>OX393570.1:19707589-20085089 GCA_947652115.1 Blastomussa wellsi | reverse complement strand
GTATATTTAGGTCTTGTGTTAAAGTTTTAGCTTCTCAGTGTAATCAGATTTTTGATTGTAATCATATGCGAAAAAGCAATATGGTTTTCATTTTCTTAGCTTTTTTAGACTGATCTTGCTTGTTTAATAATATCAGCATGTATGTAATTACAACTACATCGATGGAGGAAAACTGTGCTGTGTTACATTTTGACAGAAGCAGAGATATTTTGCCCTTTGATCATAATGGATATTAATTATTGACGTTCTAGGTGTAAGTGTTTCTCCTTGTGAAACATGCGTGTATACATTATAACTTTACAAACAGATGGGTTATTGCAAAGAGTTTATATATATAATATAAGTAGTGATGAAAGGAATTATTTTCACCTTTTCATTTGACAATAATAACTAACAGACCAGATAATTTTGACATTTAATCCTAGTCAGATTTTTTACCTCCTATTGCAAGTGTATTGGTTTACAATGCTGCATTTTTCGAACAAGGAGAAATTTTGTTATACATTGGGCGTTTTTATGGTAGAGATGACAAAAATTTTTAGACGCCTTTAATGTTGACGTTAAAGGTGTTCATAAGAGCATCCTTCTTATGAAAAGACATTAAAGCTGTTTTTATACTAGACGTCAAAGTCGAATCCAGATAGCTTTAATGTCTCTAGCATAAAAACAGCCATTAAAGGGCTCTAGTCAGCCACACCTTTGTTATTGTTTTCATGCGAAAGTTTCAGAATTACATTTTACACGAAGCGTGTCGAAACGAAAGAGATCAGTGAGAAACTGGCTAAATGTAATTTAAGCACTTCCAGTAGCATAACCTGCAGAAAGACGTATGATTGCGCTTCATCATACAATTTTCATAATTTCGATGGCATCGAAAATGGTGGAGGCTGACTAGGGCAATTTAAAGCTAACTTTAACCCTTTTTCTTACATAAATGTAATTGTCTTTCTAAATGGTAATAACATTTTACATTCAATTTATAGCAACTCTTGTATGGAAAAGACCTTGATTACATGTACTGCCGCCACAGCCTAGCTTTGTTCTTTTAAAAAGAAATAATTATCTGAAAATATCATTGTGTACACTATGACATAATTATGTTGTTATTTTTAACAACATAGTTGGTCTTTAGCATGTTACAGGTCGATTTACTAGCGCCAGGATTCATAATCATTTTAAACACCATTTTATTAGATATCTTTGTGGAACTGTTTTTTAAATTTGAAAAAAGTGTTGTTTTGAAATTTGTATCCAGCACATCTGGTTTCTGAATGTTGTAAAATAACTTAATAACTCAATATTTTTGTGCTATGTTAAGATTTCAAAATATGATCAAAATTTAAAAGTGATGATATCCAAGGTGTTCTAAATTGAAAACTTTAATTAAGCAAGTGAAAACAAGTCTGCTATATTAGTTTGTACCTTTGTATTAAACATGATGTTGGTGTCCCTAAGTTGTACACCAATATCACAGATCTGATGTAATTTACAGTATTCTGTTCCATTAAAATGCTCATGAAGACCAAATATAGATTTGTAGAAATTTAGCACTTTATGATTTTTTTTCATACCTGGCTGGGATTATGAATTACTATATCATGCTAAAATATTCTTCCTCAAAGTTTTACTCTGACAGTGTGATAGAATCTACTTTATATCATGGTTTGGGTCATGGGTCAAAAGAATTTTGACCATCTCCTCTTGTTTTGCTCAAGATGCAATTCTTGTCTTGGAAAGAAGCGTCTCTTGTCTAGTGAGAAGCGACTTTTGTCTTGAGAGATGCAAATGTTTAATCCTCTCACCTGTTGCATTGGTGACTATAAAATCCATTTATGGCTCAGATGTGGGTTTTGTGGATGGTAATGGCCGTTTTTATGCTAGAGACGATAAAGTCGTCGAGATGCTTTTGACATCCAAGATGTTAACAGTGTCTGGTATAAAAACGGGATGCATTTAGTAGACGGCCTGACAGAAAAAAAGAATAAAAAATAAACTTTTTGTGCACGGATTTATGAACAAAAAGACTTGCAACTTGCTGGAAACATGGCGAGATTGTATCCAGGTTATTAACATCCTGTTTTTATATTAGACGACTTTAACATCTGAGACGTCTGACACTCTTACGAAAAGACGTTAGAGCCATCAGATGTTAAAGGCGTCTTTCTTATTTACCCTTTTTGTACTATATGTTAAAGTCATCTCGATAGCTTTAACATCTCAGACGGCTTTATCGTTTCTGGCAAAAAAAAGTCATTTATTTATGGCCTAAAGTCATTTATGACTAGGAAATAAGGAAGGGACCCCCGTGGGGAAATACAATGGAGATACTTCAAGGTGACTACTCAAGACTCCAGCAAGTTGACAATTTTGTAAATGTGTTCATACACTGCACACAGACAACTGTAAATACTAAACAATAGATAATTTAACTACTATACACTACCCAAAATTGGTTTTGTCTTGTCTTGGGTTTTGCATGACACAGTACAACAACAACAAATCTCTTCTTTCTACTTCCACAAATTTCCTCTGTTTTAAATTTAATTTTTTGGGGGGTGGAGGGGGGAGGAGGGGCTGTGGGAGGTGGGTGATAAAAGTTCTTTCTAATAAAATCATTTTGCAATAAACACAGGGTCGTCACAAGAGGACTGGGCAACTGGCAGCTATCAAGATCATGGATGTCACAGAAGTAAGTAACACTACTTGCAGATCTCTGGTTTTGTGTTATTGGTACTACTCTACTCACAAGATAAGCTGTTTTGCCATTACAGTGCAAGGCCATCTCTGAATGAGTGAGAATTCCCTTCTGGAATTTGGCCAGATCAATGTGTCACATACACCTGTACATGTAACTTGGCAATAAGAAACATTAATTATTCACGTTGACCTTCACCACAGCATTAATGGCACACTGAGAATGCTTTCCACTCTAAGGGTGTCCAGTACATGTACCAGGGCTTGACGGAAGTGCTAGCTACAATATTACAGGGACAAATTTACAAGTATATTTTCCTTGTCCAAAGCACAAGCTTGAATTCATTTTTCCCCAAGCCCTTGTTTACTGTCAATAATGATGTTGACAACAGCATTGAAGATGATGTGCATCAAAGAATGCCCTACTTTATATTAAGGATGATTTTGCTTCTTTTTAGGATGAGGAAGAAGAAATAAAGCTAGAAATTAATGTCCTTAGGAAGGTAGGCATGGTATACATGTAAAAGATTTTGATCTCCTTAGTTTGGTGATTCCTTTGAAGCAGAGAATCTTGTTTCTATCTTTCAAGTTTTGGTTGTTATAGAATTTAAAAAAAAGCACTTAACTGACTACTTCCAAACTGGGGATTTTCATGGCCAACATGAATAGACCCTGAACAAATACATTTACACATAATTATATGGTTGAAAATCCCAACTGGCAACAAGAGGAAACCAGTTGGCAAGCGTAGGCAACAAGGTGAACTTGGGGCTACCAAGAGCAATACCAGTTAGTGTTCAGAACAGGATTTGAACATGTGTCCTCTGGATTTCAAGTACATGCGGGAAATCCGTGCCCTACTCGTTACGGTTTCATCATACTCATTCAAGAAGACCAGAACATCTAACCATTTGCAGATGTCATTGCAAAGGAAGCATGTTCTCCTCAGTTATTTTGAGACCCTGAGTGTTGGTCCGGTCTGAGGTTCAAACTCAAGACCTCCTGCACTGGAGTCTGACGCTCTACCAACTGAGCTAAGCGGCCAGCTTGGCTGTTAGACAGTGTTCTGTAAATGTCAGGGTGCCATAGATACATGTACGTACTTCATGTTTCTGAAAGCTAACAAGTTACATTGAAGCTGCAGGCATGTGCACACATGACTTTGTATAACGTCTTAGATTGTAGCTGTGTTCCTTGATAAAATGTTAGTTGATGTTCTTTTCTTATTATTCATCAGTTTTCTCATCATCGTAACATAGCCACTTACTATGGGGCTTTTGTGAAGAAGGCTTTGCCAGGACAAGAAGATCAGCTTTGGGTATGTACAGCACATGTGTACTGTATGTCCAACTTTACTGTTACAAACTGTTCTATCTTTAGCTCTAACCATTCAAAAATACTTTCTATATATATTTCAAAAGGCGACAGACCACAATCTCAATGTTGGCTCCTGTAAAAAATATCTAATTGCCATAACCGTTCATCAGTAGGATGCCTAAAATGCTTGTAATTCCACAATTGGTTTCAGCTCCATTAAATCCTATACCAATTGCAGAACATTTCAGGTGGGGCCACCCACGATGTAAGCACAGTTACTGACAAGAAAAAGTAGTAAGGAAAAGAACGAAAAATAAATTAAACCGTTAAATTGCGAACTAAGCATACACGTCAACTAAATAAACCAAACATGCGCACCACATACGAAAATACGCGCGCACACCTTCAAATCCAAATGAAGGACCCGGAAGCAGCACAGGTTTGGAATTGAAGCAGTTTGGAATTTCATATAAAATGCAGTAGATTATACATTAAAGAATAGGGACAAATGCCCTGTTCAACAAAATCACTAGCAACACTGGCATGTACCTGTATTGTATGACCTGTTTCCACCTAAACATAACAGGGTTCTTAGAGATAGAGGCCACGTTAATACTCCCTATTTGTAAATAGATGTCTTTTTAGATTTATTCATTAATGCTTTTCAAACTTATTTTTATTCCTTTAACTTATTTTTCATTTGTTATTTTTTATGTTGGTTCTCCTCTTGTGAAGTCACACATATGTTGTGTCTGATCTTAATAAAGACTATTATCAGTCATTGGAAGAAACGTTTAGAATAATACATCATACAGCTATAGTTTATCATTTCTTTAAGAAAATTTCAGTGTCTTTTAAATTTTTTCTGAAACAGCTTGTGATGGAATTTTGTGGGGCAGGGTCCATAACAGACCTTGTTAAAGGTGTGTACCATTTAAATGTCTTGATTGCCTTTATAATGCTTGATATTTTACTTTATCAGTAAGTCAGTAATTAATTTCTTTCCAGAACAACAGCATGAAATTAGAGCCGTTTTCAATTGTGTGTCGCAAACCAAAACGAAAGTAGTCATTCTGACTAATCACAATAGACATGGAAAATCCAGTGGGCTAAGAAGATACATGTATATGTAGCCGCTATACAGCACTGGAAGTTCACGAGCAAGTGATCATTGGCTTGGGCCAATTACTTTTGACGCTCGCGTGAAAACTGCTCTTACTACCAAATGGGTTTGCCTGGTCCTGGCCTAATGGTTAGGGCTGGATCGAGCGTTCCAGGTTCGAGCCCTAGCCAGGAACATCGTGTTGTGTTTACTATACTCTCACAGTGCCTCTCTTCACCGAGGTGTATAAATGGGTACCGATGAATTTAATGCTGGGGGTAACCTTGCGATGCACAAGCATCCCATCCAGGGGGGAGTAGAAATACTCCTAGTCGCTTTGTGCTAAGGAAACCAGAGATAAGTGCCGGCCTGATGAGCCACTTAGGCTCTAATGCAGACTTCACCTTTTACTTTGCTGATAAATTGCTGTATCTTCCTTCTTTATAGCTTCTAAAGGCAAAGCACTAAAGGAGGAATGGATTTCATACATCTGCCATGAAGTGCTAAATGTAAGTTTTCTGTGCCAATAATAGAAGTCCAAGTGATTTTTCTTGCCAGATGTTATGGCTTATCATTCACTTTATTCTGTTTTCGTGTAGGGTGTGAGCCATCTTCATCAAAACCATGTCATACACAGAGATATTAAAGGACAAAATGTGTTATTGACAGACAGTGCAGAGGTAAAGCTAGGTAAGAAAAGCACAGATCATCTCTTTATACTGTATAACATTTAAAACTTAAATAATTTACAGCACACTGTAGGCAGTCATATTGCCCTGTTGACATATTCGTCAAGGGTTTCAATAATATTTGAAGTAGTCAGCCAGTTTGAGTAGAGCAACCGACTGCTTTTAAGAACCTTTCTTTAATTTGTTTTCATGTTTGGGAAAAAAATTGCCGACATTTCTAAGCAAAGTAGAGTGCTTATTGAAAGCACTCTAGTATTTTGTGACTATGCACCATTTTTGTGCGCTTACTTCAGTTGCCGTTTTCTATTTGGCCAGCGAAATAAGTAAATCAATGTCTAATGTATTTTTGCATGTTATTGTCTTTCTTGGTCTGCAGTTGACTTTGGTGTTAGCGCTCAGCTGGACAGAACCATTGGAAGAAGAAACACTTTCATTGGAACTCCATACTGGTGAGAAATGGTGTTCGAGTTTACAGTTGGTTGGCAGGGGAGGGGCAGGGGAGCTGAACTTCTGTTTCCCATACCTTTTACTTCCAGTTCCCACTCCCTTTTTTGTGGCTCCCGCCTATTTGTTTGATTTCTATTATAAAATATTATGCAATGTTGCAAAATTTTTCCTGTTTCCCACTTCCCACCTTCTTTTCTCCTGCCTCCTGTACACCTCCCACCCCACTATTCTCCTGGGTTCCCCCTGTCCCCCCCCATGAGTGATGTAATTTTTCGGTATAACACTCGTGCCTGTAAGCACTAATAATTTGTGGTGTTGTTGTAGGATGGCTCCAGAAGTTATCGCTTGTGATGAGCAACCGGATGCTACATATGACAACAGGGTATGAAAAGTTTCATACAAAACATTTAGGCTCCATCAAGTTTGTTTAAGTTGATAACTAGGCTGGTTTACCGGCCGCTGCATCAGGAGGAGCGGGGGATGTGGGAGAGAGGGACAAAGACCAGACTCGAGAGGGTGGTGGAAATTGAGCATAACTGACAACTGGTTGTAGTTAAATAAAGCTGATTTCTTGTTTATACTGCACAGTCTTGGGGTCTGTATACATGTTTTTCTTTGAATTTGCTGATACATTGTACTTCTGTAACAGTTTTGAATAACCTTGAGGTTTGTATGTGAAATTTTTATATTTGCTTTGCTGGGGTATTTTGCATTAATAATGAAGAAGTGGGTACATTTGCCTAGGAATTTTTATTTTACATGAAGTAGTGTGGAATATTCCTTTGTGCGAGACATGCATATTAAATGTGACACACAGAGATTGTGCAGTATGGAGTGGAAATCATCTTCTAAAGTTATTAGAAAATCGTTTCTCTGTGATTTTTAAGCAAGTTTTGTTTGTTTTAGTGTGACATGTGGTCAATAGGAATCACATCAATTGAGATGGCTGAAACACAACCTCGTGAGTATTGCATGCATCCATCAGCTGAGGTTTCACTTTTAATGAGAGTTGTATTTTTAGTTATAATTCTGAATCAAGGTCACCAAGATGGCTTTATTCCACAGCTCTGTGTGACATGCATCCAATGCGAGCCTTGTTTCTAATACCACGAAGCGAGCCTCCAAAACTCAAGTCAAAGAAAGCATGGTCCAAGAAATTCCACAACTTTGTCAACACATGCTTAATAAAAGATTATCATCAGAGACCCACGGCAGATCAGCTATTACAGGTATTTGTTATAATTTAGTAGCATGTGGCTCTAATAACTAAATGATTTTTGGGGTGAGTATTCTGCCAGAAAAATATGGACTTTTTAGCATAATTTGAGTGGAATAATTGAATGCTGTGCAAAGTGGCTTAAGAAAAACTGAAAACTAAATGTAAAGTGAATGGAAATAGCTTTTGATTAATAATTTGTTTATTAGCTTAGATGCATCCACATAACTAAATAAAATAATATGATTGATAAAATATTATTGTATAATATCAGATGAATTTGCAATTTAGTCATACAAAATGAATATCTAATTAGTACAATTGGTGGTTAGGTCCAGGCTCCCTCAGTTTTATCTACAAAATATACAAGGCCTGACAAAGTTAAAATTTTCATGTACCAAGCAGAATTTAGTTGTCCAAGCAGAAATTTGAGCAGAAGCATTTTTTATGCACAGCACCAGCTGGCAGAACAAGCCATTTTATGAGCAGATTTATCCATGTCAGAAGTACAGTGTACATGTATATCACAGACAATATATTGCAGTGTGTGTGCATTGCTGCAATTCTGTTTGGATCAAGTGCATTTTGCATTTGATTGCAGCATTTTTGCATTTGATTGCAGCATGAGTTTATTCGTGATGCAAGGTCCCACGAAAGGAAAATTCGGATTGAGCTGAAGGACTTCATTGACAGGATGAAAAAGAAGAAAGGTTGGTGCACTTGATCTTTGCTATTTAAAAGTAGAAGGCAAGGGTTTCTATAGCTGTAAGTGTTCTAGGATAAGTTTACCATGGGTTTTAAAATGGTTTGAAGTAACTGTCATCAACTGGAAGAGACGTGGCTGTGATACATTGTAAGTTGAGCTTGTTTGTCATGAGCTGATTGTTATGACCAGAGTCACTGGTAACATATTGTCAAGTAACCGCACAACTCCGGGGACCACCGACCTGTTTTGAAACCCTGAGTGCACGCTGTCTTTTGAGGTAAATCATCGGCTTTCCCATGGCAAGTTTCAGTCTGAAAACAAAGTTTCTTACATGTTTTTGAATGATCCCCTTAAATGACCACACTCAACCAAAATGTATTGTGGGCGAGCACAGCACCAGCATCATTTTCTGTAATACAGCTAAGACAGATTTCCCAATTGTGTTTGATTGTAAGACTGTATCACTGGAATCCATTTTAGATGCCTCTTTGACATTCTTTCAAATTTTATAGTTTTTACTTTGGATATATCTGGTTGTTTGTCTTCGCTATTCACATAGATGAAGCATTCAAACAGTGGACACCCGTGACGTTAGGAAAAACGCCATGTTGTATGGATTACAACTTCTTATCTATGCTTAAGTTGTGGAGCGAACGTAAAAGAACTCTAGGATTCACATTTTACTCCAATAGCGAATTTGCAGAGGCTCTGCTTAATTGTGTGCCATCTTCTTGCTGAGATTTCTCTCACTTTACACATTTGTCTGTGGGGGGGAGTACAGAGATTTTCTGGAGGTTCTGAATATTACACAGTCATGTAAATTTTGTCTGCTTTGTTTGCAGCTCCTCCCGATCACGAGGAAGAGTATCAATATTCCGGCAGCGAGGAGGAAGATGAACAGTTGTTAGCAGGAATGATTGCTGAGGAAATGGGGTGAGATCATGCTCTACCAACAATAACAGAATGAGTGCATATACACAATCAATCAGTAATTGTACATCCTCAAAGATCTGTCATGACACTGGCATTTTCTGTCCTTTCTTGTAGCATTGTAAATGTCCAGTCAACACTAAGACGAAACCTGACCCTTATGCAGGGAGGGACGTTTGGAAGAGGTGAGGATAGTAGTAGTAGAAGTCTTTGTTAAGAAATCAGTCACAACATACGTGTGACGTAACAATCAATGACGAACTAAGCTAACATATCATATATATTACAAGAAAAACTAGCTCTCTGTACATATAATACTCAAACTTGGAAGTTCAAAACCCAACTAATGATTGTGTTTTTGCTGCTGTCAATCTAATAAACCTTGCAAACAGAAACAAACAATAATTATGCATCTACCAGTCTAAGCCGACAGGTGTGACTTTTGGAGTGGTTGAAGGAAACTCTGTCTGTTTCCTGGTGGGTCTGCTTTCATGGCTGCAAAAAACATATCTGTTGGCATTAGCAGAGTTCCTGTGCTGTTGTAAGGCGTAGAAAAATAAATGCATGATTCCAGTGATCATCAAGTTTGGAGTCTGTAATCATCAGTCGTTTTTATCTCATGGATCGTGTTGATTGTAGTAATGCTATGAGGTTCAGGAATGGAGCTCAGTATTACCCACTCACACAACTGTTAGACAATTTATTTATGCCTTACACATGGATTAATCCAATTCATTCATTCATGAGTTAACACACAGGAGCCTTAGATTATGACAAAGTTTTAATTTGAGTTTCAAACTTTTCAGGAAATAATTATCCACCAAGAAGGACAAGCAGTGGAAGCAGCCCTGTAAGTTTTTGTTATGAATTATCATCTTCACCTAACCTCTTTGAGCCAAATAGCATATTAAGGCCTCAGCACTCTGTCGTCAACCAGCTCTGTTGGCTGCACTTCCTCCATCCAGCTCTTCCTCTCTCCTTTTCCGCTGTTGTCCTTCATGTTGTCCTGGGTTGCTATGAATAGGCCTTTTTGCAACAGTTGGTCATGTGACCAATAATTTCTAAACTCTTAGCTACAGCTAAATGAATTTCAGAACTAGAAAGAGCATATTTGAAATAGCCTGAACACAAATTTTCAGACCAATACTTCAGACCAATGCAATGCTGCAAAAATTAGGTTTTTTAAAATGGAAGTGAGGACGCTTTACCCTCCAGAAACCTTTTCCGTTATTAATCTCTACAAAAGGAAGCTGCTGGCATATAACTATTGGACATAGAAAGAAGGGTAAAATATTAGGAAGAATGGAAAATTCTAGGCTCTTAAACCGAAAGGCAAAGATTTTATGGCTGTTTGAAAACTTGTAAAATTACAAGGATTTGTATGGAAAACCACTTGAGCGTCTTCTTCCCATACAAATCCTTCAAATTTCTAACGTCCATAAAAATTCCCTCTTAAAGGATATAAATCTGAAAATTTGCATGTAAGCTTGTTTACAAATACTCGTTCCATTTCTGACAACATTATGCTTTACCAATGACAAAATCCGTGTGTTCTTGAAAAGCACATCACGTGACCAACTGTCCCAAAAGGCCTATTGTAACTCAGTTTTTATAAAGAGAAAACAAATCTTATATTTGCAACACTGGGCCCTTTGAAGTTTGCTACTTTCTTACAGTTTGAAGTGCGATCTGTTTTTGTGTGACCTTAACGTTTCATAAAATGTAATGGAAAAAGATTTTGCCATTCCACATGTGATCTCGACAGGAAATGAATCAGAACCACTCTCCACCACACCACATGGGTGCGACTGGTGGATACGACAATGACGTGTTCCTGGACACAAGTGTTGACAGCTTTATGACGTTAACAGATGACACCATTCCAGCATCCAATCATTCTCGGCATCGGTAAGTTAAAGTTTATCTTGTCACCCCACCCAATCCTCCCCTGCCACCCCCTGTTGGGAAGCCTGAATTTTTTCCACAGCAAATAAAATTCTTATGAAGTCACATCAAGTTTGGTTGTACCTTCTGTACACATCAGTAAACTTTAATGTACACAAGAACCATTGCAAAATAAGTGACAGTTTATATTGTTATTTTTTAGACCTTCTTTGGATGCGCAAGATGATGGCGAACTCACTCTGAGACCACAAAGAGATGGTAAATAGTTTCTGCAATGAAAATATTGAGAAAATACTATAAGGTTATTTCATTGGGTTGAAATGTTAGCTGTCCTAAAATTACACTCAAATGTACACAGAACGCTGAGGATAGCAATTTCAACATTTCTGACAAAAGCAGTGGGATTTGGGATTACTAGTTCTTGGAAGTGACATTCTGACAAGGCCAAACACATTTGTGATAACTGTCTTCTAAAATCTGAGTGCACGAAAGCCAAGAACCAAGGTCATGTACAGTGTAGAAGTTTCAAACCATGTGAACGTAAGAGCTAGAACTGTTGCCAGTTTCCAAACTGTTGAGTGAACTGGTTTTATTGTGTATTTGTGTAATGTAGCAGTTGCTGATATTTTTTTCTTAACGCTGCTCACTCTTTCAGCTCAAGATGAGGACTTAGATGGATATGATACCATGGTGGTTAAGGAAGATGACGATGAATCAGTGGTAAGCTACTCTTTGCTCTAACGTCTTGAAATAATAATTTTGCCCATGAGACATTAGAGCCATAAATAACAGTCAAATATCACCTTCCACTTGAAAAAATGGCTCCTAACTTTTTGGTCTTGGCGACAACTTTGGAAAATTTAGGAGCCAGGTGGCTCCTTAAAAAAAAGTTAATTTTGTGCCCTGTAATGGGTGACCAAAATTTGCTGTGGTCGGACACCTTCCAGACGAGTGTAAACACTTTAAAATAACGTCAAACCTCACTACTGTTTTCTCTGATCAAAATGGTAATTTACATGGTCGCATGTCCTTTCAAATTATTTGCAGCCAAGGACGTGATGTGTAAAAAGAGTTAAATAACCGAGAAGTGAAATTTAGCTTGTAAGTCATCAAGGGTGCGACAAGTATGTGGGTTCTTTAACGTCCCCAGCTGACGGTAATGTCAAAGATGCTGGAGATGGGGCCTACAGTTTATAGTCCTTATCTAAGAAAACTAGAACATCTAACCATTTGCAGATGTCATTGCAAAGGAAGCACGTTCTCCACAGTTATTTTAAGACCCAGTTTTCTTTCCTTTTCACATCAGTCTAGCGCATCAACTGCCAGCATTGGAGAAGCAAACGTCCCCACCAGACCACTGACAAACAATCTGCCAGATGTCCTTCCAACACTACAGCAAGTCAAGGTATGACAGGGGAGGGGTGGGTCCAAAAAATGCTTTATTTTCAAGTAATGATCAAATTTATTGGCGATCTTGTTTATTCCTTGACTTCAGAAATCCCCAAAATCTCCTGATCGTCACAAGTCCTCAGATGAATCCATTGCTTCGTCATTTGTGGCTCAAGACCCCAAGAAAGACAGAAAATTCTCTAAACAACGAAGTTTTGGCTTTGGTCGGCCTTCACAAGCGCCATCTGAAGTGTCAGTCAACTTGACGCCTGACAGAGCTTCAACTGCTAATCTGGATGATTTGGCAGTAAGTTAAGCACGCAAGTAAAATTTAAAACTTTCATCTGAAATAGTGTACTGATGATTTATCTCTTTTTGCCATTAGATGCCTCAAATCAGAAAGTACAAATACAAATTTCGTACAGAAATCCTCTGTGGAGCCCTCTGGGGTAAGATTGTGTAGCATTACTTTAGTACTCACCGTTTTCGTTTGGGTTGAACGAACGAACGAGCGAGCGAGCGTGCGCGCACGCACGCACGCACACACGCATGAACGAACAGTAGATGGTTTTGGGGGGCACAGTCTCACAGAAAGAGACGTCTGTATAGATTTTGAACCTATCAGCGTTGCTGATTTATTTACAGTGTTTTTATTGCTATTTTGCAGGTGTCAATCTTATTGTTGGTACAGAAAGTGGTTTATATCTGTTGGACCGTAGCGGTTATGGAAAAGGTAAGGATTTATGCTACTTTAAACTTGCTTCTTTCTGTCGTGATTTCAATTTGTTATTTTCGGATTAATTTTTATTGAAAATACTCACCACAATGTGTACTATTTATTTCAGTTTTTCAGCTGATTTCCAGACGCAGATTTCAGCAAATAGACGTTCTGGAAGGAATAAATGTACTTATCTCTATTAGCGGTAAGGAAATCCTTTTCCATATCTACACATTTGCTGAGTACTGTAAGCGTTTGAATGAACTCCCGTTTAGCGTTTTATGGTGTTTGGAAAATCGTACCACCTTTTTATTGTTTTCCTCACAGGCAAACAGAACAGACTTCGTGTGTATTACTTATCGTGGTTGAAAGCGAAGATCTTAAAAGGAGAAGAGGTAATGAAACCTCACACGGCAGTTGAACCATATCGTTGTTCCGCCCTCAGTCCAACTCAGGGACGTTTGGTTTGCCTAGGGGTTTTGCCCACCCTCAGCATAATCCGTGGGAGTCTAGCCCACCCTCTTCATTCCTTAAAGAGCCCCTGGGAGTTTGACTGAAGGCGGTATACAGCAGGCGCATGAGTTTTCAATTTATTTATGACTATCTAACATCGGTTCTACTGTAATACGTTGTCATTGTATCTCTCTATTTGTTTGCGTAGGCTGACAATCACAGACGACAGAGAGGTTACACGACTGTTGGCGATCTTGAAGGATGTGTCCATTACAAAGTCGGTACGCACACTCTTCATTCGCTGTTACATCTCGTTGAAACTGAGAAAGGCTGCCGAAACAAACAGCAAGAACTGACTTTTTCTTTGTATTGCAGTAAACTTTCATCGCATTAAGTTTCTTGCCATTGCAACGGCGGACAAGATTGAAGTCTATGCGTGGGCCCCTAAACCGTATCACAAGTTTATGGCCTTTAAGGTGAGTTGAGTTTAACTTTTTGATTTTCATATTATGTTCGCGCGAAGTTTTTACACTGACAAAGACGTGTGTGTGTGTGTGTGGCGCCAAGCGCGGGAAAATATGTAACCGGTGAAAAGCGCGGCACGCGTTTCGTTAGCGGTTCTTGATTGGCTGAACAGAGAATGTTGTTTGTTCTGATTGGTTAGTTTACTTTGAGCAAGATTTTTTAACCAATTAGAGCTCAGCAAACGCAAACCAAACTTAACACGTAAGCATGCTAAGAAGTCTTGTAATAGTCATATCGTAAGTTGGCTGTTTATGCCGTTTTGTTCTGCAGTCATTCCCGAACTTGATCCAGAGACCGCTGATGTTGAATGTGACGATAGAGGCAGAAAACAGCAAACTTAAAGTCTGTTACTCCTCTGAAATAGGTAAGACAAGTGCTGATCTACCAGAAAAAACATATCGCATATTAAACCCAGCACTGCAATCCCAGGTTATTTGCCGAAAACGCTTGCAAACCCTTACACTTAAACACGGGGACAAACAATATTTGAGCTGGCCTGAAGTGTCAGTTTTCTCTTAGATCTTTACCAAATTCTCCTTACTAGTGTAGAGAAATAAAGGGAGGCCAGTGAGGAGAACGTGGAAGTTGATCTGACAATTTTGTTTTATAGGTTTTCACGCCGTGGACTTGGACTCGGCTTCCGTTAACGATTTGTTTATACCTAGTCAGGTAAGTTTCATTAGCAGGTTTCGTCTTTGTCGTCTTTGATGGTAAAAATTTCATCCTATTCTAGACAATAGCAGAAATTGAACGCTTCAGCTGCATCCGACAAGCTTTTTTGCTTTTTTGTCACGTTACACGAGGTAATATGGACTCACGAACATTGCTAATGCAAGCAAACCAACGTCAACGAGAACGTCGCTAAACAAAAGATTTAATGATTTTATGATTTCGTTCATGGTCAATTGACCTTTCTCGTGCATTTGTTATTCCTTTGTGTTCAAGCTAATCCGCCCGCCTAGCCTCGTCAGCATGTCCAAAGAACAAAAGAACTTGAACTCAGAAATGAGGTTGGGCGGGCAGATTAGCATGAACACAAAAGAATAGCAAATGCGTGATAAAGGTCTGTAGGCCATTGGCCTCAGTGTCAAAACGAGTGTAAGTGCGAAACCATTCATTCAGAACGAACTCATTTCCATATGATTTGGTTTTATCAACTCGGTTGATAATGTCAATTGGCCACCGTAAAAAGATTCAAGAGCTGACGTTTCGAGCGTTAGCCCTTCGTCGGAGCGAATCAAGGAATTGTGCGTCGTGTGTTTTTATATACAGAAAGATAGAGCTTCGCTATTGGCTGGTGCCTGGTAACGTGAAAACTTCGGAATAAATTAGTTGAATGAAAAGCGTTCGTTGATACCGTGAGGATTAAGAGTGCCGATTTGAAAAATAAATTTTTGTTCTAGAGTTTTACGGCTTTCCGTGTTTCCTTGGTGAAGGGAAAGGCCGCAGACTGCCATATGTTGCTTAGAATGATTAGGGAGATTGAAGTGTCTCGCGACCGGTTTCGTCTCTTTCTTTGTCGTCTTTCTCCCACCGACGCAGCACCACAGTTTCTTTAGAAACTTACCCCCTCTATTCATTTCCATAAGAATAGTTTCGCACTTAGACTCCTTACGAAACGAGGGAACTCGAAATTTAATGCGGTGGTCATTTCTCACTTTCTTTTAGCTTGCGGAGAAATTATTTTAGCCCCATACTTTGTACTGCTCTTTTAATAAAACATGAACGCACATAAACGAAATGTGCCTGGAACATTGAGATAAATATATCAACTACATTGTTGAAGGAACCGTAATGAGTTTTTAGCTGAGTTCTGTTCAGGCCACAAGGGCAGAGTCAGCCTAACTTTTTCAGTTTGATGTCTAAAGCTCTTGGTATCACAATAATGTCACTCGTTTTGTAGTTTCAGATTATTATACAATATTGATTATAAAATATAAAACTTTTTTTAAATCTTCGTAACTTCGAAAATAAACTGATTGCTTAGCCTAAAAACCCACCCGTTTAAAACGGGTTGAGTTTTACTTGTGTTTTCAATGGCAAGCCATGAAGAAGTTCATTGGATACATGTGGTATAATAGGAATATATGGACACGGCGTAGTAATTAACCAACGAAGTCATTAATTAGCGTAAAACTAGAACACCTTTCCCGTCATCTTTTCGTTCTAATGACAATGTTGTCACCGACCCTGTTGAAATAGCAAATGGATTCTGCCATTGGCCTTGATCATACGGCGGCCATGTTGAGTCCCGAGGGACTGAAAACGTTTGTTTTGTCACGCGGAAACGGGTTACCAAACATTTCAACTCGAGGCTCGGGGTACGAAGACTACTGTCTATGGCCAATATGGCCGCCGTGTGATTAGGGCCCATTACTTCACTAATATAGGACCAAAATTAGCAAGCAAAACACCGGTCGTGGATACTCTTGGATTACCAGTTGATGTAAATATGTGGTAAATTGGTAAATAAGCATTGAATTGAATTGAATAGTCTGTTCTAAAGTATTTAGAAAAATACCCTATTTTTTCAAGGCACATTCGACTTTTCGACAATTGAATCTTCGGCAACCTTCTGCAGGATAAAAATAAATTACAATAATACGTAATAAACACGTAAAACACAATACGTTTCAAAGGTCAGTGTTGTCTGTACGCAAAACCAGAGTTCGATTGAAGTGCCATTCACAAACATGATTATAGACAAATTAGATGGGTTTTATTTCCACTTGATCATAGACAAATCAAAGAATTGCGAGAAGTTGGACTTTTAGATGGATGGAAAAACAACACTGAGCGCAAATTGACGGTTGACAAAATCAGGATCGGATCGGACTGGACCGGACGGAATCCTTCTGACAAAAACCGGATCCCAAAAATGCGGACCGCTATAAATTCCCACCAAAATAGTCACGTGACACCTCATCCGACCTGACCAGATCCTGCGCTTCGTTCCGGTCTGGTACGATCCGATTTGATCCGATCCAGGTTTTCTTAACGGCACAAATTGACTCTTATTAAATTGCCCCTTTCAGCGCGACGCGCCTAACTGTGGCCACCCAATAAACTTTTTTGACAAGTTATAATTAGCCAATCAGAGAGCACGAATTTGTTTGAGCTGTCCCACCTCCTAGGAATTTCCAAAGCTGTTCTCACGAAACCTGTCACGCTTTTAACAAGGAGGCGGGACAACTCAAACAAATTCGCGCTCTCTGATTGGCTAACTTGTCAAAAAGTTTGTTGGGTGGCCACAGTTAGGCGCGTCGCGCTGTAATAACCGGGCCTTTTTGTTGTTATGTAATCAAAGTAAAAACGCAACTCTCGAGTCTTTAATAGTCGGGCTTTTTGTGAAGAAATCATGTCGAGAATTTTGTTATAGCTTTGATAACATAATAAGAAAAGGAACGAAAATTTGCAATAAACCGCACCTGTTCCCCAGTTTGATTTAACTTGTAATTCTTTTCATCAGCTCAAGCATGGCAATAAAATTATTCTATTAATCGAGACGTTAAAGCATTAAATTTCAAATGATGCAAACACTTTAGCTTCCTTAAAATCACCGGCTGTCTGTTTCATTTGCTGAAAGTACTAAAATGTAATTTCATTTTAACCTGATATGCTGCCATAGAGAAAATGGCCTGATGCTTGAGGCATACCTGGCCTTCTGTGGCTTTCTCTGCTGCTGCTGCTGCTGCTGCTGCTGCTGTATCGAGTGCCAGTGGATTCAGACAAGCTTGTTGTGTTGCCAGTTGATGATTCACTACCATACATAATTGCTGAGGCCTTGTCGTATAAGGTTCCTTTACAGGCAAGAAGTTGGTATTTCCTGTCAACACAATATATGGATACTGCCAACAACACTGCAATGGGTACGCACGACAAAATGTTGAGAACTATTTTCAGATCGTTCTTTCCACCATCAGTTGTTGCACAGCTGTTGTCGATTGCGAAACTTACTATGGCAATGAAAGAAAGAGTGGTTAGGAGTGCTAAGTCTGATTTGTACATCCATTCGTAACTCTCCTCATCCTCCTTGACATCACGGGCTTCCTTGTAGGGCCTCAAGATTGCAAAGGTTAGCAGGATCACCATACAGCACCCCTCCAGCAAAAGCCATTTCGTTGGACTCGTCGGCATTAATGTACAAATGACCAGGATCCCCAGCCTGCAGATAAAGTAGAAAGCTGCACACCAGCGATATTGATCTTTAAAACAGCTTTGAAGAGCATCAAAAAACGGATTCCAGCGATTGAGATTCAGGACGGGGCGAAGACCCTTGGTCAGGAACGGACGAAATAAAAGGAACAACGGAAACGGCAGAACGAACACTGCTATGAAGAATATGGCAACGATTCCGTAGTAGAGATGCTTTCCAGTGAAGTACTCTATGTTACCATTGACGAAAACAACCATCTTTGATCCAATGGTGGCGGAGCGCAGAATCCTGAGAGAAACGTAGGTAATATCAGAATAACAAAGTACAAGAATGGTGCATATACCACGAAAAGGAGCTTTGACCCGTTTGCTGAAGCACCAGTTTGGAAAAGCACCCACCGACTTCGCTAGGATGACTACAGTTGATATTATGTAAACCGGGATGACGTACATCACCATTAGCTTGTCTGCATCGTCCAAACCTTTTGTCAAGCAAAAACCAACTGGAATTTGCGTGTTCGTCAAAGCAATGACAAATGCACTAAAATTGTTAAATTGGAATCCATCTGGTGCCAAGTGTTTCATGACTTGGTAGGAGTACAGCCACGCGTTTAGGTATCCCGTACAGACGTCGAGATCTATGAGCATAATTGCCATGACAAGCAGAAGAAGGCCTACTCCAATCGGTATTACCAGAAACAAGTGCCAGTATGTGCATCCCTTTTGGCACTGTTCACTACCAACAGTTACAGTGTGATTTCTATCACATTGTCCGCAAAGTATGCTACTCTGATCTCTTCCTTTGCTGCAGACACTATTCCTAACATATTTATACTCATTTGAGCTTGAATCGCGTGATTTACAATATCCATCAGGGCAAACATACGTGGAGAAATTGCCATCGACTTCTCCTGCCCAGTATCCTTGCTTCACGAAAAGGGTCTTCATATCAGAGTTGCATCTTGAAATTCCTCTCGCTTGCTCCTCTAATCCTGGGATGGACGTCATGCATTTACACATAGATTCTTCATACGAAAACCAAAATCCGGGGTTGCACTTCTTCATCTTGATATCTTCTATCACTTTGCGTCGTAATTGACCTCCGATGGAAATTAGCTCCACAGAAAAGCTGCTGCCTTCTTTTCCGCGTAAACTGACCCGTGTAATTTTTCCAGTCGTTAGAAACAAAGGTGAAGAATTGTTCAGGCGAACTGAAGGTCCTTTAACTTTAACACGAACAATTCCTGGGACAACATTCTTAACCTCGTCAAGCAATTTAACAGTTGCATCAAAAACATCACCTGGAAAAACCTCCCAGTCTGACTTAACATGTTCTATGTCCACTGGGTCTGTCGCAACTTCACCCAAAAAGTGTGTGAAATTTTCAGGTAAATTTTCAAATTTTACAAACTGTCGATTTTCGAACGCTTGCCGACAGTTCAAAAGGGTAGTGGCATAGATGGACATTCCTGAGGTGTTTTGGGGCGATTTGTTATCTTTAAAAACGACCGTTACATTCCACTTATTGTAATCAACTGAGGAATTGAAATAGCCGAAGAAACAAGGATAAGGATATCCGGGAACCGCAGCGAAGATAGCTCCACCTTTGTCGTCGCACGAATTTCTTTCAAAGTTTAAATTTGCATTTTCATGGAAAATGATTCTCGATTGTCCATACATTGCTATTGCACCCCCTCTATAGCCAGTGTTTTTGATAAATTCCAGTTGGTCATGAACTTCGAGTGTCGATTCATATAAAGCTAACCCAGACCCGCTATTGTTCAAAACGTTGGTTGTGCCTTTAAAGATAATAGGTACATTGATACTGCTTAGAGCTCCTCCTTCTCGCTTCAGGTAACTGGGTAGCGGAATTAATTCATTTGAATGAAACATGGTACCACCATCGAAATAAACACGGAATGGAATTTCCGCTCCAGTTCGGTATCTATTGCGGTTTTTAAGATATAACCCCAGGGCAGAAGCTCCCCCAATTGCCTTGTTATTCCTCCAACTGCATCCATTGACAAAGAACTGAGTAACAGCAGAATCTGTGTGGCTGGTGGAGTTTTGGCGAATTGTGGTCCCAGAAAGTGCGGTACCACCTCCCCACCCGGCCAAGTTATTCACAAATGAGCAGTTGTTGATATGGAACAGGTTTAAGCCAAGCGGAGCATGTTTGAGTGGGTCATTCAGGTTTTCAATGTGAGCTCCTCCACCAAGCAAAGCGCTGTTTTCCCGAACAATTGTTCCCTCTATTAGGAAGAAATTGTTTTCTGTGTTGTCGATTGTTTTAATTAGAAGGCCACCTCCAAACACAGCCTGATTATCAATGAATTGACACGTTCGGATTGTAACACTGCATTTTCTAGCATTCCCTTCGAAGAACAATGCCAATCCTCCGCCACTGTTGAAAGGAGTTTGAGGTGTATCAACGATATTTCTCGTGACGCGTGGCCAGTGCGCTTCGTTTCTTCGAAAACTGCAATTTGTAAACAGATAGCGGTTGTTGTGTTGATACGAGTCATGCGCGCTTGGGGTGACTTTCACTGTATTAGAGCCGTAGCGGGTTAAAATTACTAACACACCACCTCCTGAATACGCGTATTTGACAAGTGGCATCCAGTCATTTGCTTTATCTGAGCTACTGTCAGTTGGTGCCTTGTTATCAGCAAATACACTGTCTGTAAAGTTGACCAAGCCTCCAACATCGTACAAACAAGCGCCTCGCCCTGGAGAAGATGAAATTTCGACATTAGAGATCCGAAGATTTCTGCAATATCGAAAATCCAAGGCTGTCTTGGATTTCGCAGCGTGGTGGTTTGTAAAATATGTTTTCGTGCTGTACAAACTCCGATGCCATCCACCACACTTTTGTAACTTGAATCCCGCGAAGAAAATATTCTCGCTAAGAATAAACGAAAGGCTGACATTCGTACCACAGGTTATTTTGACGTCGTCTCGATTTAGGCCGTTGCCAAACAAGCTAAACGTGGTCATCCTAGTAAAACTGTGGCTTTCTTTCATTGTGTAATGTCCTTGAGCCAATGTTATTCTTGTATAGTTGAGCACAGAGGCGTGCGAGAATGCCACATCGAGGCTCTTGCACGGGATTTCTTTTGTGCAAAACGAAGAATCATTTCCGGTCGGCGAAACAAAAATATCCCTTCCTGTAGCGCGTCCATTCCACAGCATTAGCATCACTATTACAATCACCCAGGATACTATACGCACAAAATGATAAAACATCTTTTCTTTGGAATAATGAACAAATGGTTTCATGCGAGGAAGAGATACTGTGAAATCTAGGAATATTTCAACTGCGAACACGCAGTCTAGCAGGAGACACTCACGTGGTGCATGTGATCTGCCGTATGTTTGCAGGCGCTGACATGAGCCGTTTCATGTTTTAGCGAATCTTAGCTTTGCGACGACATTGTCTATATTTTCCTCATTAGCATACGACTTTGCTTAAAACAATAGCTGGTTGTCACTGTCGCCATCAAAAAATAAACTCGAAACTATACAATGAAAAGAGCTGATAAATTCAAACGTTATAAAATATTAATAGATAAACAACATTTCCAAGTCTCAGTTTGGGCAGTGCACCATTCTTGAGAGTTATTTGCCGAAGCATTTCTCGTAAATTTGTAGAGGGGCCCAGCAAGCTGGGAACCAACATGGCGCCAGAAATCAAAGAAAACATCTGGCACTCACTTTTGCTATGAAAGCGATCGAGACATCATTGTTGTATTATTTATTTATTTATTTGTTTGTTTGTTTATTTGTTTGACGAAATGCAGCCCAGAGGACTCTACCCGGCTACAATAGCCGCTCTAGTTTCACATAAACTGGGAATGTAGAGATGAATATTTAGACTGGGAATGTGGGAATGTTGCGTTATATAATCCTTCAACTGGCGGATGGAAATTTGCTCTGCAAAATAACACACAGGCTGCCACGCACGTGTTGCATCGCGTGATCTGCCGTATGTTTTTTTAGGCTGACATCCCCCGGGTGTCTCAAAAACTCAGACCCTAAAAACTCAAACATATTTACACTCTTGCCGCAATGGATCTTTTTCAACAATTTAGCTTTCACACGATTTGTACATTTAAGACTTGTGCACGAGTTGTGTGTCGTGGCTTACCTGTAAACTAATTAAAAGATTGATTGATCGATCGATCGATCGATCGATCGATCGTTCGATTGATTGATTGATTGATCGATCGATTGATTGATTGATTGATCGATCGCTTGTATCGTATTTACTTCAACAAATTCAATTCCATGTTGTCGTTACCTTTTACATTCGTTTTGACTGTTTATTTTACTTTTGCATACGTTTGACAGCTTCAAGAAAAGCTCCAACCACACGCCATTATTCCTTTACCAAGTAAGTCAACTGAAGTGAAGCCACTTATTACTAACCGTTAATTTTGTTGTTTATGTTGCAAAGTGCTCGAAGTGAACGACTAATTATTTTCGGTCTGTTTCAGGTTCGAGTGGTTTGGAACTTCTTCTCTGCTTTAACAGTAAGAACAGTTATATTCTATGTTCTTTTTTGAAATTCTCTTCAAAGCACTGGACGTACGCAAAACATCGCAACTTCCCCGAGGAGCTTACTAGTTTATCTCAGTGAGCTTACTAGTTAGTCTCAGTGGCTAAATTTGGCGCGGAAATATGCTCGGATTTTTGTTCGCGGACATTATCTGTTCCGAGAAGCGAACAGTTTTCCTAGAGCGAAGATCGAGGAAAACTGTGACCTTCGAGGAGCTTCGTGTTCAAAACGTTTTAAGACGGAATCCATCAGGAAGTCGAGTAATATTTATTTAAATTGGACAAAAATCGATTACCAGAATAATTTAAATCATATTGCGTTATTTTCTACCCTTAATAAAAGGTAAAGATGTAAGTAATTATCCGTGATAACACCGACAGCAATTTCTTATCAGAGCCCGAGAAAATGAATTTTAAAGATCACAAACTGTAGGCAAAATCTTACGTGTGGCCATTTTGTAAAATCGTCTTTAAGCGATTCAGGGGAATTAGTGGAAGGCTTCGAAATTTGTTTTCGATGTTTGGTGTTGTTAGAAAAGATTTCTTTTGATAAGATATTTGAAGCAGTAACACAAAAGTTTGCAATAAGGTGTAAATAATTTTGGTACAGTATGTTGCCCTATTTCTCGAACACCCCTATTTCCTTTTTTTTGGACATAGGTAAAGCTTAAAGGACTAGGTTTGTCAGCATATAAGAATTTTCTGTTTTCAGTTTCGTATCTGTGAACTTGACCACAAAAGAGTTTATTTGCATTTTTGGTGAGGTGTCCCTATTTCCGGACACCTAATGATAGAAAACTAGTTTCTGTATTAAATGCAATCTTATCGAAGAGTTCTTGAAAGACAAGCGCTTTTATCACTCCGCTTTTATCACTCGCCAGTCTTCCTCGTCTTGCCGTGATACAAATCAAATATGTCGGCTTGAGTGGTTTCAAAACATTGATGACTTCTTCGCTAAATAATCGAAAGAAAAAGCTTTCAATTTCGGACAAAAAGTAATCTTTTAAATGAATGTTTCTTTATTCAACTTTTATAAGATATATTTTGCCACGAAGGAGAAGAATGTTTCCAAGGAAAGCGGAGTATTTATCTTGTAACGATCGTCCGGAAATAGGGCAACCTGTCCGGAAATAGGGCATCCAACTCGACGAACTCTTTCCAAAATTACAAAGAATCGAAAGAGCTTCAGGCGATGAAACTTTACGACCTACTTACCAGAAATGGAAGCTAACTTGTGGCTGAATTTTAGCTTGTTTGTGTTGTTTTGAGGTAAGATATTACGGTTTATGCAAAAAGTGTCCGGGAATAGGGCAACATACTGTACAATAATTTTTTATGTCAGCCTGAGAAAATGAATTTCAAAGTTCGCAAAATCTCACATCTTTTAAGCGATTCAGTGGAACTTCGAAATTTGTTTTCGATGTTTGGTGTTGTTAGAAAAGATTTCTCTTGATATTTGAAACAGTAACACAAATAATTTTGGTACATAATTTCGTCCAATAAATACTCGAAATCCTGGTGGATTCCGTCTTAATTCTGTTTAAAATTTTCAGTTCTATTCAAATGAACACTTTAATCAGGATGAAAACTAAACGTGCGAACATAAATTCCAAAATTCAAAACCTGCCTGGGGAAATCGCTTGGGGTATATTTAAAAATTATTCCACGAGCGCGCGTTGGGTATGAGATGGCTATAACCATCTCATATCCAACAAGCGCGAGTGGAATAATTGTTTTATTAAAAACGCCCCAAAAATATTGGACAAAATGCATTCTTTTACGCGTACACGTACCTGGTAGGTCAATGGTATATGAGCTCATATACCATTGCCTCTCAACCAATCAGAACTCAGGAAATACAACCATCTCATATCCAACAAGCTCGAGTGGAATCATTGTTTTATTAAAAACGCCCAAAAAATATGGTACAAACATTGCGAAAAATGCATTCTTTTACGCGTACACCCACCATCTTTGTAGGTGAATGGTATCTGAGCTCATATACCATTGCCTCTAAACCAATCAAAGCTCAGGTAAAACCTCGGTTATTCGCTATTAACCGAGGTTTGTGAGCCAATCAGAAAGCCAATCAGAGTGCGCCAACAACTCTATCCACTGTTTTAGTATATACTGTACTGACTAATATTTGTAAATTTGTTTCAGATGAAGGAGTTTATGTCAATACCAACGGAGAGCTTGTCAGACATGCCGTGTTGCAATGGGGTGAAACTCCTTATGCTATTGGTAAGTTTGCTTCTCATGAATCGTGTTTCAGTAGCTAGCTGTTACTGACTCTTCATTGTTACTTCTGTTTCTGCAGCTCACATTGGCTCCGGACAGATCATGGGCTGGGGAGAAAAGGCAATCGAGGTCCGCTCTGTTGAGACAGGTCTTCTGGACGGTGTGTTTATGCACAAAAGAGCTCAGACGTTTAGATTTCTCTGTGAAAGAAATGAAAAGGTTAGTGCTTGTACAGGTCGCTAGTTTTCGTCGGCCAATTTAACTTATCGTTGTAGCATAACACAGTGTCGTAAATAACTTGTCACGTTATTTCGAGAGCGAGTTTCAACTGAGTGTCTAAAACCAAAACCAAAGTAATCACTCTAGCCAATCAGAAAGGAGGGAGACGATCCAGCGAACCAATCAAAACTCAGAGCAGATACATGCAGCTGGTGTGAAGCGCGGGAAAACGTACGCGGGTGAGCCACGATTGGTTTTGGTTTTACTTCTGATTGGTTGAGAGAGTAGCACGAGATTTTTAAACCAACCAATCAGCGTGGTAATTCAAAACCAACGTAAAACGTGAAACCTGCTCTAACCTCGCACATTAAAATCAAGGTTTTACAGCAAGAAGTCCAAAATTATGACCGTCTTGTGCACACATCTGTGCTGAGCCGGGATGGCTGGCGTGAGCCTCAACCTCAGCCTCAGATTGGATAGTCCGCGTGAAGAAAAAAATGCCATTGTTCACACTTTTGGACTACTTGCTGTAACAGGAGTGGACAACACAACAGAATTTTTATCGTCAACTCAAAGTTAAGCGTATTTTAACATCGTTATAAATTTTTATTCTTTTGTTTGTAGGTATTCTTTGCTTCTCGCTCCAGTTCAAGCGGCCAAATATATTTTATGACTCTAAGCAAAACCTTCAAGAACTTTGGTTACTGATAAAGAAACTAACCCCCTTCAGCTAAGGAAGTAAAATCTATGAAAATAAAAAGGTTGATTTGCTTCTTTGCGAGGACGAGCGATAAAAAGAAACACAGCTACTGCGGAGAAATGGCATTCCTAATCTACCCGAACCAACCTGCGGGCGTCGGGATGTGGCCCTCGGGATTCTAAGATTGGACAAGATACGTCCATTTCTTGGGAAATCTTTTTGAAATGAGAGATTGTATCGTATATGGTAGACTATAGTTTGAGTTTTTATGATAAGAGTAAGATTAAAGTTAATAGTTACGTTGTAGTAACATTGGAAGGAGGATTTTTTTGCAAAAACGACTTTGAAAGCAAAAGAAGTTCTCAAGAGGCCTTACCTGTATAAAAGATTCTTTTAATACGCTTGTAAATAGTCTGTGTTGCAGGGAGGTTGTGATACAAATGAAGAACAACTCGTTCAAATGGGTTTCGCTCTCGGTAATAGGCATTGGTTAGCAATATTGTGATGTCGCTTTAATTCTCTTATCGCCCAAGGTTGTGTTCGGAACCTTTTCGGAATCTACGATAACAACGACATAACGCCAAGGTCACACGAATGGTAAAAACACCTCACATTGATGTTTTCTGTCACCAGTGTGAACAACACAACATAACGACATAGGAACATGGCATAAAGCTACATGAACATAACCACATAGGAAAGGGCTGATCTTTTCTGTATATCGTTATTTCCATGTCGTTATGTCGCTAGTACGAACCAGGCTTAAAACCATGCAGTCTGCCCTTGCTGGTATTCATATGTCTTTTCTGTTACAAGGTGTGGGAATTTCATTGTATAGAGCGTTTTCACATGACGGCAGCCATATTGGCGTTCCAAAACAAAGAAGCGGTGGCCATGTTGGTGTTTCAAACCACCCCTCCGGGAATTAAATTCTATTTTTTATGCAAATATCGTAATTTGTTTCAGTAATCCAATATGGCCACTTGTCACGTGAGTGAAAACGCTCTGTATATATTGGTGATGACTTCTTTAGTAACATTCTGATAAATACTGTAATAAAAAAAATTTCAAATCGTGGTAGGTGCTTGGTACATCAAAACACGTTACGGCGGAAAACCTCTGAATTCAAGGCACCGAAAGTGCGGTTTTAACAAGCATGCTCTCTCCTCCGCAGAGTATCCGGGTGGGGGAGAAGGGAAGAATTCAAAATCTGGGAGCGCGGGGCACGGTGGGAAGAGCGAATTCCCTTCTCCCCAGCCTCCACGCGCTTTCTTTTCACCTCTCCCTATTCCCCTTCCCGAAAATGAAAGAGGCCTCTGCGGAGGAGAGAGACAAGCATGCATGACCCGAGTGCCGTATACTTACTAACCTAGCTTGCTGGAGCCGTACTGGGGAAAATTGGCCCTCGGTCGTGGCAGAGAACGGCCCTCGCGCTCGGTTAGTAAGAGATTAGTATTTATTTACATCAAAAGGGCAGACACCCTGGTTTCGTACAAACCGTGTACAGCAGTTACTGAAATAACCATGTTCACCAGTGACTTGATAGAGTATTCAACGCGAGGCTTGTAATGTCACAACAGTTAAAAAGCACCGTATCCACGTTTTGCGTTTTGTTGGGTTTCTCCTCATCTTACAGCCAATCAAAATACCAACAACTGCCAGTCAAAATATATCGTTACCTGCCAAGGAACTGGGCGACTGGGCGTCATAAATTAATCAAAATCTTGTGAAGTGGACAGGTTGTTACATAGGAAGCTCTAGCGATTCTAAACGATTTTGGCCATACTAGTCTAATTTCATGTGCCAAGTAGTTTTCGTAAATTATAAAAGCGCAAAATGAAAGATTAGCTGCATTTTCTCAACTTGCCCTTCAACAAAGAATACCCTTTAATTTGTTATTACGTGACTAAAAGGTCTCAAGATTGTAAAAAGAACTCTTGAACTAGCAGAGTAAAAGACTGAGTAAATGTGGAAAAAGTTTCAGTGGTGCTTGTAATTAGCAGGTAGTAATTTTAGTTTATTATTTTTTAACTATTTTCATAGACTCCATGGTTTACCGTGATAGCATTCAATAAATGTATGAAGCTGAATTGTCATCATTTGTAATTAAAACAAACGTACAACGACTCTTGTTCCCTTTTTATATTTCTCAACAGAATAGTTTTGTATCAGGGGTAAAGAAATTGAGACGTTTGAGCGAAGCTCCCCATGTCAAAGAACGCATTTCCCAATCGCTCTCTGCTAAACAGTGACGTGAAATTACAAAATTATGCGTATGAATTACGACTGCAGTCGTGGATCGTGGAAATTTTAAAACTGCGCCTTGCTCCTAACCATTCTCTTTCGAGGGTTTAAAAGAAGCGGTAACACAGACCGCTGCACATGAACTCCATGTTAACGTAGTAATAACGAGGTCCCTATGGTGTTATCCCCCAACCAGGTCCTTAACAAAATATGGAGCCCTCCCCCTGAAAAGGGCCTGCCGCAGTATTTTTGTTGGGACGCAACTCGAGTACCTTATTCAGGTTGCGACATCAGACCCAAAGAATTCCGTGCCTTGAATATTTGCATAACATAAGATGCAGGACAAACAAGTGTATCTTTCTCAGCAAATGTCAGCTGAGCAGAGAGTTGCTCAAGCAAGCAATTGGGACGCAGTGTACAGCGCTACAACTTTGGTATTTCTGAGCTTTCAGTGTTCTTAAAGGTCAAAGAAATCAAGCTGACCTAAGCCTGTTTTCTGTTGCAACAGAGGTCAGCTTTACGGAGGCTTTTACCGCGAGCAATGCTTGCAGACAATTCTGGCAGCATCAACAGCGAAGGGAACGGAAAGGGTTTGAATGAACTGGAAGACACTGTAGATAACAACAGGTCTTCTTTTGCGGATATCTGGAATAGCACAAACATTGAGGTGAGAAACGATAGCGATTTGCTGAAGATTTGTAAGTTGTATGCGCGCCCTGGCTTGGAAGACAACTAGTTTGTAATACGATCGCTTGTTCGGAAGACATTGTTCAGCATTGTTGTACAACTTGTACATTTCGTAGCTCGCTGGCAGTTTAAACTCTGCGTTTTTATTCTATATACTTTTTAATGTCTTGATTTATAACCAATCAAAATATTATTACACTTTAAGGTTAAATTTTAACGACGCATGGACCTTGCACGTAAATTTGCGCGGTGTACCGGTTTTAAAAGATCTCCAGCTCGGAAATATGTAGAAGCCCTGATTACGGCAGTGTATCAGCTCTCGTAAGCTTGTAATTATACTAGTAGCAGTTGCTTTTAATTTGTTTTAGGTGCTTGGGGCATTGTTCCTGTTTGTTGTGTGTTGTTTTCACGCGGGGTACCCAGTCATTCATTTTAGACCTTACGAGAGCTGCTACATCGCAGTTTAATCAAGTACGAATTGGAAAAATAGTTACAGTTGTAATTATCGCCTTTGTTTCATGACAGTAATGGTAAACATTTTATAGTGGTCATATTATCTGACACTATTTGCAATTTACCTGCAGAAGCAAACAAAGTTTAAAGGCCATTTCCAGTCCGTACTGCGCAGTCTCGGGATTTGTTTTCATTTCTGTTTTGAATTCGTTGATACGTTACACTTCAGTAACTGCATACATGAAGTTTTCCAGTCCGCAATTGCGGGTCGTTTTGTTTGGAAGTTCGCAATGAGCTGAAACGTCCGTTTGGAATATCGTCGAGGTTCGTCTACTCTTTATTATTGTTTTGCAAGGATATCAGATGTTAATAAGGAAGAAAAAGGTAAATTTTTACCCGTAATTTTCATTTTGGTTTGTTTACTTTTCATCGTGTGAGACTCAATAAACATTATAGGTGGAGATTGCGCAGTACGGACTGGAAATGGCCTTTAAGTCTTCTATGGCAATAGATATAAAACGTGCTATATTTGTTTTATGATCAAAACTATAACAAAATTATCGAATCGTATTGGTCATGATCACTAGCAGGCCTGATTTAAGGCCAAACAGGACAGTTTACAATTCATGCTTTCAATTATTCATTAATATGGACAGTGTATGCATGTGTATGGGTAGTATTTGTCATTTGCATGTGCTGCATGGGACAGGGAGGAGAGGGCCCTGGGAGCAAGCCTAGTCGACAGCATGGAAAACGAGAGAATGTCTGAAAATGTGAACATTTTTGCAATTTTTAAGAAAACCCATGAATGTTGCTACAACCATTGTAAGTTTGCATTTTTGGGCTAAAACATGTCATTGATGGATCATGGCTCCCCTTGCTGGTGATGACCTCGAGATATTGTGACAACGTGCACATGCGCAGAGCATTTTTCTGCGGTGTCGCTTCGCCGTCCCAAAGAACACATATTTTTGAAGTCCAGTGTGCATGCAATAGCCATTAGGCCATGGGCCTTATTTGTGTGGCGGCCATATTGGCCATAGACAATAGATCTGGTACCCCGAGCCTCGAGTTGAAATGTTTGGGAACGAGTTCATGCGTGGCAAAACAAAAGTTTTTAATCCCTCGGGACTCAACGTGGCCGCCGTGTGATTAAGGCCCATTGTACTCTCACTCAACTGTACCTCCTTAATAAACAGTGTTTTCTTGAATGTATTGTAATCATTTTGTTTCAGATCAGAGATCAGGGTTCTCACCTAAAAGGAGATTTCAATGAAACCACAAACCTGCTGCTCACGTGTAAAAATCAGGTTATTTACCCATATTTCTACATTCTCTCTTTGGTAAGTTTGAATTAAATTATGATATTACGCGAATCAATGACATCTGATTGGTTTCTCCTCTGGACATAATAACCCTGTTTAATAATTAATTCATGTTTAGTGTGTTCACACTCCCTGCAGAATTCACATTTGACCTTCTGTACTACAAAACATACAAATGTTATGTTTTCATGTGGTTCAAAATTGAAGTTTTAATCAGCCATTTTCTGAATGAGCTGGGGAATGGGTATAAATATTTAAAATTGATTTAAATGAAAAATTGAGCCTGCCACGTCAAAGGTCGACATCCAAAGTAATGTATGTTTACTAAATTTCAGCATTATTGGCTAAAATGCACATATGCAGTAAACATTTGAAAAGTTGTAATTAAAGAGAGGTTTGGAGGGACAGCTGTCCCTCCAAACCATACAAAGCTCTCTTACATTTGGTATTTTTACATTACTTTTGACAATCTTTTATGTGCTAGGTTCAATTTTTCATTTCAAACTATTTTAAATAGTTGTATATCCAGCCATGTGCTTGTTTAAAAAATGGCTAATTCTGCTATATTTTTTCAGGTTGCCTGGCGACCATTCCACATTCAGTCTTTCGGTTACCAGGGATGTTCAGTGCGGAAGGTCCTCAACATCTTGTACACAGCGTTTATATTCCTTCTGATTATCTTTAGTTATGCATCAAGTATTATTGCATGCCAAGCACGGCTGGAGATCAAACCTGAGGTATGGTGTATATAAAGATTTGATTAGTCCGATATAGCAAGTGAGTCAAACCAGATGTTCTTTCCTTCCTCACCCCCTCTCCCGTTTGGCTCACTTCTTATTTCTTCCGCTGGACTTCCTGTTCAGTGTGATGGGTGCTTGAGGCTGGGCTAGGGCAGGCAGGTTTTGGGGGTGCTCTACCGAGGCGCAGTGTCCCAGTGGTTAGTGCGCTGGACTCCGGATCGGATGATCCGGGTTCGAACCGGGCCACTGCATTGTGTTCTTGGGCAAGACACTTTACTCTCACAGTTGCTCTCTTCACCCAGGTGTATAAATGGGTACCGGCGAATTTACTGCTGTGGGGTAACCGTGCGTGGACCATCATTCCGCCCAGGGGGAGTAGAAATACGATAAGCTCCAGCCTGATGGGCCCAACTGCAGACTTTACCTTAGCTACTGACCTGCAGGTTTAGGGTTGGCAGCTCCAACACATGGTCCCTGGGTACCCAACCTCCATGTGCGATGATTGAATTAATTGTAAATATACAGAAACTTGTCAAAAAAATCAGACTTCAGGACCACCAAAGTCAAGCCAGGGAGGAGGATTTGAACTCAATGTCAGCATCTCCACTATTCCTCAATATGTACCTGTTGATTTTAATGAATTTGTTGAGTTACTTTTTTCAAAAAATAACTCTTAGTCGGCGCTATTCAGTGGGTGGATGGATGGGTGGACGAGCGATGTATTTCACAACAATCAGAATTAGGATACTATCGATCGATAATGTATAAAATTGCTGCTTGTATGTATCGTTTAATTTTGTATCAATATTTCTTTCGGATTCAAGGGACAGCCACCTTTATTTTCATATAAACTTGGCCTTACTGGGCGGTGTTGGCATGATGTCTCTATTTCCAGCACTCAGTGTTTATGTAGCTCTGGTGTACAACGTTGTGTGTGGGTTTTAAGCGGAAAACTGTTCGGAAATTTTCATGGTGGTGAAGAAGGTGCGAGGATGTGAAATTTTACATGGTGCGAGCAGTCTGTTTTGGCGGCATTGGGTTGAGGGATTTTTTGATTGCGGTTAGTTGGGAATAAGAGCCATGTTGAATTTTAAAATGTTTCTGACTGAAGTAACGATAGCTTTAATTTCGGTTAAATTTGAAGTTGCGGATGTACGCAGCTTCCTATTTCTTGCAGGTGAGTTGTTTGAAATCAGTAGAGCTGAGAGATCAGACATGATCAGAGACTTTGCTTCAGGACATAGTAGATGTCATGCAGCATTTAAGAATTTGAAGTTTGGGAGGCCAAATACTCAAGAACGCAGGGTACAGTAATTCCGGAGAAACAGCTTTCATTGCAGACGTACCAGCTCTGGTAAATATTTCACGAACCAGGATTTTCAGCACAAATTTCGTAACAACCAGAGAACAATGTACTAACTGTACTAAGTTTTAAAAACCCTTTGGAAAGATATATTTTTTCCATTTGATCCATTTACTGTCTTTCGATAAAATACTTTGATGCGTGTTTAATAAATCACAAAATATGACGCTTTGTGTTGAAAATCAGCGATGCAGAAAAACAAAGTATCATGTTTCAACATTTCGAAGAAAAACAAAAGTATCATATTACAAATAAACAAAAGTATCGTGTTACCGCTGTCAAGAATCGCTTTTGGTGTTGCATTCTGCACTGTCCTTCGAGTCTCTGAGTTTTTCATTTTCAGGTAGAAATAGTAGCTTTGTTAATTAGAATTGGCATTTCGTCACAACAAGCGGTAGGTAATGCCGTGTAGTAATGAGTAGTGTTAAAGAAGAGAGTTTAAAAGCATTGATATTTTCTAAAGATTTGTGGTATGGAATTCCTCAAATATTGCTGCAGACTTTGTGGCAGCAAGTGTAACCGCAAAGTAATCAAATTAGACTTTTAGGCGTCACACCCAAGTTAGTGACGTACATCAATCCAATCAGGTTTGGGGTTGCATCAAGAAACCCGTGAAATTGTCAATCTTGTCCCCAGAGCGCGCTTTTCGTGATGCTGACCAAAAGAAAAGCGGGCTCTGGGGACGAGATTGTGAAATTGTTTGATAAAAATGGAATGACATGCACAGTAGAGTGATGGATTAAACTGATTACTGCAGTTTTTACAGATATGTTATTCATGGTCGACAGGAAAGTTTCATCGTGAATGAATTCGCTAGTCAAACGTATTTAGCATTGTGCTCATTTACTTAAAATGCACACGCTGTCAGCAAAAGGCCCAACACTAAATTGGTCATTGAGCATTCGTTTTGGACGGGCTAGTTTTGCTGACCAAAAAAATACCCAATACGTCCATATCAAGAGGGTTGTCCAATACACCTGCACTGTATCGATCCGTTAAAATTATATTCAGTCCGTTCGATCCGTACGGATCGGTAAATGTCCTACGCTCCGTATAGTAGAGTTTACGGATCGTATATTGCATATCATTAAGGGGACTTAGAAAAAATCACCCTTCTGATGATCTTGAATGTGTGGGGCAGACGGCTTGATGATCCATTCGATCCGTACGGATCGTTAAATGTCCTACGCTCCGTAGAGTAGAGTTTACGGATCATGTATTGCATCTCATTAACCCTTTGAATGCCAACCCTGATACAGGCCCTGCAACCGGCGGCCATATTGGATTTTGCACGAAAATTAATTTTTCTCAATTTAAGAACACCCCTTCCTCTTCCTCCGCCTCTATTAGGTGCCGCATCTTCCTCCTCACTTTTACTGTCTTCACTATCACTTTGGCTGTCATCTTCCTCGAAACTTTTGGCCTCTTCGCCACTTTCATCATTTTCTTCGGAGCCAGAGCCATTGTCAGTATATTCAAAACCATCTTCACTTTCCTCGTCGCTAAATTCAGAGTCTCTATCGGCAAAAACTTCTTCTAAAACTTCCTCGGCTGTGAGCCAACGTGAGCCATGCGAGCTTGCCGCCATCTTGGATTTTTCATAAGAACACACAAAGCCTCCTGGGTATATTTTGTGCCACCAATGCAAAATTTTCTTGGTCAGCAGATTATTTAATGCCTCCCAGGTCCTTTGAAACGACCACGGTAAAAACTCGCGAACGACCGGGTAGAAGAAACTAAAGCTTTCCAGAGGACGTATATATACGTCCGTGGTATCTGAGGCTCATCTTTTAGGACGTATATATACGTCCTTGGCATTCAAAGGGTTAAGGGGACTTAGAAAAATCACCCTTCTGATGAGCTTGAGTGTGTGGAGCAGACAGCTTGATGATCCGTTCGATCCGTACGGATCGTGAAATGTCCTACGCTCCGTATAGTAGAGATTACGGATCGTATATTACATATCATTAAGGGGACTTAGATAAAATCACCCTTCTGATGATCTTGAGTGTGGGGCAGACGGCTCGACGATCCGTACAGATCGTTAAATGCCCTACGCTCCGTAGAGTAGAGTTTACGGATCGTGTATTGCATCTCATTAAGGGGACTTCGAAAAAAATCCCCCTTCTGATGATCTTGAGTGTGGGGAAGACGGCTCGACGATCCGTTCAATCCCAAGCAGGAACGCACTCGTGCGTTTCGGGTTCTTCAACACAGCTAGAAAACATGTCTGGTATTTTCCACATTTAGAACAAGGAATATTCATGTATACAGTATTTGCCGGCTTGCCCTTTCGAGCAAGAATTACGAAACGCACGCGAACACGCACTAAGAGTACATGTCAGAGTCAACGCGGCTTGAAAGCATGCCTGGTATTTTCCACGTTTAGAACGAGGAATATACATGTATACTGTATTCATGGCTGGTATTTTCCACATTTAGAATAACTAAGAATGTACATGTCTACAGTATTCCCTTCCAAGCAGGAATTATGAACTGCACTCGTGCGTTTCGAGTTCTTCAACACAGCTAGAAAGCATGTCTGGTATTTTCCACATTTAGAACGAGGAATATACATGTATACAGTATTCCCTTCCAAGAAAGAATTACGAGCCACACGACTACACTCTGTTGATTAAATGAGATGTAAGAATTGCGAATCAAACAAATTGAACTATCCGTTAACACACACACATGGCCTCTCATTTAATGAGATGCACTTCGGACCGAATGAAAGCTATTCGCTCAATGCGAAACGTACGGACCGTTGATTGCCCTTTTCGTTCCGTAAGAAGGGATGACGATCCGTTTGAAATTTACAGATCGTTGAGATGTAATATAGAATATACGAACCGTCAACCTTACTACGGAGCGTAGAACATTTAAACGATCCGTACAAATCGAACGAACTGAATATGACTTCAACGGATCGATACAGTGCGTGTATTGGACATGACTGCATATCAACACTGAAAAAATAACTCTCGCACACATTGCGTGCTTATGTTTTTTATTTATAGTCTAACTTAATTTTCATATGGTGATTTAAGTCTTTTTTGTATCATATTTTAGCATACGATTGGTCCGCCAGTACCCCCGATAATACCAACAATGCACAGGAACGCCACCACACCAGGTACAAATATGACAAATACCACCACAGGCCCACCAACCAAAGCCATGGAACAGCACAAAATTATTAACAACAACAATTCTGCAGTTCACACCTTTTCTGGTAACTCGTCAAATTTGAACAATCTAAGTTCAACTGTGGCAACTTCAACAAATGTAAACCAGAATGCAACTGGTCATGTTATTACATTTCCTCTCTTAACCCTGGCGTCTTCAAGACCAGCTGCTTGGGAACCTGCCGTCACAGAGTGTACGCATATATTTAGTACATATGTGGTGCCGAATGCGTTTCATTTTCTGGCATTTTTGATTGGGTTTTACATGTTCAGGATTCAAGAAAATGAAGGACTTCATGCATTAATAGAAAAGGTATTGCACAGTAGTTAGTCAGTTCCAGCTTGTCTTGTCCTCTTAGTTTGTGCCATTAAAGGGGCACCGTCATGGCACACGTTATTGGCACACGCCAATAAAACAGCACAAATTCCGACTAAGCTCTTTTGCTTATACACAAAATTCACCTAGAACAGCAAGAGCAAGATATCAAGAAAATTGTTGAAGAAATGGGCTTACGTAATTACCGGTAGTAATTAGGTTTAGTAATTAGTTTTTAGCGCAAGCTGAGCATCCATACCTGTAGAAATTAGTAAACCCATCAAGCCGAGAAAATTTGGTGGTTGCCAGCGTATGTACATATGCACAGATTAGGCCTGGGGACAAGGTGTCGGTGACAAGCCGCATTTTGTGGCAGGAAATAGTATTACCCAGGTCTGTTGCCATAAAGAACTTTCAAAACTACTTTTGTATGATCGATTGACAGCTGTCAAAACAAGGTATCTGCTGAACAGTATCACATGACCATATCGCGGGCTCAGGTTAGGACTCATGCAGATCACATGTTTCTTGAAGTTGACCGCTGACCAAGGAAAGGTTTTCCATTGTATCGCAGGCTCGGGTCCGAGTTTTTTGGTTGATTTTGTAGTTTTTAATGGCCATCCTCGGTGGAATTTATGTGATTGGAGTTGACAATTCTGATTTTTTCAGTAAGAAAATCTTTCTTGAGGAGTTGCGGATGCTAGAATTTTCACTGATTTAGATCATTTTCTCAAATTGTCAAGAATCAGCAAAAACTATGGAGCTTTTAGGCTTGGCTAAATCTATATATTAGCTAATTTTTCAAGCCATGAGGGCAGAACTTGCAAAAGGCAGTCTGACATTTTCAAGTTTGTAGGACTACATTCTAAAATTTCCTCGGACTGCCAAATTTAGCAGTCCTCAGAATTTTTCTCATCCAATTATTTCCAAATTGGACAGGCATGTAGTCCTGTTACCTATTAATTACACAGCATCAGAAAATATATGAACATGGCAAATGTTTCGCCCTCCAAAGGAGTTTTCTTGGCAACAGATTGGTTGAGCAAAAACTGTCCAATTTATTTTAAATTTGGACAGTTGGCAAAAATTAATAAAAAATGTATCTGTTGACAGTAATGTATTATGATGTAGCTATATAATTAAGATCTAAAGATCCTGATGGTATCACTCCTTAGATAGCTTCAGTTCTCAAGCATAGCAACTTTTTTAAAAACTGGACCATTTCCAGTGGTGTAAATAAGTCTTTGGGTTCTGGAATTTATGACATGTTACCTGTGACATTGCCCCTTTAACTTCAGGGATAGCCTAGATCACTGTTGCTGCTGTTTGGATAAATGAGTCCTGCACTCATTCTCCCTTCCCCAAATCTCTTCCTGGGGACGGATGAAGACAACACTTCAGAAAAACAGGAGAATGTGAACATTTTGGCAATTTTAAGGAAGCCCCTGAATATTTAACGTTAATATTTATACTAGAGGTAGATTGTATTATGTTTATTTACCTCTCAATTTCCACCTTCATAATTTTGCTTCCAATTTTTGCTACAAGCTCATAAGTTTGCATGTTTGGACTAAAATTATGCCATCGATGCATCATGACCTCCCTTGCTGATGCTGACCACCTCGAGAAAACCTTGAGAAATTGTGACATCATGCCAGTGTTCCAATGATTTGTTCTGATGATTTGTTGGGGACAGTTGGGATTTGACCCATTGGAATAACTTGTATGACACCTTGCCTAAAAAACTTAACTGGAACCCTGCGTCATGCACGTGCGTTGTGCGTTTTTCTACGGGGTCATGTAGACTGACCTTTACTGTGATTTAACAAGAGGCCTACATTAGGGGAGCATTCTTGCCACTGGTTTGGTATTACAGTGCTTGACACTAACTTTTCAGCCTACTAGCCTCGTGGCTAGTGACAACTTAGATGTTACTAGCCAAAAAAAATTTTTTACTAGCCCAGCGTTGGTGTTGGCTAGGTCCGATAACAGTTGATCCCTAGCAAGACTTGCAAGCACAAAGCAAGCAACTTTCTTTGAACACATAATGTTGGCAGTTGCATTGTTCTGAAATCAGTTTCAATAATAAAACAATTTTTGTGGAACATAGTCTGGTAGCATGAGATGTCCATGATGAAATTCTGATCTTCAGTTTGTGATTGGCTTGCTTGAGGAAGACAGAAACTGCTTCGGCCAATTTCATTTTGTTTACTAGCTAGCCAAAGTGGCTAGTGGAAATCGAAAACCTACTCAGTAACCAAAACTAAATTTCTACTAGTCTGTGACTAGTTGGCTACCGTTAGTGTCGAGCCCCTTATTAGCTGGAACTGTGTCACCATTATCTGCAATAATGATACCACTTGACTCTCCCAGTTTCTTTGACCAAGCTTTCTCAAGAAAGCTACAGGAAAGCCAACCTTATGACTGCTGCCATTTGATTCCAAAACATTAGGGAGAATATATGTACTGCATGGAATGGGAGAAGTGTGCGTTTGCACGTTGATGTTCCTGCAAAATATTGTATTGCTTGAAGAAAGCAAATATTTCAGCTGTTATGAGCCTTATTAAATTATTTACAGAAGTGTTTTTTAACTTCAGGTTTTCTTGCTTAGTTCAGTTCCAAAAAAGATTGTCTCAAGGCTGCGGTATGTATTGTCCACGTACAGTAATTTCACTTTTCCGGAAGGAAAAATGTATCATTTCACATGACTTAGACTAAAGTAAAACACATGCATTGAAAAGTTACCTGGCTGTTTTGTTGTTTTAACCAAGTTTTGTCAACTCCTGCGCAGCTTTTAAAGTGCTACTATGATCAAATTCTTGATATTTATATTTTTGTGCACAATACAAATGTCCTAGATATCTTGCCAAATTTCAGTCAGTTTCAAACATTAGAAGTCATGCTTTTGGGACTTTTATTTCCACGAGTTTACAGCCGCCATTAATTCTCCTTGTACCAAGGCTTGGTTGAGAATTTGAGAAAATGATGTCATTTTCTCAAAATACCTCACAGGTTTAATTTATAATAACAATAACTACAGAAAATTGCACAAGGATAACGTCCAAAGCTTTTATTCTTCTTTGTGCGATTTTCTGTGCTAATTGTTATTATAATTTCAACCCGTGAGGTATTTTGAGAAAATGATGTCATTTTCTCAAATTCTCAACCAAGCCTTGGAACAAGGATCGACAATTAATGGCGGCCATAAATTCTCGGAAATAAAAATCCAAAAAAGATAACTTCTAATGTTTGCAATGGACTGAAATTTAGCAAGATACCTGAAAAAGTCGCACTATTAACGGAAATGTCAAAAAATGGATATTGAAAATGTCATCGTAGTAGCACTTTATGAAGAACGTGTTTGTGAGTATATTGGTGATTTTCCTTGCAGGGCATGAAATTGTACCTAATACTATGCTGGCGACCAAGATTCAAAAATTAGTTGCCAAGTTGGCAACCAGAACTCTTTGGGTTTTGTGTATCTTACCTTGATGTATTTTGCAACTAAATAAAGCTTAAGGTAGATGAATCAGTGCAAAATCGTCACAATTGCTGTGAAGCAAACCTGTCAACATCCACCATCTTGTGAAATGAAATGTCCCTTTTGCTAACAACGCATATTGTGGGCTTGCAACATTCCATACTTTTCCAACCATGGCGACACCTTCCACACGAAAAAATGGCTCCTAACTTATTGGATTTGGCGACCACTTTGAAAAAAAGATAATATAGTGCCCGGCCTTGTTGAGTAATTTTATGAAAAACAGCTGCTCACTGGTGTTGGTAAAATGTGCTTGACTTGGACCCACCATCTCAAAGTGATTTGGGGGAGCTGCTTGTGGTAGCTATAAAAAAATCCCAGCCCCTGGTAATAAGCAGTGGGAGGCACAGTGGCCCTAGACTCCAGATTGAACGGTCAGAGTTTGAGCTTCCGCCTGGGGACTGCATTGTGGAAAGGCACTTTATTCTCACAGTGCTTCTCTCCACCCAGGTGTATAAATGGGTACCAGCAAAATAATGCTGGGAGCATCCATTTTAGGAGGGGGAGAATAGTAATACTGCAAAGGAAACCAGGATAAACTCGGGCCTGAAGGGCCACTAGGCTCGCATGGAGACATTTGCGTTTTTCGAACAAAGTCCCAGTCCCAGATACAAAACAAAGGCAGGTGTGGTGGCACAGATCATGCAGTCCAGGTTCAAATCCTGGTCGGGGCACTGCATTGTGTTCTTGGGCAAGATACTTTACTCTCACAGTGCCTTTCTTCAGCCAGGTGTTTAAGTGAGTAGTGGTGAATTCATGCTGGGGTGTAACCCTGCGATGGACTAGCATCCCATCCAGGGGGAAGTGGAAATATTCCTAGCCACTTAATTCTACAGAAACCAGGTTAAGCTCTAGCCTGACATGCCATTAGGCTCATATGCAGACTTTTTAGGTAATAAGCAATAAATTATTTGGCCTCGTAATAGACAACAGCAGAGGTTGACTGAGCTGGGACCCCACAAGACCCCATCCATCACAAGTTTTGTTTCCATTTTAATATAATATTTTATTTGATTCCTTGTAGGCTCTTTCTGTTTGGTGTTATATTCATGGTGATCCTGGGTGTTGCTAATTTCATCCTCTTTTGCTATGCCTTCACTCTGGGCTCAGTAACGGGGTTCAGATACAGTCCCAGGTAATGCAGCTAAATCAAATCAAATATTTTTCACTTTCCCTCGTTCGATGTCTTACATATATCTATCTTTTAGAAATAAAGGCATCTGTCGGTCATCCTGATAATTGGAACCAACAGTAGTTGCTCTTGAATTTGCATTACTAACTCGAGCACTGACATTTCTAATTCTACTTTTGATTTCTCCAAATCCTCAATTTGTCATACCAATGTTCAATTCCTCAGATAATGCAGCTAAATCAAGTCACAAATTCCCCACATAAGATGTTGCAAAAAACCTATATTTAGGGCTACAAATAACCATCAAACAAATTTCAAATTTTCCGGGTATGACAAATATAAATTCCTGGGAAATTACAATGAATCTTCATGAGGTTGTAGGTAAATAATGTAAAAAATGTAAATATTATGTAAATGCTGTTTGTAGTAAATCAATGCACTTAGCTACACCTGGCTAGTTTTCAGACATGCCAAAGCAAAGTAAATATCTTCGACATAAGCATAAATCCCAACTGGCAGAAAGCAAATCAACCAGTTGAAAACCAGTTGAAAACTTACAAGCATGACTGAGGAGTTGAACAAGGGTCTGCCAAGAAACAATACAGTTAGTGGTCAGTGGGACATGGACCTAGAAACCCTGTATTTCAAGTGTGGCACCCTAAACACTACGCTAACCTGTCCCTGGTATGGATGTTTTCTGCTGACTGGAACCTCCTTTGCCATGTTTTGTCAACTCCTGCATAGCATGTTATAATCTTGTTCATTTTCTTGTGTCATTAGCGCTCAGTGGACAGGAGTGAGTTTGATGTCTCTGGGAAAACTTGTGGAGCTATGTGTCAGCGCTGTTACCATTGTGAACTACTGTGCACAGTGTGAACTGTTAATATTTTACCTGCGGGAAATTGGCTTACGGATGGAGGAGAAAACAAAAGATCTCAATTTTATAATGAAGGTAGCAATCAAATATTGTTTGTTTGTTTGTTTGTTTGTAAAACAATGAAAATAAACACTACCCCACCCCAACTTTTTTGAGTGGGACCAAGGGTGGGCCCCAGGGTATCAACCAGGGAGGGGTACGGAGTTAACCGTGATCAGAAAATTTATCAGTGAAAACTGGCTGTTTGAAAAGAGAGGGTATTTTTTCCAATGACACTTTTGAACGGTGATGGCTAGAAGGGATGGCCGATAGGGACGCTTCTAAACATGAACAGATTGAGATGTCTTACACAAATTGCGGAATCATTGGAGCCTCAGCCCTTTTAGTCGCTACTAAGGCTCCAACGATTCTACGCTTCATGTAAGACAACTCAATCTGTTCATGGTTCCCTTTTAGCGGCCATCACCCTTCTGAACATACAATGGGGTTATGCCCCCTCAAAGTATTTCCAATATAATTTATTCTGTTGAGTTTGTGTAACAAGTTGACTTGTAATTTACAGTCATATGTGATGTGGCTCATTTCTTTTGTTTTGACCTGTGTCTACTTTAGGATGTCCTTGAAGTAAAGAAAAACCTCTCCAGAATAAATGGACTTATTTCTGTGATTGCCACACTGATAGTGTTCAACTACTTTGAGCTTGGTGTGATAGGTAACCATTTTTTTACTGTAGAGATGTATGCCTGCCAACTTTTTCTGAGTCAAAGGAGAGATTTTTATCAGGGCTTTCAAAGATGACCAAACTAAAAACATCGGGGGGTGGGGGGGGGGGGACGGGGGGTATGGGAAGACAGGGTACGGGAGAAATACTGCTTAGGAATCCTGCTTGCTGCTTCCTCTCCTCTGCCTCCTAAATTTTCCAAAGTGATCGCCAAGACCAAAGCCCAATCGGGCTCGAGGAATAATTGTTAAATATATGTGGGTAACCCAGTGGCCTAATGGTTAGTGCGCTGGACTTCAGATCGCACGGTCTGGGTTATAGCCCTGGCTGGGTCAATGTGAATTGTGTTCTTGGGCAAGACACTTTACTCTCATGGTGCGTCTCTTCCAGGTGTATAAATGGGCAAATTTACTGCTTGGAGAAACTGTGCAATGGACTAGCATTGCATCCAGGGGGAGTAGAAATACTCTCGGTTGCTTCATGTTACAGAAACCGGGATAAGATTCGGCCTAATGGGCTACTAGAATCTATTGCAAACTTCACCTGTACTGTCACTTATATGAACTTTTCTTTTCATTCATTGCTTCTAGTTTACATATTGTTAGAAACTGTGTCAATTAAGGCTTTAATATAGCTAAAATTTTTCAACAAGGCATCAGAAGTTGAACCTTAGGTGTGATCAGGCATAAGGCGGATGAACGTTTTTGACCTGCAGGAATAAGACTTAGGTGTGAAAGTTGGTTGGTATACAGCTGAGCTAGGATAGAAGCGTATTTAATTATGTTATTGTTAATGAGATTTGTGCATTTGTCCAAGATAAACATTCAGAAAATTATCAGAAAAAAATTACAACCTGATAAAGTAATATACTCTTTAGGGATTCATTATACACTGATCAGTTTAAATTTGATTTATTGCTAAAAAGGTGTTGATGGTTGGACACAGTTTGTAATGATTGTGTGCTATGTTTGGAAAATCACAAAAGTTCCAAGTCACAAGGTGGTGCATAGTACCATAATAGGGAAGCCAGGATTGACCAGAGTGTCAATTACCACATCGGTGAGCTTCGTGCCAAGTGGCGCACACTGTCGGAGCTTATCCTGGTTTCCGCAGTATTAAGCGGCAAGGAATATTTCTACACCCCCTGGATGGGATGCTAGTCCATCGCAGGGTTAGCCCCAGCATTAATTCGCTGTTACCCATTTATACACCTGGATGGAGAGAGTCACTGTGAGTAAAGTGTCTTGCCAAAGAACACAACGCAGTGCCCCGGCCAGGGCTCTAACTCAGACCGTCCAATCCAGGGTCCAGCGCACTGACCATTAGGTCACCACGCCTCCCACAATTACCACATAAATACAATTTAAACAGTAGATACATTATCTGAGTTGCAGAAAATGGCCAAGTCTCTTTCCCACAACTATTAATACGTTTGTGTGTTGGATGTGTTTTCAGGGGTGTGTAACTTGGCTGTTTATCTTTCTGAAATTAAATACCAAAGTCAGCTGATGTACAGAGTGTGTGCTCCGCTGATCAGCTTCATCATGGTTATTTTCCCCATTACCATAGTAAGTATAATAATAATTTATAATATGTATATTATAATACTTAATAATAATGTCACAACTCTCATTAAGGGATTTATTAATAATTATAATGGCCCACAAGAGACCAATTCTGATGTAATATATCAAACATGAGAGGCAGTGTTTCATCACATTTCCAAACACCGAGAAGAGAGTTGAAAATATGACGCGCAGCGGAGTATTTTTGACGAACTTCAAGGTGTTTGGAAATGTGATGAAACACTGTCTCGAGTGTTTGATATATCTTCTCAATCGGAACTAAAACTATGGTTAAAACGAAGAAATAAAATCGTAAAAATCTAGGCTAATTAAGATCACATTTCCATACCACGGTTACGGTTCTGATTTCCTTTCTTCTAATGTGATGAATTATTAATGAGTTTGAGAAATATTAATCTAACATTGTGCCAAGGCTTGGGGGAACAGAAAAAAAAATTTGCATTGAGGTGTAGGGATGAATAAATTCTTTTTTTTAAATCCCCAAGCCTTGGCGCCATGTTAGAATTTTAATATATCGGAATTGGTCTATTATTGTGCTTATTGGTGTCCTTATTGTGAAACATTAGTATTATTGGGCAGTCATCTAGACATTTTGAAATCAGTGTAGAGGAAATTGAAAAGTGATATCTTTTCAATTTTTTGTTGCTATTAGATGTTATTTCTCCCTTGTCAGGTGGATGTAGGGGTTAAGGTATTATTTCAAACAATTTAACATAAACTTATTGTAAGAGTGGAGGAGTCCCTTTAAGACCCTCACTGATTATATCAAGGATCTTGAAAGGCAAGTCTTTCAAGATCCTGCAAGGATTATGATGAGGTTAAGTCCAGTTCTGGCCCTCTCGCAATAAAACGCTATTCTCTGGGCAAGGGGGTTGAGGGACAAATCTCTTTCTCCCACGAGCATGGCGCATGACAGAGAGGGGGCCAGAAATGGACTTCACTTGTGTAAGCACACTATCCTCCTTATTTAGTTATAATGAGTTGAAGAGGAATACTTAGGGACAAATGGTAACTGCTTTCTAATTTTGTCTCCTTTGCATTGTTTCTCTTGTAGGCTGCACGCTTGACGGCAGCTGCACGTCAGTTTAAACAGAAAAGTTTGCAGATCAGAGTTTTTGGATATCCTTCGGCCTCACAACTTGACTTGGATTCATTTGTTTTGTTTGCTCATAGTGCAGACATGAAGGTACGTCATTGTGCTCTGACGTGTGCTAATTGTTCTGTTGGTCACAGTTGCCAATAAAAAACTACAACAACACGTCGTGCATACTAATTCCACAAGCGCACGTTGGATATCAGATGGTAGAAAGCCAAGTTGACGCGTAAAGCCGTGTCAGCTAACTGCCATCTCACATCCAACATGCGGAAGTGGGACCATTATCTTAAAAACACCCAAAGAATTGCAATATTTGAGCTCCCTGGCTGTTCTTGTTAACGCATACACCTACCACATGTGTGTAAGCACACTATCCTCTGTGTGTGGTATATGACCTCATGTACCATGGCCTGTAAACCAATCAAAACTTGGCAATTGCAATATTCCATGGCCCGGTTTTAATTAGTAATTAAAAGTGAAATATAAATATTAGTGAACCAAGCTTATTGTGGGAGACAGCCAAACTATCATGCTTCATAGAAAACTGAAATCGTGTTTGATTCTTATTTCAGTCATTGTAGGGTGGCTCTTGGCTGTTCCCTAGATCACATTTTGTGCTAATGAACAAGTCATTTCTTATTTCACATCGAAAACTAATCATTATTAAGACAATAGGGCTTTGTTGTCCGTCCTAAGGGTTTTTTGTATCCGCTATGGCGAAATTACTCTCGGCTTGAATCGGATCCAATCGTCAAATTGTCGGTGATGACATTTTTTCCGAACGGTAGTCTGGTTGGGAAAACTTACACAGTAATCGCCGAGCGCAACTGTCACCGGTCAAACATCGCGTTTGAATCACGTGGACGGGTGAATGTTTTCGATCTAACCAAGCGAAAGTTTCGCTAGACCTAAACTCATGTCGATTATTCAGGAGCAAGATAAGCCCTCAGTTAAAAACAGTTCTTAGAATCCAGCTTGTGGCGTTCTCGAGTCTCGCGTGCAAGCGAACTAAGACTAAGACCGATTAAACAGCAGCTGTGCGCTCGTCATTTCAAACCTGTACCCTGAACCCTGCAGCTCAAACCCTCAAGGGAAATCGAAAAAGGTTTAAAAGTGTAATGAAAGGTAAAATTAGTAAGAAAATTGCTTGGAGGGAAATCCAAAACGGTTCGAGTTATTTAACTGTAAATGTTAGTAGAAATTCATTTTTACGCCATGTAGGAAAGGTTAAACATCGCCTTTTTTTTTTTCTTATATTAAACTGTCTTTTATCTGCTAGGCCAAACTGCTGTTTATGCCAGTTCAAGGCTCATTTCTCTCTGGTGTTGCTGCATTGATTGTGTTTGTGCTCCTACTGATGCTCCAATCAGGCTTGATAGCTGGCAACAATAGGTACCTCTGAGGAGGGGACCTTTATGTGACACAAAACAATGTTCCTGGCACTCAGGTTTGATAGCTGGCGGTAGTACCTCTGCGGAAATGTCGCTGGCAACCAGCGGGATGCCAGAAGTACTTACAGTTTTTGCAGGGAATGAGTTAAACAAGATGATCGAAGGCTTCAGAAATAGCGCAGGCTAAAATTCTCCGCTTCAGTTTTAATACATGTTTGTCTCTAACGATTGAACAGTGATTTTTGGTATTGTAAAAGCTGCTAAATTTACGCCTCTTATTTTGTTTCACTTTAAATACCATTTTGTGGGAAAAAATTGGGTAAGAAAATGTGTTGTAAGAAGATTTTGGGTAAGGAAAGTTGTTTTGGTGCAATTATTGTTGGAGTTCCAAGAACAATAAAATGAACTCTTTTTGTTGGTAATTGGAGGGTCCCGAGAAAAGGAGACAGGATCCATTTGTAGAAATGTAGTTAGTTTAATTAATTGTAAAATAATGGAACGTAATTTCCGATCAGTGTAATTACTCACTATAATCTTGTAAGTAGTGTGCAAGAAAAAAGCCTTTATTGAGTATTTTGTTACATTAATAACGACGAAAAGCATGTGAAATAATTCATATATCAGCTGGGGATGTAGATGAAAGTGAGAAATGATCATCGCAGTAAATTTCCAAATGAAGCAATTGGAAAGAAGAGGCCTGAAAAAATCAGGGCTTCAACGGGATTCGAACCCGTGACCTCAGCGAAAACCGGTGCGATGCTGTTCCAACTGAGCTATGAAGCCACAAATTGGGAGCGAGGTCAAATCATGCATGGTTAGAAATTTACCTTAAAAAAAGAGAGAACCACAAATAAGATGAAAAAGGTGATACACTAAGAACTTTTTTATTTACAAGAAATAGCAGATATAAATACAAGTGTTGTACTGCAAATAGAAATTCACCTCATATAATTTGTAGTTATGGTACTATATCGGGTGAAACATTTATTTCAAATTATCGTTGTAGAAAGGCGTACAGAAAAATTGGGCAACTCAGATGTTTTGTGCGGCAGGAGAAATTTGGGCAGATGGTTCACTAAAGAATGTCTGGATTTCACAGGTTCAGTGACAACACTAGACCCTCACCTGGAATGATAGAATTGAAAACAATTATTTTATATACAATAAATGAAATATATAATAATTTCGTTTCACTTTTATTCTCCATTCTGAATTCCGAAGAGGGGGGTTTCTCCATTTCACAATCTGTTCAGTTCCATTGTCATAGAACTGCCATTTGTTGAGCAAGGAAAGGAAGGCAAAGTCTGCATACAAGTGCCCAAGTGGCCCGAGGTTATCCCGGATTCCTTAGCATGCACGACTAGGAGTGTTTCTACTCGCCCCCCCCCCCCCCCCCCCCCCTTCCCGTTGGGATGATAGTCCATCCAAGGATTACCCTTGCCGGTACCCATTTTTACACCTGGGTGAAGAGAGCCAATATGAGACGGAAGTGTCTTACCAAAGAACACCGGCTGAAGCTCGAACCCGGGCCAGCGCAATAACCATTTGGCCAATAAAATAACCATCGTTGTCAGGTCTCGTTTCGCTGATCTGAAAGCTTCCCCAAAGTTTACGCTAATAAATATTAGTATATTCTCAGCTCCGACTATTGCATTTCTAGCTTTTTGATTGGCTAAAAAACTCCGACTATGAGCCAATAGTCCGAGTTTTACGTCATATGGAAAATAGGAAGTTGTATGCTCTTTCCGGGCGCTTTGTAAAATTGTGGAAATAAAAATCGGCGGCAAAACCCGGTTTGAGAATTTACTAAAACAATTATTCCATTCGCCCTTGTTGGATATGAAGTGATTATAACCAACTCGCGCATTTTATCACTTCATATCCAACGCGGGCTCATGGAATAATTGTTATATATACCAGGCACCTCTTTAACCTCAAAAGAGTTATTCCTGATTTCGCTTAAAGCCGTTTTGCTATGAAAACCACACATGACGTTGCAAGAACACAAGAATGTTTTCCAATTGACGAGCATTAGGTAAGTGAGTTACAAACTTTTCAAGCGTTCTTCCAACAATATTAGAACAAACCCGTCGATCGTTTGAACCTATGATGAGTATGATCCAGGTTGAGAACAAGGTTGTTATCAACAGTTGTCAAATATTTTCGGCCCAATGGAAAACACTCGTGATTTCAAAGAAGCTACCTATCTGCACGGAATTTTTTAGCTATACTAACTAAAAAGTACTCCAGGTACTTAAAATTCTTCATGATACTGCCAACAAAAGCGAGACCTGAAAAATAAGAAACAATAGAAGTTAGCACTTCCACTCGGCGTAAATGTAGTAGGAATGGACGCAAGTAATAGTTCTCAAACAATACATTATACAGACGCAAGAAACCAACGGCTTTTCATTCGCATTACTATCTATTGACAAAACTATAGATCTTTCCGTCTGTCTGACGGTAGTGTAGCAGCTCTCGTAAGCTTGTAATTCTACTGGTAGCAGTTGCTATTGTTTTAGGGGGCTAGGGGCATTGTTCCTGTTGTTTGTTCTGTTGTTTTCAGGCAGGGTATCGAGCCATTCATGTGAGACCTTATGAGAGCTGCTACATCGCCCTCTGTCTGAACAAGGGTATGACCTTTTTCGGCGTGGCCTTGGATACAGTAGCAGTTGTGCTGTCGAAGGTCATCCAAGCTCGGCCTTTACGGTGTGGAAAGCATAGGAACTGAAAACCACCTAAATCGCTATAACACACCGGAGACAATAGATCTTTTTATTTCAAATCGTGGATATATTGGTTTTTTTTAACACAACCGTTTTCCCTTACAAATCTTTATACTTCTATTGTTTACAATGACAGTACAGTACTAGTATATCGAGCTTGGGTTGCCTGTGGTGCTGCACAGGGCGCGAAAACTGTTGCAATGTGCTTACTTGTTGGATAGATGGACATCCAATAATCTGTTGATCTTCCTCAGAGTAAGTCTCGGTCACCAAGTCATTCATCTGCTTGTAATATTCTTGGACTTTGGCCTGTGACATCATTCAAACCCAATTAGTACGTGATGCATCAAACGCTTGAGAACGCATCATGCCGGCGAATCCAGGTTTCTACTCCCCCCTGGATGGGATGCTAGTCCATCGCAGGCTTACCCCCCCCCCCCAGCAGTAAATTCGCCGGTACCCATTTATACTCCTGGGTGAAGAGAGGCACTGTGAGAGTAAAGTGTCTTGCCCAAGAACACAACGCAGTGCACCGGCCAGGGCTCGAACCCGGGCCACCTAGTCCAGCGCACTAACTGTTAGGAGACCGCGCCTCCCATGTAAATATGGTATGCCTGTGGTTAATTAAGGCATGAAGGAACTCAAACTTTTGGTTCCAAACACGAAATACTCAATCCCCGCCGCGGGCATTTCTTGTTTTAAAATAGAACATCTTGTTGATGATTTTCAATTTTCTCATCACCTGTCTGCTTAAAAATGTATTGATATTGTAAGGAGAACCTGGATTTTGATCTGTCTTGGGTTTACCTTAACAGGTTTAAATAGGATATACTCTGTGTCTTTGTTTGCTAGGAACAAAGCCATGCTCTGAAGAGTGCTGGCCAGTTTGGACTTGAGTAACATGTATGTTTCACTCACTACCTTGCGGACATTCTCTAGAACAGAAATTGAAAACGAACATTATGGCATTTACTAATGTTAGCAATTATGTTACAACAGATATACAAAAAATCCGACATATTGAATGGCGAACGATTTTGAAGATTTTTTCAAGTGCAAAAGGCAGGTGTTCCCAAAACGCTTTTGAAACGAAAATTCGTCTACATTCGCTCTATTGTCTCACGGGCTTGACTGTTTGTATCGTTGATTCTCTAGTGCTTGTTTCGAGGGATAGAGGCATTATTCCTGTTGTTTGTCCTCTCAAATGGTTGCGAACCATTCACGTAAGACCTTGCGAGGGTTGCTACCTAGTAAGTTACTGGTATGGACTTGCAGACTGACTTATGGATTTTGTTCAAAAGCTGATTGCGCACAAGAGGAAGGTCGGGAATTTTTTTTCTGAAAAGTGTTACCTGGTTTTGCAAATGGTTGCTGTTTTAGAAATGCTTTAACGTCCTTTTTCTCTTCTTCTGCAAGATTCTTGATGACTGCAACCTGCAATATAGGAGCAAACATCAAACTGCAGCACCACACAAAATGAAAGGCGTTTTGGCAATGTTCAATCTAAACGTATGTATTTTTCTTGGAATCCTTGAAGCACAGTAGTGGAGAGCCTCTCCAGTGGATACCCCCAGACTTCGTTTTGCAAGTCTTAGATTTTTTTTCAGCAGATCTTAGTTCTGTGGATTGAAATCATTACCTAGCAGTGCAAACGTTATCTCACAACCGCAAAAAACCGCATAAGCAACTGTTCAAATTCGTGAAAAACAAAACAAATGGCTGCTTAATAATAAGAACGGAAATAGAGTGTTTTCGCTGACGTGACTAGCATCCATATTGTTTTAATTACCAACATGGCTGCCATTTCTTTGTTGTACTCCTCCAACATGGCCGCAGTGACGTCACGCGAACACACTCTATTAAACTAAAAGGTAGTTTGGATTTGTTGCCGACGTTGTTTTGTGTAGTCGTTGTTTGATGTTATTTCTGTCATTTTATTTTCTGTCATTTATTCCATCTTATCACGCGAATTTTGAAATCTTCGCTTCAATCTTGAGACCTTTGATTTTTCAGCGATAACCGTTGCGTCTACACTTTCTTCGGAAAAAGCGATAGAAGGGCTCAATGGAGACAAAATGAAGACAAGATGCACACAATTCCAATTTCTCAGCATCTAAAATCCTTGTCTCAAAAGGCAATCTTTAAACCAGGATTAGAAAGAAGTAGTCCTTTGTCATTTTAATGACGCCTTGTAGCTGTTCGCGATCGTCAGTGGCCGTGGACTTACTCAACAAGTTCTAAATAAAACACCCGCAGTCGCGCCTTATAAGGAAAAATAGCAGGCGCGGAGAATGATGGGTAAGAAGTAGAAAAGGAATCTTTCCTCTTTCCCATCATCCTTTGCGTCTTGAAATTTTCTCATAAGAGAGGACTGGAGACGAGCCACTCTGCCAATCTATTTTACCTTTGTCAGAAATGCAGACAGAGGAGATATGAGCGACTCTGAGACATTTTGGATGAACTGCTCGCACACAATCCGGAGTTCAACATCAACATCCTTGATAAAGAAACAACAACATATAGAATAAAGATGGCAGATAGCAGAAGAATGTGATTATTGTCACTTCTGTATGATTAAACAGAAATAGTACTCCAGATAAGCGACCAGGCTAAATTTGTTGAGTAAGAAACGTCTCATTAATTTGAAAACAGTGTGCCTAGTGACCTATGGCGTTGGACTCGTAATCCGGAGGTCCTGGGTTTAAATCCTCCTCTCTGTTACTGGATGGATTACCAACCTCATTCGCAGGGTCTCTCATCTTCCCGCCCTCCCAGAGCGAGAGGAGAGAAACCCTCTCTCCTCTCTCGCTCTGGGAGGGCAGAAAGATGAGAGACCCTTTGAACGAGGTTGCAGCTCTACCTCCTATCAGTTATGATTTTTAACAAATTTCAGGTGATTCACAAGATTTTTCCTTATTTACAGTGACCTCGATCGCCATAAAATACCTTGACACAAAAAATGATTTTTACTAGTATTTTCTATAATAAACATGTCTGCCCTCACCTTCTTCGAGTCCAAATAGTTTTCAGTCAACTGAGGAGCACCCTGAAATCAAAATAAACAGAACCGTTACCCTTTCAGCCATAGAAATCACACAGTCATTTTTACAAGCATTTCATTTAACAATTGGTTCATGCTAAAGCATGCGCTATTTAACAATTATTCCACTCACGTGTTGGATGTGAGATGGTAGATAGCCAACGAGGCGCTATAACCATCTCATACCCAACAAGCGCGAGTGGAATAATTGTTTTATTAAAAACGCCCAAAAAATATTGTACAAACATTGCAAAAAATGCGTTCTTTTACACGTACACCCACCATATTTGTAGGTCAATGGTATATGATCTCATATACCATTACCTCTAAACCAATCAAAGCTCAGGAAATGCAATATACTTTAGCTAGTTTTCAATAATGAGCTTTATAAAATAACTGAAATACTACGTGCGTTCTCATTGGTTTATAGGTGTGCTTAGATGAGAGTATGTAAACACGATTTTGACGTTTTAGTTTTATGCGTATTTCTAAGAAATATTTTATAAAAGCAATAGCAGATTTTTTCTGTCTTTACATAGCCTCATCATTTTCATGTACTGAAATTGCTATAACTTAATTATATAGCTACATCAAAATCCATTATTGTCAACAGATGCATTTTTTATTTTTTGCCAACTGTCCAAATTTAAAATAAATTGGACAGTTTTTTCTCAAATGGTCCAATTTAAGAAAAATCTGGATACCTTCCATAAACCAATCAATTGTTCTATAAATATTAGTTTGGAAGGCAAAACATTTGCCATGTTCATATATTTTTGAATGCTATATAATTAATAGGTAACAGGACTATATGCTTGTCCAATTTGGAAATAATTGGATTCAAAAAATTCTTCAAACTGCCAAATTGGACTCAGCCTACGGCCTCCTCCAATTTCGCAGTCCTCGGAATTTTTTCTCATCCAATTATTTTCAAATTGGACAGCATGTAGTCCTATTACATAAACTAATTTGGCAAGCACTCCCATGTTCCATTTCTCATCTTGGGTTAGTCACCGTTTTGCAAAATTTGAAAAGTTCACTCACATCTAACAGGAACTCCAAGAGAGCGTTGCTGCTGCTGAGAGCAAACAATCTGTTGCTGTGACTCCACAAGCCATAAGCTGCAGTTCTCATCTTACTAAAATCCAGTGACATTTCCTTGACGGCAAAATCGACATCAAAAGGCGCAATCTGCTCTCTGAGGATCAAAAGGTGCTTTATAAAGAACAGATGACCATTTATGGCATCCTAACAAGACAAAAACGTAATAAAATTAAAGTTATTCTTCTGCTCAGAATTGTCCCAATTTCAGCAAAAGTTTAAAAAAAATAAACCACATTTTTTCAAGCTACACCTTATAAGGTGACTGTTCAAAACTCAATTGGAACCACAAGCGATGTGATCGGATTCACTGTAGCTTTGAACATTTAGTGACGTCATTTTTATGGTTTGTGGAGTTTAGAACATGGAAAAATTGCTATCTCTGTTAATTGAAAATTCATACCTTTCGCTGTGTGATGAGTGAGCTTGCTGTTTTAAGGGAGAGAATACATACTGACAAAGCCTCTTGAGATAAACCTTCAAATGTCTCTTTCTAGATACAAACAAAATGAAAGGATTAAATTGACAATGCTGCATACATTCTTCAGGTTTTTAGCAGCACATACAAGGACACACCTATATGTCACAGGATATCCAACATAAATAAATATCATCACAGATCACCCAAAGAAGCCAACAATCCGTACCGAGATACAGCGGTAAAGCTTTGAGAGACAAACCAGTGTGCGTCTGACAGTCGGATACCACATACCCTGCAGGTCTGCTAGGGCTGCTGGCAACTCTACAGACAGAAAAAATACTTCAGACAACAGAAGGGAAACAAGTGATGTTTCAAAAGAAATAAAAGTCTATCATATTTACTTGATGAATTACCACCCCTGATTAAGCACCACCCTTGATTAGCACCGCATGAAAGAGAAAAAAAAATAAAGAGTGCCATCCTCAAATAAGTGTCATTCACAACTGTTACAATGCAATTATTCCTCGAGCCCAATCGGGCTCGAGGAATAATTGTTTTAGTAAAATCCAACTAGAAAGTATAGAATTATCTAATAATGAGCTCAAATACTCGTCCAAAACTTCAGCAAAAACGCAATTCAGCCGCCATTGTTTTGGTTTTCAAAGCCGGCGCTTTCGCTACTAGTGGGCTATAACATATAGCCTGGTAGTAGCTCAACCAATCAGAATGCAGCATTGATAATACTGCATAGCTTACCTGCAGACTTCTTCTCTTCTCCCTCAGCTTGTTTCTCTTCTTTGTCAGCATCACCTGCCATCTACAACATTAATAGACAACGTATAAGGCATATCATCCAAGGGAGGGGGAGGAGGGGGCCGCAGTGGCCTAATGGACAAACAGCCTGGCTTCAAGCCGTGGCCAGTGCAATACGTCGTATTCTTGGTCAAGACACTACTCTGATAGTGCCTCTTTTCTGCTGGGGGGGAGGGGGTGGGTAACATAGTGATGGACTGGCATCCCATCCAGGGGGGAGTAGAAATACTCCTATTTGATTCATGCTACAGAAACCGGGACAAGCTCTGGCAGACATTACCTTTTCTCTTTACCACATTGTTACTACAGATTTGATAATAGTAACGTGTTGTCGAAACGTCAGTCAATGTCACTGACAACAGGCCTTCTCAGGACTACCCTCATCCAGACGATCAAACTACATGATCGACTCTTCCCCCTAGGTTCAAACCATTTACTGCATTATGATCTCTGCAAGTAAGGCCAGTATAAGTGGATATCGGCATACTATTGGTTACCTACCCAGGGTGGCAGACTGTAGTCAGGGGCTATAGTGGCATACACACAAACAACAAGTGTATACTAACCCCAATAACAAGTTTTTCAGGGTACGCCAAGTCACCTGGCGCTGGAGAATATTTCTGGATATCAGTCTCAATGTATGCCTGCAAAGTAAAATAAAAAATATATTAAAGAAATTACATAAAAGACCTTTCCTAGTTATTTTAAGCTATCAAACTTTTAAGAACCGAATTAAATCATGTTTTTAGTGATTACCTGCGCTCTGTAAACTAATCTTTCTTGAACATCCTCCAACATCTGGAGCACCACAACTTCAAAAGCAGCTAATGCCTCACCTGAAAGGACAAAAAAAATGATTTTAGTCCTGATCAGCTCTCCAGCACTGAAGGTTTTAGAAAAAAAAATCTAAGCTTTTAATCACAGACATGCACATGCATAAAACATTTACACACCTTTCTGTTGTACATGATCTTCAATCATCTCAACCTACATTGCCAAATGGAAAAAAGATGAAAATTAAGTACCCGATTACATGTAGGTCTCTGCATTATGTTCTTGGGAAGGCAACTTAACTCTCATAGTGCCTCTCTCCATCTAGCCCTCGGTTGTTCAAAGGGTGGATAACGCTATCTGATTTATCTGGACTGGTGGATAGCATTATCCATCTTTTGAACAACTGGGGCCACATGTATAAATGGGTACTGGAGAATTTAATGTTGGGGGTAACCCTGTTATGGACTAGCATCCCATCCAGCGGGATTGGAGTAGAAATACTCTTAGTCACCTCCAGCTACAGAAACCAAGATATGCTCCGACCTGATGGGCCACTTGGCTCATACGCTGGCTTCACCTTTCACCTTCCTCTAAACCCTAGTTTTCTTTGAGACATCAAATTAATAGCCAAATTAATGGCCCTCAAAGAAAATTATGATGGGAAGACCAAAACAGTCATGGAAACGTAAAGTGATGAAAAAGCTGGTCAGGAGAAAATTGGGACAAAATGGGGTGAGGCCGAAAAGATGGAGAAGAACATTGTATAGGGGAGAGCTATGATCTAGTCATGTCAGGGAGCTTTATAGAGAAAAACAGTAGTCATAAAGTCTTTCATTAACAAAGCAAGGAACCCTACATGTACCTTTAATATTGTGCAGAGTTCCGTCAGTGTTTCCATGTGGTTCATGTGAATAATGACAGGTCGCAGTGAATCATATAATGTGCTACATAGGATTTCTAACAATGAGCTGAACAGAAACATCCATTATATTAGTGCTCAAGGTATTAATAAAAATACCTTATTACATAAAATTTATGTGACGTATTTATTTTGCAATTTTGGAGGTTATGTTTCAGGACACTTAATTTTTGGGATATTGTGAAAATTTTGTAACCCAAATCACTTTAATTTTGTAATTTTTCTAACATAACAAGTTTGCTCATCAGTTCCTTGACAATGTGATTTTAATTCATATCTCTTGAATTTAGGTAAAACGACTTTATTACATGTAATAAAACATCAACACTAGCAAAACAGCGATTTCTTATTTGAAGTGGCAAAGATGTCTTAACAGAATTGTTTAAAACTTCTTATATGGATTTAGTTTTATTCATTTGGTAATAAAATCATCCTTTTAAAATTATTTGATTATGGAGATTATGACAGTCACTTTATTTTCACATCATCTTATCTTCACAACACTTTTAATTTCACAATTTTTTAAATAGTTAAAATCACAAAATTAGAGTATCGAGAAATTTCACGTAATAAGGTACCTCAAAACAACAATTTTTAATTACAATAAATTATGTCAACATAACAATGACTGAGGCTTAATTCTGAAATGACATGCAAATCAACACGCATTTTCCAGGGCACTACATTGTGTTCTTGGGTAAAACATTTTTCTTTCATAGTGCCTCTCTCCACCCAGGTATATAAACAAGAGAGTGGACTAGAAATACTCCTTGTCGCAGAAATCGTAATAAGCTCTGGCAGCATGGGTATCATAGTGATGTCAAACAAGTCATTGTTTGTTTTCAATTTGCTACATGCAAAAGCCATTCTGTATCAGCAGCTGAGGGCTTACTACCACATGTACATGAACAAACAGATCAATTGTTTGAACTCAACATATAAACCGTACCTACTCAATCGCTACTGTTGGACATTCATTAATTTGTTATTCACCAGACCCCGCCAGGTATTTCGTCCACTTTAAGGGCTAACCCATATACGGTCGCTCTCATGTGGCTTTGATAGCTCAGTTGGTAGAGCACTGCACCGGTAATGCAGAGGCCGTGGGTTCGAATCCCGTTCAAAGCCTGAAATTTTCTTTTCAGGTCTTTGTTCCAGTAGTGTTATGGCTGCATTTGCATATAAACCGTACCTACTCAATCGCTACTGTTGGACATTCATTAATTTGTTCAACAAAAATTATTTTTTTTCTTAATAATATCGCCTTTGACATGATTTACTTACTCTAAACCAGCACTAGGCTTTGAGAAGAAGTGATAATATAACTGGTATTCATCTTGACAAACGTGAATCAGTACTGAACAACCAGCGCGGACCTGAGAACAAAAGAAAAACATTTACATCAATATCCTCAGTTGACGAGTTTCTTTATTCTCATCACCTGCCTGCTTGTAAGGAGAAAACAATTATTATTGATAATATTGATCAAATAACAGGTCAGAGAGATTTCATCATAGGACAACATCTGAAGGGGTGGTGAACGGTCACTGAAAAAATAAGAGTCTCACTAAATTTTCGACAAATTTCATGTTTCTTGCAGTCTTGTTTTTTTAGCAGTTCTGAATGTTTTATGGTCTGTATCTTTTACAAAGCTGTATTGGGGTCTCAATCTCAGTCTCAAAAACTAAAAAACTCAAAACGTATAAGTCTTGCAGAATAAGCCACTAATCTTGTTGTCTCGCAAAGTATTGAATCTGCCATTTGACACCCCACCCACCCATCCATCTCATTGGCTTAAATGCCACATTTGGGTACTGCAAAGTGCAAACTTTATTTCAAAGTCCTGGACTAGAGATACACAAGGGAGGCCTCACCCCAAAATCCAACTGGCTTATCCTTTCTCACACCTTCTTTTGGACACCCTCTTTAGATAATGGTACCCCTTCCACATACCTAGGGAACTTATCTATTTCCTTAATTTTTCACTTCAACAACCCATTGAAACACTCATTAAATGGACCAACTGTTCAGTGCATGTGCTTGAGATTATGTTGAAAGGTCCTTTTACATAACTAAATGGCAATTGTCCCTGCCATTTTGAATACTCGCATGAATGAAATCCCTTCCATGTTATGTGCCTAGTGCATAATGCACTACATGGAGTAATCCCCAGTTTCCAAGTGAATCCTGAATATTGGAGTGTATTGTGCATTAATTAAATAACCTTACTAGAGAGCAAGGGTTTCTTTCATACTGTTTGGCCAGTTTATCTATGGCATCACTGACACAAGGGGTCAATAGCTGAGAGCGCTGGGATAGATAGCATTGCTGGCAGTCACTGAGAAGGGAGCTGTACCTACAAATCAAATAACACACATACCTTGAGATTAGCTAATGCACGCATAATCAAGTGACCAAATAAGGTAAAGCATTGTGCCTAGTGGCCCACACTGCCAAAGCTTATCCCGGCTTCTCTAGCATTGCGCAGGTAGGAATAATTATAATCCCTCCCAGATGAGATGCTAGTCCAGCGCAGGGTTACCCCCAGCATTATTTTGCCAGTACACCTGGGTGGACAGAGGTACTATGAGAGTAAAGTGTCTTGCCCAAGAACACAATGCAGTGCCCCCATTAGGTTATCGCACAATGATTATAAAATTGGTGATTAAAGACTGTTTGATACATGCATTTGTGATAGCAAGACTGGTTGATAGCTTTTATGTGAGCTACCTTAGGGATCATACTCTTTAGTCAAAGAGCTTTCAAAATTCCAAGACTTTTCCGGAACTTTTTTATGATTCACAATTTCACACTTTGATGGAAATTTTCAAAACTTGTGGTTACATTTCTCCCATTATATTTGCAAAAACAAACAGAACTGCCGAATTTGTTTCAAATCAACATCATTTTCTATGACTTTCCATGAGCCACACTTAAATTCCATGACTTTCCAGGTTTTTTACAACCTGTAGAAACCCTGTGTGTAGCAATATCTATAAATCCAAGTGGTTGGTTCGTTGTACTTACTCTGAGCTTAAGTGACTTCTTTGTTCAATTTGCTCCATCAAGCTCTATTGATAAAGATTAGAATACGAGTTCAGGTCTACAACATGCAATAAACCAGAATAGCAACGTAATTATGTGTGAGAATATAACATTGTTGACTCTTGATGGAACCAACCTTTACTCTAGGTGCACAAGTTCTAAATTTTCCATAAAACAATGCAAAGGAATTCTCAGAAGTGTTTCCACCTTCCTGCAAAACAAAATTATTTAAAAGGTGATAATAAAAGCATCTAATTCCTCATTGTTATAGTTTTTTACAATGCCAGGCCAGAAGACTGTCGAAAATAACAAAAATGTAATCATTTGATGTCTACTTTTCAGCACTAACCTTATTTGCTAAGACCTGTGCTGTTGCATTTTTCAGCAAGTTGACAACATGGGATTTCACCTGATTAAGGGCTTGGTTCAAACACTGTTTGAATCTAATGAGATATACAGGGGACTCTTTGAACTGAGGCTGCAAGGAAAGAACTTCACTTTCAGTTTGAATGACGTGAAGCAAGATAGATATGGAATGCAATAGATATGGTACGACTGATTTAAACAAGTGGTCCAAGAGTGGTAATTAATGTAAAGAAAATAGCTGTTAGCCAGCAGCAGGTAGTACAGGGGAGAGGACAAATGGGGTGTGTGTAGAGGACATTTTGATCTTAAAAATCATTTTTAATCCCACACCTAAGACCACTGGAAGTTGTATGTTACGCATAAATAATTCCAATCTACACTAAAACCCGAAACCAGTAAGCTGAGCACTAATCACAAATGATCATCGTAAATCTAAAAGCAGCTTTTTATGATTGCAATACAAGTCAAAATAAATTTCATATAATTATTGCAACTAGGATTAGCAAAATTTTGGAAAATGCTATTCCTTGAATCCTATAGAGAAGTGACATAAGATGACTGTATGTTTACCATGGTTACTGTGAACATCGGCCTTTAAGATATTTCAAACAAAATACAATCTCATCATTACCCTGCAGTAACTTACATTGCTGGATATAAATGAAATACATTCATCAAGTCTGGCTAGCATTGGAACAAAGGATTCACTTGTGACGGAGACAGTGGGTGAGTTGAGTTTCTGAAAACAAATCAGGTACATTCCAATACTTTGATGTGACGCTAACAGTAAAAAATGTAAAAAACTAAAGCCTTAAAATCCCAGTTGGCTCACAGCGGCCTAACAATAGTTTCTATGGCATGAAGTGGCTAGAAGTATTGCTAACCCCCCCCCCCCCCCCCCCCAACTTCACCAGTACTCATTTACACTCCTGGGCAGTGCGAGGCACTGTGATGTCTTCTACAAGAACACAAAACAATGAATCCCAGCCGGGACTCAAACTCAGACTGTTTGATCCAGAGCCTAGTGCTCTATCCATTAAACCAACTATAGGCAAATATAATTTGGTTTTATCAACTGGGTTGATAATGTCAATTGGCGATCGCTCCGACGAAGGGCTAACGCTCGAAACGTCAGCACTTGAATCTCCTTACGGTGGCCAATTGACATTATCAACCCAGTTGATAAAACCAAATTATATTGTTATACTTCCCACCGACGCAGCACCACAGTTTCTTTAGAAACTTACCCCCTCTATAGGCAAATATAAATTTCCAGTAGCATGGTGTTGCTGTACTCACATGTCTAAGGTGCTCCAAGGCATTGAAGTATGATAACTTGTTACTGATGCTTTCAGCCATGTTCATCAACTTTGTCTAAAAAGTTTCAAGGATTACACTTATTACATCAGTCAGACTAATACCCCATTCATACCATACCATTCATAGTTAAACATAGTTTAAATTCGTTTTCTTCATATTAGTTGTTTACTGATGTTTGTCAGCTTCAAATTGAGCACAGTGAAATCACAAAATAGAGCTTACTTGAGCCCTATGTAAAATTTCAATCTTTCAGTTTTCTGATGCTGACTTTCGTTTTGTTAAACCTGGTTTTATTAAACATGTTTTGTTGGTGTGAATCGGGTATAAGATACTTTTGAAAAATGAGTATAAAAATAGACAAAGCTAGAAAAAAATCCCTGATATGACATTACACCTAATGTATGCTGCATAATTATTTACTATTTTATTGATTGGCATGCCTTACAACCACATTCTCCCAACTATTGCTATAAGAAATATGTGGTGACTGGTAAAGAGAATTTCTGCCAAAATCATGAGTTAATAACTAATTAAAGACAATCAGCCTAACCTGATCCTGGAGAAGTTGTTCACAGGCTTCATGAAGAGCTCCAGTTTTTGTGGACACCAGCAGATGTTTGTGATGTAAATCCTGCAGGTGATTCAATGCCGACTCCACCTCATTTAAAATACTGTTGCAATGATCACGATATGAACTTAACTGCTCTGCATAGGATCTGAGAAGATGGACAAATTTGAAGGTAAAGTCGAGAGATGATCTGCGCAGTGAATTTCCAATTTAAGCAATTGAAATAATGAAGCCTGAAAAAAATTCAGGGCTTCTCTCAACTTCATCTTCATCCGCAGTTGAATTATTTCATATGCTTAATATCATTTCACTCCTTGTGTGAAAATATGAACTCAATAAATTGACCTTGCTCCCAACGTGTGGCTCAGTTGGTAGAGCATCGCACCGGTATCGCGGAGGTCATGGGTTCAAATCCCGTTGAAGACCTGAATTTTTTTTTCAGGATTCATTATTCCAATTGCTTAAATTGGAAATTCACTGCAAAGATCATCTCTCAACTTCATCTTCATCCGCAGTTCACATATGAATTATTTCATATACTTAATATCAAATTTGAAGGTAATTAGTAAAAGCTGTATTAGCTTTCCTCTACAAATTCAATTTTTAACAATTATCCATCTATATTATTGTTTTAATACCTGTATGACAATTCCTGTTCCTCTTCCATTTGAGCTTCGACATTTGCAAACCAGGTAAAAAACTGTTGGTATAAGAACAGTATCAAGGAAAAAGTAACAATTTAATGATAGAGCATGCCTTGACTATTTAGAACCCAATTCATCACCACTTGTGTTAAAATACAGTTATCCAAATATCTTAAATAGAAAATAATAAAATATCTTAAATATCTTAAATGCAAACTATATGGAAGTGATATGACAGATGGGAGATATCTGAAGTGGCATGTGACATGTCACAGTGGTGAGAGCGCCCATCTCCCACCAATGTGTGCCGGTTTTGATTCCCGGACCCGGCGTCATATGTGGGTTGAGTTTATTGTTGGTTCTCGTCCTCGCTCCAAGGGTTTTTCTCTGGGTTCTAAATTCTAATTCGATCGGGAATTCGAGGGCCACAGGTTTGTTAGTCGAAAGACTATTATGTGCTACCCTCGTTAAACAAAGGTTATTTATTTATTTTATTTTTATAAGAGTGGACCTATTCTTGCTCAAAATGTGAGGGAATGTGACAATACTTATGTCCCATTTGGATAACACCTGGACCAAGATCACTCTTGGGCCTTAACACAGCGATAAACAACAGCTTCAAAAGTCTACCTGTTGAGCATTTTCTATCTTCTCTGATCCTAAATCAACTCTTGCCATGTCTATAGCAGCTTCTTTACTTGTATCACTCAGGGTCCTCTTGGCTGGAAGACTTGTACAGTCATCCTCAGGTAGCTAGAGCAGCGACATTCACAGAGCTGTTACATTTATGTAATGGATCCACTGGCTGAAAAGTGTTTAGGGTAGAGTGCCACAGGTACACCTGCATGCCTCAATGTGGTACAAGAGGTAAGACAAATGAAACCCAAAATTTTTCCCCAAAAAAGTAATGTCAACACTGAGCTGTTACCCGAGGTGTTCCATTTCTGCCAAACCCCCCTCCCTCCCCACCTAGCCTTCGCTGTGTGCAAATTAAAGTCCTTTGAGAAACTCTTCTACTTCTTTTACTACTCTGGGGAACCCTAGTCATAAATGTGTGGTGAGGTCAGATCATAAAATGAAAAAAAAATGAAGCAAGTGAACTTTGAAAAGTTAGGTGCATTTCTGTAAAATTAATAATTATTGTGCACTTTTAAAACAAGATAGTGGTAAAAATATATTATTTACCCTAACAGAATTTAATAAAGCGCAATAATTTTTGCAACTACTCAGCTCGATTAATGTCTCCTATCCTGGGTATTTTTTTTTCTATTTTTTTTATTTTTTGCTTATTTGAATTTATTTTTTTGGTTGTATTGATTTTTCAATGTATATTTAGCAAAATAAAATGGTTGTTGTTGTTGTTTAAAAAAAGATGTGACGCATATTGATAAGATAAAATTAAAAAATAGAATATAATTGAGCTCGATCAAAAAAAGAAGCGCACAAAAACAATCAAACAGAATCAAAACATCAGAATATCAATGCCAAGTTTTACGTCAATTTACCTCATCTAAAAGAGGGCGATTGCCTGAAAAAGTGGCCAGTTCAAGTACGCTGTTTCTTTGCTTTTCTGACAATGGTGCTAGAGGGGAATCCTTCACGTCCCACAAGCTTAATTTCTCTCTTACTTCCTGGGAATAGGAAGAAAATCCAACTTGAGCCGCCATGTTGGCACTTTGGACCGGAGTGCATTATGGTCTCGGTTACGCGACAGCATTTCTCTAACGTAAGCGGTTTCACGAATTAAAACAAAATGGCGGCAGAACTGTCGATTTTGGTCAGTTCGTTTTTGGAGACAAAACCCGAGACTTACGCTCCTTTTTTCCTTGAATGTGTTGATGCAAAGCAGCATCTTAACCTAGAGGCAAGTAAAATTTACAATCTCTTCTGTTGTGTCTCTTTTTGCAACGTTTTCTGGTGTTTATTTTCACCTGTGATCGTCCACGTGCAAATTATTTTTAGTTGAACTCCTTAGCTTAGAATTGCTTTATAAAATGGGTTCCATGGTTTTTTTTGTAGACAATTCCGGACGGCTGGCTTGGCAAGGTCAATGCTCTTCTGAATTCAAAGAATAATAGGTAAAAAAGCTCATGAAGTGACACGAGTAAATTTATTGTCAAACCCTACCTCATATTTGTTGCTTATTTTACTGAGGAAGCATACTTTTCTCTACAACACACTCATTTTCCATCTCCCAGAGAAGAGAGGTCCCAGATTCCACGGTAAAATGATCACGTTTGAGTTTACGGAGGACTGGAAAATTTGTAAGCTACAATAAAAAAAACTGACAAAAATGCATGGGGCTATTCAATTGTTTATACCCTCCTAACTGCCTCCCCTCCCCCCCCCCAACCCCTCTAGTCAAAGTAGGCTAAAATCCACTCCTAAGAAAAAAAGATTAATAAAAGTGCCAACATGATGCACCCTCAGAAATAACCTGATTTGTCTTGTTTTTTCCTGGGTAACCATTTTAGAAATATTCAAGGATGCAAACAAAGCAATCCCCTCAGCTCAGAGATGACTTTCGATTTCCCTTGAGAAAATATTGTCTGTAGGGGTTGAAGGGATGGGGGTGTGGTTATAATATGGAGTTGTATGAGAGGGTGGCCTGAAAAAGTTCAGAATTCCACCCAGGGAAAGTAGCAAAATTTCTGTTATGCTTCTCTGCACGGTTAAAGACAATTTAAACATTATAACACGCAAAATAATAGACCATATTATGTTTCTGCTTTTTAATCAGTTGGTTAGGTATTTGTCTCCTTGGGATAACAGTCAAACAGTGTGATACAGAGACCTTCAGGACAAATTGTTCATCCTGGTTAAGAACTGTTCTTCAGATAATTCAGGTAATAAACATTGTTTTTATTTGTATATAATAATTATATAATTCTATACTTTTGACAAAAAAAACAAATTCACTTTCTCAATGTTTGTAGGTTCCAGGAAAATCATGTGTACTTCAATATTGTAGCAAACTCCTTGATGACATTTTGAAATATGCAGCAAAGGTAAGTTGGTTGTAGCAGCATTTTTTAATAATACATAGAATATGCGGAGAATATTAAAAACATATAGGAAAACCTAAATATATGGAAACCTGTACACCATACTTTATTAATAATTTCATATTTGCCTGGAACAATGGCATGCAGTTCATTTGTAATATCATCATTATCGGTCATAAATTATCTTATTAACTGTATACAATACTTTTTTCCAGTTTTCAGAGCTGTCAAGAGAGTTATCCAACTCTGTCATTCCATCCATCGTTTCTACTGTGTTGTCCAATAAATTGTCAGTGAGTATCCGGCAGCCGCCACCTTGTTTTGAAACCCCTGATAATATATAGCTTTTAAACAGTATATTCTTTTATCTTTTACAGGATGAGGGAGCTGCGTTGGCCATTATTTCGTCTTGTATACAACATTTCCCTGGGCCAGTTGTATCCTCCAGAGTAAGTACATGTACGAGGGTGTTCTCCTTGCTATAAACAAAATATGCAAAAAAAATAAACAAAAAAACCTCTGTTTGTGTTAAAGGAGCTATGTCACGGTTTGTGCCTTTTGAAAAATTTAGCCTAAATTTTTCAAGAATGTCATTTGAAATCCGTCTCGATCTTCTCCATCCTCAACCATCCTTGTTCCTTTTTGGTTTAGTATCACCTCTTTGGTGTTTTTCTTCCTTTGTAAACTATTGGTTATAGGTTTCCTATGTATATCGTGCCGTAGCTCCTTAAACTAACTATTATAATTTAATTACTAGAAGAATTAAAGAATTAAATTGCCTATCAAAGAGTATAATTTTTGTGTCAATAATAATGTGTATTTATTGTTGTATCTTTGTTTTCAGAATCAAATTGAAAAATTCCTTTTGCCACTCCTAAGTTCGCCATGTAGTGAAACAATGCAGGTTTGTTACAATCTGTTATGACAAAGTTTTGAATTCTATCTACCTCCTACAGAAATAAGCAATTTTGCCACCTACAAATTCACACTAAAGGTTATTTAATAATTATAGAATATGAGGGCTGTTCCAGTTCATGTTGTTTCTAATGTGAATGGAGCTGCCAATAGTTGATCCCTTGTATGGGTTATATTTTGTATTTCATTTGGTAGGCTGCATGCCATTGTTATGCCTTGTTGCCAAGGTGCAGTCGCAGTGAATCCAGTGACAAGAAACAAGTTTGTGCTTGGGAGGTGCAATGGAACAAAGTTCTTTGTACAGTTCACAAACTTCTTGATGCTGCTTATGAAAACATGGAACCCGGTTTGTAAAATGAATCTCTCATTTAAAGAAAATATTTTTGATGCATGTGAATTGTTTATTTACTAAAGAATTGATAGTAATTTTCTTGTGGTTATTCCTTTCAGTTACCTCAAGACCCTCACTATCTGAATCTTCCTCGGAGTCAGGAACTCTTCCACTTGCTGATGAAATTCCACAAATTGAACCTGATCGTACTCACACCCTTGTTAGCAGATGCAAAACATTGCTTTGCTGTCTATCTGCAATGATTAGGTAAATAATTTACTGGTCTATTTACAAGTGCTTAAGCTTGGCTCTAATCAGTAGGGAGATTTTGTTAACTAAAGCTTGTTACTGTCTATTAAGAAGTTTGTTATTTTGACTTGAGGGTCAAGCTGACTGAAGGGACAGACTGAAGTGTCCATATTAAAAGCAGGTTCCTATTTACTTTTAACATTGATATTTAATCATTCTGAATTTTTTATAGAGTGCTGTATGCTCACTGAGGTTACTATGTCCACATATAAGCCAGATGAATTTGAAAATGCACCTTTTTTCTTCGAATTGGCCTTCCATCCACACTAACTCAGTTAGGTTTGTTAGTGTGGATGGCAAAAATGTAACTAACAAGGTGTGTAATTATAACAATAATAATTGTGTAATTATAATGATAACAATAATAATAATGATAATGATAATGATAATAACAATATTTAACCAGGGAACCCACTCGCCAAGGCGGTTTTCAGTGGGGTCCTTCATAACTGATCCATTTTTGATCCCTCATCCCAAACCTTATGGGAATTTTGATTCTTGATCCACCAAAAATAGTCAATCCCACGAGCTAAGATTCCTTTTTTAATACATTTTTTGCCTTGAAGTCGATTTTATTGAAATCACTATTGACAACATACTTGGCTGTACAAGATCAAACAATTTCTTTTATAAAAAGTGTAAAATACAGAATTTAATAATTATTTTAAAAAGTGTTTAAAAATTGTTACCGGTACTTAACACATTTCAAAAATTATACAATTTTAAAGATAAAAATAATCTGTAAAATAATTTTAATAATTGAAGATTGCATAATTTATTAAAATATTTTTTAAGAAAAATTAAAAGTTATTATTAAAATTTGAATAATTGCTTCAAAAATATTTTTAAATTTATCCAATTATTTTCAATATTATTTAAATTTAAAAATTATTTTCAAAATTATTTTTAAAATAATATTTCTACCTAAAGGTTGCATAAATTTTAATAAAAATAATTTTGATTTTTTAAAATAATTTTTCAAAATTATAAAAATTAAATTAAATAATTTTTAGAATAATTTTTAATATTGTATATTAAAAAATTATTTTTAAAATTGGACAATTTTAAACATTAAAATTTATTTTATAAAATATAAAATACTTTTAAAATTAATAAAATATATAATTTGTATAGTAATTTATAAATTTAAATTAAAAGTTAAACAATTTATATATTTTTAAAATATATTAAAATGTAAAATTAACATATTTTAAAAATTAATTTTTAATTGTATGAATTTAAAAAGAATTGTGAAAATAATTATTAAAAGTATTAAAATATTTAATTTTTTTATTTTAATTTTTCAAATTGAATAATTTTAAAATTGATATTTATCCAATCTCTCTATTATGTACACCCTGCTCCAACAACACTGTGTTGAAAGGTTCCAACATCCAGCAAACAGCAGCAAATAATGTGCTAAATGTGATAGAACGTTTAATATAACATCCTGAAAACTGTTATCAACAGAATAATGACTCCAAATGGCATGGAAATTCTGGGATATCAGTAAATCTCTAGATAGCATCTGTAAAATGTGCATTTTGTCACTTTTATTGTCAGCTAGGAGAGCCTTTAGAATCCCTGACTCCATGAAAAATATAACTGATCCTGATCCCATATCTTGTGATCCTTGATCCAGAGGCTGTTTACGACCCTGCTAAGGCTATTGCAGTCCATCAACCAATGAACTACCTCTCTTTTAATAAAATGTTGTTTTCTATTTTATTATTTTTAGAGAAGAGTATCCCAAAGTTGCGGCAGTCCCTATTGATGCCACAATGAATCTTTTGACCAGAATAATGTCAGTGACCAGAAACTCTTTGGTAAGTTGACGCAAGACAACAAGAAGTGGATGACTGTTTGTGCATGAAACCTCCCTGGGCATTTACAGTTTTCTATGTTGAGGTCCTATAAAATTGGCCTAATGTTTTATCATTTTTCCTTATTTGCAGAAAAATGCGGTTGTTGTGGAATCAATTTTGTTGAGGGCTAGTTTACCTTTGCTTCATACAAATGCCCTGGATTTGTTAACAAGCCTTGTCACCAGGTATGCCTACACTTTCCTGATAATCTACTGCTGATCTTCTGAGCCTTAATTCATGTGAAAAAATGTCAGTTCCAGGCATTTCATGTGAAATGTGTTTTCTAAATTTGTTATAGGTGTGGAAATCTCATGCTGCCATTCTGTGACTTGCTGGTAAAGATCCTTGTGCAAGAACTGTTTTGGACAAAATCTCAAAACGCTGCATTTGGACAACACAGGCCTTACAGGTAAGGGGACATTTCAGTGCTACTGACATGAAGTCATGTCATCATAAAAGGCTTGATACTGTCTCCACAGAGTAAACTACCATCCTGTGTTACCTTATTAGGAAACTGAGATGTTCTGTTTATTGCTGCATTGAGCACTGGATTCAACTGACAAAGAGCCTACCTGAGGAGGGTAGGGTGGTGGCCAAATTGATGCAACATGTACTGGATGATGTAAAACCTTTAGTTTCTCAAACAAAGGTAAATATTTAATTTGTCCCATTCTTCTTTTTGAATGGTATGTGAGACTTTTCCTTATTTTCTCATCATTTTAGTTGTTACCGACTGCAAGCAGTGGAAATCAACAGCTATCCAAAAAGGTATTTTAAAGATCCTGATAAGTAGAAATTTCTTGTGATTTTATATTCTTTAGTTTCCTGCTCCTTTTACAAATCTATTTTCGTTAGGCCAAGAAAAGAAAAATACGAGATGATGTCGACCAATTATTAACAGGTACTGACTTATAAGTTATTCTTTTGCTAAGTTATGTTTAGATATGTACTGTTAACCATATATTGTTCTGTACATTTATATTGAAACAGGTCACCAAAAATTTGACAGAAATGCAAATGAGGTGGTTACTTACAGAGCTCTTAAAGGTGAAGTACAGAATCATATTTGCGGGAGGCGCAGTGGCCTAATGGTTAGTGCGCTGGGGTTCGAGCCTCTAGCCGGGGCACTGCGTTGTGTTCTTGGGCAATACACTTTACTCTCACGTTGCCTCTCTTCACCCAGGTGTATAAATGGGTACCGGCGAATTTACTGCTGGGGGGTAACCCTTCGATGGACTAGCATCCCATCCAGGGGGGAGTAGAAATACTCTCTGTCGCTTCATGCTACAGAAACCGGGATAAGCTCCGGCCTGATGGGCCACTAGGCCCGACTGCAGACTTACCTTTACAGAATCATATTTGACTGAAACGTTCATCTATTTGTGTGACTTATATCATTGTGCTTAATTATATTTTGTGACATTTTGCCATGTAGTACAGGGATATTAATATCATTAAAATAAAATTACACAAGATGAGTACATTAGAAAATGTCTTTCATTTATTAACATTAATTCTTACATCATTTAGATTCTCTGCATTTGTTGAGTTATGTTTTAAAAAGTTATCTTTAGTATTGATAATTTTTTTTCATCAACAGCTTTATGTGCAATATTAATTGCTGGTGGGAGTGACATTCCTCAGGACGTATTTTGGGTCAGTAATAAGAATATACTCTACATGCTCTGCCTTGTCCTTTAGTGTTGCTCCTTGGCCATGTTCTTTGCATTTTGAGATTGAATTTGCGCTGTTCACATGGGGATTTGGGACTGATGTGAATGGGACGGCTTAACCATCTACAGTACCGCTCGAAGATAAGCGAACCACTCAACGCGTTCTCAACGCGAAGGAAACGCGAAGGCAACGCAAAGGAAACGCGTTTGCGTTTGCGTTCCCACGCAAACGCAAACGCATTGGTGTAGCTCATTTGTAGATCACACTTTAAACCATTTTGCATAACAAGAGGTCCAAACAAAGCCGACTTTTTGCTAGCAATCACTTTTGCATTTCCGTGGCGTCTGTTTATTCTCGTAAGCAAGCATTATCCCAGGGTCGGTTCCTTATCAAAAAAGAACTCACACTAGAGTCGATCAACCTTTTTCTGAGATCTAACAGTAACAATTTGGCTGGCGAAATTTGCGAACAACTTCAAAAAACTCAGAACCAATTTTCATTTTATCGATTGATCTTGTGTTTACGCGCCCCATGTCTCGAAATTCGTCAAACATCGCGGCGCTTGTCGCTAAGTTTGCATTAAAATTCTAGCCGTAATTTGGCTGGCGAAATTTGCGAACAACTTCGAAATCTGCAGATCCATTTTTGATCGATGATCTTTTGTTTACGTGTCGCAGGTCTCGAAATTCGATCTTGTGTTTACGTGCCGCATGTCTCGGAAGTCATCAAACATTGCGGCGGCGCTTGTCGCTACTCGGCAATAAAATTCTGCTGCAATTAATTGGCTTGCGAAATCTGTAAACAAGTACGTTGTAATTCTAAAGTATGCCCAGGTTCGGATATTTCGCCAACTGGAAAACGAACATAAATTTTGGAATCGCTCTACATTTCTGAAGAAGGATCTGATGCTTTCAAGAAGTTTGAAAGAGCGTGAAAATTTCCGACTGCCCGTGCCCGGCTGATGGGCATTTAGCCATTGCGAATAACAAAACCTTTTTCCTTGTTTTAGGCTACTGGCGACTGTTTTGCGTGATAACTTAGATTATTAGAAACCAAAAAGCGTTCTCGCTCGCTTGAAGAAAACTTGCAAATTTTGTTTGCAGAAAGAAGCGCTTCGCGGCCCAGACATTCCGGCGATGAGTGTTATTCCATTCTCAATTTAACAAACAGCGAGCGAATAAATTCGACTGGGTTCTTTTTTTTTAAAAAATTGTTTAGTTGCCTGGTTTTATTTTTTCCAGATACCTATCTCAGAACATACATGTATTGTTTGATTCTCTATCAGTCACAACAGTAAGCAGACACCGGCGAAAAGCAAGGCGACGTAAACAAAAGCGTGACCTTGCTGTAACTTACAATTATGCAAATTCGTATGGTTTTCAATTTAGGATCAAAGCCGTCCTTTGATTCGTTTAACAAAAGCACACAAAACAACGCAAGTTAGAGGTGACAAAATGAATACCAAAGGCCAAACGCGTTGAAAATAAACGCACTGGCAAACGCGTTGGTAAAGATTCCCAAACGCGTTGAGAACGCGAAGCCAACGCGTGGAGAACGCGTTGAGTGGTTCGCTTATCTTCGAGCGGTACTGTACCCCTGTTTTCCCGCCTGGCTGCTCACCTTGCCACCTTGACTGACCGTTGCCTGGAGATGTCAGGCAGCTGAATGTTTTCATTGCAGTAATCATTGTTAAAACAGATTTGACTAGATTAGATTATCGGGTCTTAGCAATAGACCTTTCTCGCGCATTTATTATTCTTTTGTGTCCATGCTAATCTGCTCACCCAGCCTCGTCAGCATGCACAAAGAACAAATTAAGAACTTGAACTCAGAAATGAGGTTGGGCGGGCAGATTAGCATGAACACAAAATAACATTAACATTCAAATAACATAAAATGCTGGAGTGTAAGCCCTCTGGGTCACCCAAAACAATGGAAGTCAAGCTAACTGGTTGAGGTCGCTTTGTTTTGGATGGATATCCCATTACGTTGCTTGCCCTCAAAAAAGGTGTTATTTTGTTCCAAGTGCCTAGTGGCTGTTACTTGCATAGCGTCATTGAAAAGACAACTCTGAAATGAAAGCAGAGCTGAATAAAAGAGTCACTGCTTTGATGTCCATTATATATTTGTCCTCAGGAAATTCAAGTCTGCATAGTAAAGCTTGTTATCCAGTGTCAGCAGTCATCTTCCAACTCTTTCCCCATACCATTCAGTAGTGCTGAGTGTCGACAGGCATTGTATCACGTTCTTCTTTGCTGTCTACTTACTAACTCACCAAATGTTCCATCACCTGTCAATCATGCTGTCAGGTTGTTCAGCTCTGGACTTCAGGATATAGACTTAAAGGTAAAATTTATAGCTTTAAAGGCACCTGTCTAAGCACACAAACTCTTCCTGATCAATTGTTTTTTCTCTGCGGTCAGTTGCCCAAGCAGACCTCTTAGGAAACAGAAGTTCACATCATACTGGACAAAAGGTCATGCTTCTCTGTCTTGATTGGTAGATTTTGATTCATTTCTGTTTCAGTTTTGAAGGTTCATAATTTGGCTGCCACCATAATATTGTGAGTGATGGCAGCAGTTGAGTTTTGAACTTCAGAGTTTGTGTGTTATTGAAGGGTGCTTTGTCATTGCTTTTATTTCTTATGGTGCAGTTCCAGTGTAAACTGTACACTAATGTGAACGTCTGGAAGGCTTCTTTCAGACCGTCTTGGGTCAGTCCAGACCCTAGAGCCTAGTCGCCCATCAGCCAGAGCTTATTCCAGTTTCTGTAGCCATTAGGAAACCTCACCTCTCGTGACTGAGTGTTGACTTTTACATTAAAACTTCAATTTCTGGTATTTTTCTTTAGGTATCAAGTTTCTGCCAGGAAGCCTTAGCAGTTGCTAATTCCATTATTCACCCAAGGGTCTTCCCTCAAGTGTGCTCTGCTCCTGGGCCATTATTACTCAACACCCCAGAGCACCCGTCTTCAAATGGCCCACTGTCTGAGGACCGTGAAAGTACATCAGAACCATGTTCTTCCAATAGAAACGATCAAATGACAAGTCAAAATGTCTTTTCTCAACTAAGTATTTTAAGTGGAGGAGCATTTGAGAACAATGATGAGCAGTTCTCTACAGAACATAGTTGTGATGTTACTGAAAAGGGAAATACTGTTAAGACATCTTTTACTAGTGCTGAGGATAGACCAATGGAATGGATTGAACATGGGATATCTGGAAAACAAACTGAACAGTCTTGCAGTGGTGGAAGAGACACTCAAAAAGAGGCATCTTACAGTCAAGAATCTGGAACTCTGGAGCTCTATACTTCAAGTTCTGTCACAATGACAGCAAAACTGCACAATCTTGAGAAAAGCACCATGAATACAAGAAACAAGACCTCATCAGAAACTCTTTTAAGCGACGATTCTTCTCGGCAGCAGGATAATGTACAGGACTTCAGGGAGCCTCTTGGGTCTTCTGATCCGAAACGAAGAAGGGTTGAAGATGATAATCCCACTGAAGCACGTGAAATGCAGGTTGAGGACAACCAATGTGTATCAGCACCTAACAAAGATCAACCAGAAAGTATCGCAGAAAGTGCAGCTATTAACATAGAGGTAAGAGGGAAGCTGGTGGGAGTTACCAGTAGCGTGCTGGACTCTGGATCGGACGGCCCAGGTTCAAGCTCTGGTCGTAGCACTGCATTGTGTTCTCCGCTCAGGTGTATGAATGGGTACCGGTGAAATAATGCTGGGGGGTAGCCCTGCGATGGACTAGCAGCTTATCCAGGTACAGAATCTGGGATAAGCTCTGGCAGTATGGGCCACCAGGCATGCTATGTAAACTTGATTGACACTTAGCAGTTGATAACTTGGGGGATGGGGGGTATGCCCTCACCCTCTGCCTGAAAGTTATATATCTAGGCTTCACATCTAGCAGTTGGCAGGACAATTTGGGAGGGATATGCCCTCCCCGTGAATAAGATGAGGCTTCAGTTGACAGATTTTTGTCTTTTTCAGTTTAGTGATGATGACGAAGCTTCTCAAATGATGGCAGCATTTGTAGACTCATACCCAGACCCTGATGAGCCAGAATTTGGATAAAATGTTGGAATATGATCTCCTATTAATCCTTTGTGAATTGGTTATATTAACACTATGGAAGAGTGAGAGAAAATCAGTAAAATTTCAGATCATTGCAAAGGAATTGAAACAAAGTCAGGTATGAGGTAAAGAATATGAAACAAAGCCAGGTATTTTGCTGATAAAACATTGTGGCCCTTGGCGGGTGTTTTGCTCAGCATTTCAACAATTTGGATTGGAAGATCTCCATTTTAAGGAAACAGAAACAAGAGCATGCCATGAAAACCTTTCATAAAAAAGGTCACTTTGTATTTCAAAAAATTATGAAAGTCAAGGCTGTCATTAAGGGTTGTAAAACGTAACACCTGTTACGTCTGAGCTCACTTTATATTACGGGTGAGAATGTCGATTGCTGCTACACGACACTTGCCTAAGTAGTTATCTGCTATGGGTGATAACTTCAATGTAACAGCTGCTAGAAAACTTAATGAAAGTAACATTACTGAGGAGAATGTTATTTCTAGAATCTTAAATACAGTAAATAAACATTGTTTTATTTTTGCTTTGCTTGGTTTTTACATGACAGTAAGCAAATAACCTTTGTACCTCATGATGCTTTATCTCCATCTTTATCTCTTTTGTCAAACAAAAACATTTCATTTTTATAATTAATTCCTCAACATTGCTTTGTCGGAACGGCTTGATGAAAATACTATTCAGATTGAACCATATTAAAAATTTCAGGAGATTAAACCTTATTTACATGTGTACTAACAATTACAACAATAGAGGGGGTAAGTTTCAAAAGAAACTGTGGTGCTGCATGGGTGGGAAGTATAACAATATAATTTGGTTTTATCAACTGGGTTGATAACGTGAATTGCACAATTGCACAGTCAACTAAAGTATGCATGTCTCTCACTGTAAAATTCATATACTTAAAAATACCCATTTAACGAAACATAGTCATACAAAATTATTATGAAAAGATACATAAAAACATCTCAAATGCAATTAAGCTTAAAGCTTGCAAGGACAAATTATATATTGTTAAACATAAAAATTTTATCCTTCAAATATAATTTTCAACTTAAACTATGTGTTTTAGAACAGCTTTGTTTATTTTCATTTTGACTGATGGTTCGTAGCAGATATGCATCAACCGTTCCTTTCTTTCTGTCTATTGCTTCAGCTGTATTTCCCGCTAAATCAAATTCTTTTTGAAGCTTCAGCGCAAACTGGAAGTCCTTTTCTTCTTGCTCTGTTCTTTTAGCGATGAGATGTGAAATGCTGAAGTTACAAATGTCACTGGATGTAGAGCTTGATGAAACATTAGAATCCTGTCTGTCTGCATCAGTTTTTGTTAGGTGACTTGGTATGTTGTTATGAATATATCCATTCTCTACTAAGCCTGAAGAAACAGTGCACCATAATTAACAATTTTATATTTTACCATAACTGCAGAAATTCTTGTGTGCTCCTTGGCTAATCTTCACAGTCAAAAAATGACATTTTTTAAATGTAAAGAAACATGAATGACGTAGTCGGATGACGCCATTTGCGTGGTTTTTGAAAACTTTGTCAAACTGTTTACAGTTAAGTGCTTTGAGTTCTCAGAAATAAGTGACAAATTGCATCCAAACAGGACTTCTTTAAAGAGAAAATCATCAAATTTGTCTTTAAGATGAATATAATCCGAACTGAACTACGAAAGGGAAAATGCCAAAGTTTGATGTGCAACGAGTTGCATGGGTTAATTTTTGCCATGGTCTGAACTTTGTAGTCATTCAGCAGGTTTTCAGGAATTTCCCAATGGATCCTCACTAACTTTGACAATGTCATCACAAAATTCATGGCCGATTACAGGATATACGCTTACAAACTGAGGTAAATTTCTTAAGTGAATCAAGTCATCAAAGTGTCTTACTTCAATGTGCAGTGATTATTGATACTGTCAGTCAGACAATGAAATTCGTCAAGACAACCATCTTCCCAAATCAACAATGATTTGCGGTCCAACCATTTTAGTGATCAATTACAATATTCTGTGTACTTCAAGGAGTGTAGGCATGCATTACAACATAATACCTTGGCTATCTAAGACAGACGACGCCTTCTTAGGAAAGAGCCATTTGTCCAGTGTGCTGTGGCCATGACTGACTTGTGTGTCCTGTGTTTTGATCTTTTTACCTTTTGTCATTTTATTTGTGCGTGGCGTTCCTGTTGTGCTTGGCTGAGAAAGTCTCTCTTTTCCCTGAGAGTTCTGCAAAGCATCCAACAATATTTAACTACAAATCTTACTAATTTTGAAATATTAACTGTCATTACAAATTGCTACACATATTAGTCTTACCATTATGAAATCAAGTTTACCCAATTGAGGGCTGCCCCTGATTAAGCGCAGCCCCCGATCGAAACAAAAACTAAGGAGTAAACAGAGCAATAAAATTGTCAAAATCTAAGCTAATGGAGGTATCCAAACCTCCTTCACAGTTATCAAATATGATTTTCTTTGTTTAAACTTGATGAATTATTTATGAGCTTGAGAAGATACAAGGAATCAAACTAATGATCAAATATGGATTAGTTTATTCTCCTGGATTACAGTGCTTTTTCAGTTTAATTATTTGTTGGTGGTATTTGCTTGTTATCAATTTCAAAGGTGTGATATTTTTAAAGAACACTGCCCTCAAATATGTTCAATCCCCAAATGAGCACTGCTATGAGCAGCCTTCCCCAAATGAGCTATATCATCAGACTAAATATTCAGGTGAAATGGTGTACATAGGGAGCTGACACAGCATCCAATGAGAGACTTTGCACTACTTACGCTATCAGGAATAAGCACTCTACTCTTGTGAACATTTACTGTCAAACTAAGAAAACCGTGATCACGCCCTGAAATGTTTCCGTAATGCTGATTTTGTAGTGACCGATCACAATAAAGTTCAGGACATGCAAACAAACCTCAAAACCACAAACTAATATTGCAGTTACTGTTTGCAGTTTAGTTTTCTCACACCAGATTGGCTTTTTCCTTGTAACACAACATTCCATAAATATTTCTGGTGTTCGCGGTTTTCTAAGTTTAACAGTTATATTCTTAATTTGAAAGCTGATCACCTGTTCCTTCTCTTCTGCCACCATCTTCTTTGCAAGTTCCTCATCTTGCAGTTCCTGGTATTCTAAAGACCTCACAAGTCTTTGTTCTTCTTCCTGTAGTCTTTTGATTGTTTCCTCACTCGCCTGAACCTCTTGTTCTCTTGCTTGTTGCAGCTTACAAGTTATAAACACAATGATTAGTTCTGACCAGTTAATTAGAAAAACAGGCAATACTGAACCATTTATTCTACAATAATAAATATACAAATTACTTATGCAGGGTTACCACTCATCAGAATCTGAAAAGTTCCCTGACTTTTCACTGTCCTTTGAACAATTTTTCCTGACCTTCGACTTAGTAAATAACAACAAAGAAACAACAGAAGCCGCTGGCTAAAACTACTGCTTCTGCAAATGCCACTTGAACAACATCAAAATTGAATGTTTTCTTCTGAAATGAAATGAAATTCCCGGACTTTTCACTGACTTTGCCAAACATGTAACACTTTCCCTGACGTTGAAAAATTATTGTTTTTCCCTGACTGGCAACCCTGTGACATTTTGAATTTTGTAAATTGTTACGACTTGTTTCATTTACCTTTCTTAGTTCCTCTTCATACTCCTTGCGAAGCTCTCCATCCTGGGATATTGCACGTTTAGGTGCTGGAAAATCTGCATGTTGTATAATGAAATTACAGCAAGGGAAAAGGTTAAGTCTGCATACAAGCCTAGTGTCCCATCAAGGCTAGGCCTTAGCCCGGTTTCTGTTTACTACTCCCCCTGGATGGGATGCTAGTCCATCGCAGGGTTACCCCAGCATTATTTCGCTTGTAGCCATTTATACACCTGGGTGGAGAGAGGCACTGTAAGAGTTAAGTGTCTTGCCCAAAAACACAATGCAGTGCCCTGGCCAGTGCTCAAACGTGGACCGTCTGATCCAGAGTGTAACACGATAAACATTAGGCCACTGAAACTACCATATAATTCCAGTATATATTTTCACATGAATGTCAACAGTAATCCACGTTTATTTTGGTTTCGCATTACAACACTTAGTGATTGGTTAAAAAATATTGTGCGGCTTTCTCAACCAATGACAAGTAAAACTAAAAACTATTGTGCCTCGCCCATCCACGTTTTTCTTTCCTTTGCACTGGCTGTATGTATGCTTCAAGTTTTGATTGGTTGACTGATTGTCTGTTACCCAGCTTGATTTGTTTTTCTTTCAGACACATTTGGCAGAATGTCTGATTGGTGAACAGCTCGTAACTATAATAATACCAGAAAATATAGCTACAGCGATCGTGGACTACGAGTGGTACCTACTATCCCAAAAGCTAGTGAGATTATTCACGGGAAAGTATTAAATATAGAAAGCTTTAATATTATCGTAATATACAAGACTAACCGTACAAGTCTTCATCGTCTTCTCCCCGCAATCTTTTCCGACACCTTTCAGGAAAAAGGGTTTGGATTTGTTCCCATCGCTTTGAGTCCACCAGTGTTCCATTTCGAGAGTTTCTTCTCGCCCAACTTGAAATCCTCATTCGACAAAGAGGGCAAAGGAAATTTGCTTCATCGACATTTTTCTTGAAGCACGGTCCACACAGCTCGTGGTCGCATGGCATAACAACGGGCTCGATGAGTATTTGCAAACATATCGGGCATGTAAAGTCGGAAAAAGAGATTGAAATGATATTCTCGACGTTGAAATTGCCTGTTTTGAGCTTTTCAGAGCCGACGACTTTGTTCAACGGCGATTCATCGTTTTCGTCTTCAGCCGCCATCTTGGATAACCATGCAAGCGGTTTTCGGCGCCAAAACTTCACCAATCAATATCAAGTATTTGGTCGGCGTGACCCAGTCCTCCAGCAGTCTCTAGCTTTTCGTGAAAAATTCACTGAAGTGACTGCAGTAAAATGTAAAATAACAAAATAATGAAACGGTACATTAGATAGATAGTACGGGGAAAGCTGACAAAGTTTAACTCAGATAACATCTATGAAACTTCCTGGTACCAAGATATAAAAATATTTGTGGCGACCACCTCAATGTATGTCGACGTACCTTCGCCGCCGCACTCGGCTGCAAATGGCGGGAAATAGTCTTTGTGGCGGGAAAATTAGCGCGCGTCTTCTGTTGATAAAAGGTGAATGAAGTCCTTTTTGTCATTTCTTCTTTCACTTTTGCTGGATTTTTCGCTGTGGTTTAATAGCTTTTAAAAAACCGCTCCAAAGTTTAAACATTTACTAGATAATACTACATATAAAGATGCCAGCAACAGAAGTTGAGACGACAGGCACAACTCCAGTTGTGGAAAAAGAAGTCGAGAAGATTCACGGCGAAGAAAAGGCTTGCGAAGAAACCAAAACAGATCTAGAAGAAAATATGATGAAGACCACAGAAGAGTCGGAAAAGATGGAAAAGGAGAATTTCCCGGAGACAGAAAACAAAGACGAATCGAACAACGAGGAAAAACCTACGTGTGAGAGCGAAGTTATGATGGAAAAGACGGAAGACAAACCTACGCAGGAGACGGAGGAAAAGATGGCTGAAAATGCAAAGCGAAAGTCCACGGAGCCAGACAACCAAACTCAGGAAGAAGATAGTCCTCCCAAGAAAAGGAAGTCTACGTAAAAAGGACAGAACCGCGACTTTTGACTTTGTTGTTATCACGGTACTGGAATTTACTTTTTTTATGCTACTCGATATTTGTTATGTGCCGCCGTTGTTTGCACATTTGTAGTTTGCAAGAGTAGACCAAACCAAGCGAGAGCGAAGAATGATGAGACCGTTTATAATTTTAATCTTCTGGGCAATTTTAATCTGTTTAGTATCTGGCGTAAGATTACTATCCAAGAATTTTTTTACTGCGAAAGCGTGGGTCAGTGAACTGAAGCTGAACAGCAGGCGAACTGAACGTGCTTTTAGCTTATTCTGTGTTTGTTTAAACTCTTATTATTTATCGAATGAGGGATGAAAAACGTGCTAATTTTAAAATGCTTTGCAATAAAAAGTTTTCATCTTGGCAGAAACCATGAAGTCGCGCTATCTTTGGCTCCACCTCCTTTTCTCTATCATAAGTACCTTTCCGCTTATCTTCATCAGTTTATATTAAAAGTGGCGGTGATCTAAAAATATTCTTTGACAATAACGAACTAGTCTTAAATATTCGACATTGGCTTAAATTACAGCAATAAAAGTTTTCCGACTTTAGTTATCCATTTTTCTATCTGAACCCTGAAAAAACCTTACACCGTGCAAATTAAGTCAAACTTTCCACAAAAATTACATGTAAATGTCATCACAGTTTAGTTTATACTTTCGCAGAAACAGACCGCACTACCTGTTTTGCCTGACTTTAATTTTAGCTTTGAGAAAGCTTTCGTGAGCGGGTAAATCCTTATCGTATTTCTAAGGAGCAGAAATGGAATACAACCTCGCTTTTCTGAGGCTGTATGTCCAATGCGGATCGATAAGGCTTTATGCAAAACAGAATCAAGATTGTCCTTATCTAGCATCCAGTTGAGAAGTTGTTTATAGGTTATCAAAAGTGGATGACTTTTGTTTCTTTGAGATGGTCAATCTGATAAATGTTCAAATCACTTTTAAACTCTCCGACACTTCGAATTTCGCGCTCAGAAGGCACACAGTTTATTGGCTTTATTCTATTTAACCTTAACGCGCAAAGAGTAAACAAACGTCGTTTCAGTGTTCTCGACAGTTCTTGATAGATAATTAAAGTTTGATTGCCCTCACACTTCTAAAAAACTCTTTATGATAATTCATATAAGGACTTGTTTGGCTTTTCCAAGGACTTCGAGTAAACCACTTTCTTTTTCCTGAAGATGTTTAATTCTTCAGATTGCTTAGTTTGCGGGAAGGAAAATCGGGAACTTAACCCCTAACAAACCAATCACTCCCGGCCCCGAGTCGAACCACATTCGCCCCCGATCGCCCAATAAAATATTTTTGCACGATTTTCTGTTATTAGTCAAAGGCACCGCGCAGCTGTTTCGCTCATCGCCTATTCATGATTGATTGTTCTCATTAATTACCATGCACGAATATGGCAAGGGCGCTCCAGGAACACCTCATGCCACTCGCATATATAGCTGTCAAGTACAACTCGTTGATGCGCAAACGAATGACATGACAACTAATTCAAAACCAAAACCCCTGTCAGCTTTTGTATTTTAGCTTCTCACGCAACAGACATACGTAAAACGTTTTTAAGGTATTTGTGAAACATTCGGTACACTAACAAGCACTTCAGCATGGGTTCTATTCGCAAACTTCATGTGGTTTGTTTGTTGAGTTTGCTGTTGAGAGCATGGCGCGCAGATTGCCAGACTTCACAATTGTCTTGCTCAGAACATCTTGGAGCAAACAGACTATCAAATCCACAAGTTCCTTTAAAAGGTAAGAAACGAAATATTTCTCTAATACATAAAGTTCCCAATTGAGTTTGTCATGGCCTAACCCGCGCAACAATTTGTCATTGACAGGGAAGGCGCCGCAAGTTTGTGTCAGTGAGACAACATGCTGTACAAGACAAACGGAAGATTCTCTGCGGGTTAGAGCCGCGAAGAATATAAAGACTCTCCTGCAAACGAAATATGTGGCTGCTAAAAGTTCCCTACTGTCGCTTTTCGACGATTTGAAAGGTTAGCATCCTCGACGGTTCGTTAAATTATTTTGTATGCTGATGAAAAGCACTTTATTATTTGCTTCATATAAACAAATTCTTAGGCTACTTGAATGATCGCAGCTGCGAAGGGACTTTGCGGTTCGGTCTGTAATCGCATCCAAAAGAAGACTGAAGCAGTACCATTGCTCTAAAAGAAAAAAGTTGGACTGTCTCGTGGAATTTAGAACAATGCCTTCAATAGCTTTACACGGATTCCCTATAGGCTCATTATTAATTACAATCTACTCGAGCATATTTCAACGTTCGCGCAAACATGCCTGAAATTGTTATTGTCTGTTGTCGATCGATTGTGTTAATTCACTTAAAAACCAGAAACTTAGAGCTTGCACTGCCATTATTTTTCCCTTCCTGGTTGATATTGCTTCCCTTGTGTACGATTCTCAAACACTTCATTTTTAATTCGATTTTCCGCTTCTCTTCGACAACGCTTGTGAATAATGTGTTTTAAATAAATAGGAGATTATCGACCTTTTCGCTCATTGAACGGCTTTATTGAAACTCACTGAAAATTGGATTGTTGACTGTTTCCCGACATTTCGACGTATCCCAAGAAAATTTAGAAAGAACCACAGCCTCTTTCCGGCCTTAATCTGCAATAGTAATGTTGCAGAAATACCAAACGTGCGTTCCGCTCGGTTGTAGATGATTTGCTTTGAAATACTAATGATCACGTTGTCGCTGAGAGTGGCTATAAATTTAGATTTGCCGCAAGAGGTCTCGACACGTTCGTTTATTATGACTGATTTATTTAACATGAAAATAAATCAGTTTCTTAATGCGCAATGGATCTTGTCAAGGCATCTGAATGAGGGTGCTGCGGGTTATCCTTCAATAGCTTGCATGCTTCTTCAACGTGCTTGCATTGAGTCAAAACAAAAAGAGATTGCTTTGTGATGAGTTTTGTGCATCTGTGATGTTGAGCACACATTTCGAAGCCACTGCAGGAGTTTATTTGCCTGTACAAGTTTGTCTTTCCCCTTCCTGTTGTACTTGTGGCCCGCAGGCTGAAATATAACTTAGATCTTGTGGCTGTGACATTCGGAATGATGAGCGGACATTTTACATCCAAAATCGGAAGCTTTCTTTTCACACAGCGGGAAGTTTTGTCTAAACGGAAAGGGTGGGTTCAGAGTCAAACGTTATGTCTCTGGTTATTTGGCTGGCCCTCAAAACTGAAATATCGCACCTTCTGCATCCACGCCAACTGTTTAATTGTACAGGAATGTCAATTTAGACGTTATAAATTGGGCCCAGAACACCTTTTGGAAACACTTGCTTTTATGTAAACAAAATAAACTATAAGATTTCATTGTTCGATGAGGTTGGCGCTTATTGTTTATAAGTACTCTCCAGCATTTTGTTTTTATATTGAAGGCGGTAGGTCACTAGGATTTAGTCTTTATTTGATGTGTAACAGTATTTACAGATGTTGCCATTTTGTAACTTTTTTCAAGTTCAAAATGTTAATATTATTCTCCCTGCAGTTGTTGTAATTACATATATTCACATCAGTATTGGCTAGAGCACAATGTTAATGAATTGCAATGCTGTGGATGAAATTCCAGCTCTGAATTATTGTTCCTTTTCAAACGACTGTTTTGAATAATAATTTACTCAGTCTTTAGGATCAGAAGGGTACATTGTGGAGTCAGGGGTGCTTTATCCATGGTCTGCTTGTATCTCACTCACTTGTGCCCCCCCCCCCCTCCTCCCCCTAGGTCTGCCACTGTAATATTCTAAAACAATCAATATTCCCCTTCATTCTCTTTCTCTCTCTAAGCACCCCTTTAGAACTGGAGAATGTTGACTTTTGACTCTGTAATTTCAACTTAAATCAACTTGCCACTGACCTTGGAGTGTATTTGTTACAGCATCAGAAGGGAGGAAGGTGAAGATGTTTGTGAACTAGCAACTTACTGATTTCCATGTGCATCATTTCCCTAGATAAATTTGGGAGAGATATATAGTTTCCAAAAATTCAACTAGTCTATTTTTTTAATCCATTTACAGGTTATTTTCAAGATGTCATTCGAGAGGGTCATCGCCAAAGTGCCCTTTTTCTGCTCAACACTCAGAAAAACCTTACCACAGCTGAAGTCAATGTAATATCAACTTTCTTCAAGGACCTTGAAAACTACGTCGTTGACGATAAAGTGGAGTTACAAGACATTGTGGATACCTTCTTTCGCAATTCTTTTCCACTTGTTCTTGAGTATATAAATCCAGCAGGAAAGACCGTCTCAAGGGAGTACAAACAGTGTTTAAAAACTAACATTGATTCAATACAACCATTTGGCAAACGTCCAGCACAGTTAGTGAGCACTTTTGAGCAGGTCTTTGAGCCTGTTCGCAATGTATTAGGCAGCTTGAAGTTTGGAATAGGAGTGCTGAATATGGCTCAGAAGTTCAACTTTACAAGTGGATGCAAAGATGTACTTTTGCAGATGAAATTCTGTTCAATGTGCCAGGGTCTTGGCAAAGTGAAACCATGTGAAAAGTTTTGTACAGACACTGTAAGTAATTGCTTAGCCCCTGAAATTAAGCTCCAAGCCGAGTGGAGAAGCTTAGTCGATGCTGTTTTCTTGCTTATGGAAAGTATTGGAAAGTCAGATTTGGAGAACTTTTCAAACTCTATATACAAGGAGCTGTGGAATGCTGCAACATATGTGTTAATACAGAAGGCTAATTTTATGTCGCAGGTAAGAATACCCCAGCAGAAAAGGTGAAAAGATTACCCACAGGAAAACTGAATAAAGGTGGCAGATAGTTGAGAACAATTTGCATAAACGTAAGGCGTGATGTTCACTTTAGAACATATGATGTTGTGACATATAAGATTATAGGTGGCTTACAGTTCATTCTATGTAGTGGTAGTCTTACTTAATTGATCCTGACTAATAGGCCATTTCCGAGTTCCCTTCAGCCTCTATTTCAAAGCGAGTCTAAGTGCGAAAGTTTTGTCATGGTAATGAGTTTTGCTTTCCATATGAATAACAACTCATTTTCATTACAAAGACTTTGCACTTAGACTCGCCTTGAAATAGAGGCTCAAGCGAACTCGGAAATGGCCTATTGTTTCCTCTATTAGCCTGCTTGGAGCCTGAAAGCAGGCTCACTAAATTAATCATGATCTTCCGCCTGCCAAAGCGGCATAAAGAATGGGGTAGGGAACACAGACATCACCTTGGTTGATTGTTGTGAAATAAATATCCTGGTTTCCCTGGTGTTTGTCACTATCATTCAACCTGTCATTTTTAATCAATTAGATAGCTGCATTCTTTGGCAAACAGGGAGTATTCCACCCCATTCCTCTCTCAGGTTCTACATTACGTTGCAGCTACGTCACTCATGCACAAATTATTTAGAGAGCTGGCTTGCAGTCTTCTCTCTCTAATTTCCAGGATATTTTGTACCAAACATATGCCTATCAGTCCTTTTGATACCTACCAGCCTACTACATCTGCCTTTAAATTATTCTGTCCCAGGGTGGCCATTGAATAGAAAAAGTGAAAAAGTGAAGAGTTGTGTTTAAAAAATTTGATATTTGGTGAAACCTGCATGCCATTATGTGGTAACATATATGGCAACAATAACAGTAATTGATGAGAGATAATTGAATCATTTGTTAATGGAAAAAGGGCAGTTCTAGTCCTAACCTTGACTTTTATCGATACATTTATTGGTAATTGTACTCCACTTAGTGGAGCTCTATTGCTTACTTATACTATGTCTAAAAGAAGGGAATGCGAGAGGAAGTCTTCAATTTTGTATGCAAAAATATATATAATCCTTGTTTCCCACAGGTCTTGGACACCTGTGGCCAGCCAACATATATTAATGCTCAACCATCGAAGACATCTCAGTATGCAAAGGCTGTGTCACCAAAACCTTATGTGGAAGTACGGATTTTTGCCAAAATGGAGGATGCCAAGATAAAAGTTGACACTCTCAGCCCTTTTTTCCAAGAATTGCCTCTGGAGTTATGTGTTATGGACGATCTTGGTGCTAAGCAAACTCATGTTGACAACTGTTGGAATGGCACATCTGTAGCAAAGTAAGTATTTGAAGCTTTGGACAAATACAAGAAATATATCCTGTTCTTCTCCCTGCTATTGGATTGGTAGATTCCACATTTTTTCACACAAGTGTCTACTCTCAATAAGTATCCTCCCCCCACCCCTCGTGTTCTTAATCATGTGACCAAATTTCCCAGAAGAGGGGTCCATTTGCCTCAAATTTGGGTAATCCCATCCAAGGCAAGCTTAAAAATGCCAAAAAGGTTGCAAAAGATGAATTTTAGGTTTTTTGTTAAATGGCTAATAAATCACAATTAAAGCCTGTTTCTATTGTCACTTTCAACACTATCTTAAAACTGCAGCTGCAGTAGCATTAATATATGACTGTTCTTTTAATGCTTGCTTTATTGCCAAGTAGTTTGTGAATGCCATAAGCTTCCCAGGCAGATTATTCTCAAGTCTGTGTAAGAACCAGTGAAACTTGCCAGAGATGCAAAACAAAAAATGGCCAAGACAATAAAGAACTCGAAACATTATTAGATAGCTCCAAAACAAAGGGGAAATATCACAGGTTCTTACATTGAGGTAAACCTGAACTTCAACTTTACCATTACCACCAGTTATTTAATGCCCCACTTGAAGTTATCCTTAAGTTACTAATTAACAGTTTGTATTTGTTGCTGAAGATATACAGGTCTAGATTCAAAGCCTGGGGTTTTTCAGACATCATCAGAGGACGAAAAGTATTTTAAAATGCTGATGACAAAGATACAAGAAAGAAATATGATGATCAGGAAGTCCATTGTTGAGAGAGATGATGATGATGAAAGTGGTAGCGGGAGTGGAAGTGGTGGTAATTTACTTTTTGATAATCATGATGATAATAGAGCAGTTTTCAAATTGAGTGTCAAAATGTCATTGAAAGTAATCATTTTGGCCACTCACAAAGGACAAGATCAATCCATTGAACCAATTAGTATATGAATCGCATGGGCCCGAGGGCAATTAAGGATTAATTTCATGCATATTTTCAAAGTTTTCACAAAATTGCCCAAATTGCAAAACGACAGGGGCAATTTGGAAAACTTTGAAAATACAAGTAAAATTAATCCTTGATTGCCAGAGGGCACATTGCGATTACATGTTTATCACATAAAGGGCAAAATTATTCCACAGATGGGGCAAAATTACTGAATGCCGATTGGCTGAGACAGAGGGCACTTTTGGCAATCAAGAGGGCATGATTACCTGATCCTGATTGGTTGCATGTTGCTTAGCAACAAAGCATAGATATGTTGCCTAGTAAAAATTTGCAACAATGGCTTCAAGTTTTATTGAAGCGGGCAAAAATTTTCTTGAAGAGCTCAAACGCCGTAGTGAAAACAAAAACACGAAAAAAGTACCAACTATTGGACAGGCATTGCCCTTTATATGATGAACATGTAATCGCAATGTTTCGCGACTCAGGCAATTTGGTGAAAACTTTGAAAATACATGTGAAATTAATCCTTATTTTCTTTTGGGCCCATGTGCTTACATATACTGTGCTATAATTTCTAGCGAGAGCCTGAAAAAGATATATCTTGTTACTTTCTCTTTTCCATTTGTTTTGTAGTTTTTGCTACAACTATTTCATTCTTTTGTAGGAAATAAAATATCTGAAAGTGGATGTGGTGAAGATGATGAGGACTGCGGCAGTGCAAGTGGAAATGGAGGAAATGTTATTGGCGATGGGGAAGTGATATTTCCAGGTAAGGTTTCAAACATTTTTTCAATTTTCTTTCTTACGTTTAAAAATCTGTGTTGTCCAATTTTAGTTGCATTCCACCCCCTCTAGCATCTATTTTAATATGAAGTATTAATTTATGTGCAATAATTCACTTATATTTTTCTTAGGGGTTTCTTTGAGGGTTGGTCTATATTTTGTTTCTACAATAGTGGGTTGGGTTATGTGGCAAGGCTTGTCACCTGCCTTTAGCAAATTGTTTAGTAATAAATAAATAAATACAGAAAAGAATGAGCGAGACAGAAAGGCTGCAGTAAATGAGTAGCCAGTTTTTAGTTTCTTTCCACTTGCTTAAATTGGAAATTCACTGTGATGATCATTCTTCACTTTTATTTACATCCGCAGTTCAAATATGAATTATTTCATATACTTTATATCATTTCACTCCTCACGGGAAAATATGAACTCAATAAATTGACCTCTCTCCCAATGTGTGGCTTTATGGCTCAGTTGGTAGAGCATTGCACTGGTATCATGGAGCTCATGGGTTTGAATCCTGTTGAAGCCCTGACTTTTTCGGGCTTCTTTTCAATTAAATTGGAAATTCACTGTGACGATCATTCTTCACTTTAATTTACATCCACAGTTCAAATATGAATTATTTCATATACTTTACATCAGTAAAGTATGTATGAATTGACCTCGCTCCCAATTTGTGGCTTCATAGCTCAGTTGAGAGCATCGCACCGGTAACGCGGAGGGCACGGGTCCAAATCCCATTGAAGCCCTGATTTTTTTCAAGCTTCTCCTTTCCAATTGCTTAAATTGAAAATTCACTGTGATGATCATTCTTCACTTTCATTTACATCTGCAGTTCAAATATGAATTATTTATTCTACTTTACATCAGTTTTAGAAAAGTTCATTGTAGAAGTGCCCCATATTGTAGAAGCTACTGTAGTTTTTCGGTTATAAGGCGCACGGTTTTTTCACAAAAAAATTGTTTTTCTGTTGCAAGTTACTCCTGAAATTGGGGTGCGTCTTATAGCCAAATATTTTCATGAAACAAAATCCAAAGACCGCAATTTTATCTGACTTTACGATTAAAACGAGATAAATAAAAGACACTTCAAGTTGGTTATTGACTATTTTAGATTTGCTGGTTCTGAAAAAGAACCGGGGTGGCTCTAAAAAGAGCGGTTGGAGTGGTTCTGAAAAGAATCCTTTTATCTTGAACAAAGATGGCCGCTGGTCTTCCTGCTCGCTACCCGTGTTGAACTCATTTCTCCTCGTCGCAGTGTCTTTCGAATGTCCACTGAAGGAATCCCACGCGAGAAGAGCTTTCTGGTCTATAGTGCAAAGAACATTGTGATGAATTAACTCCACTTGAAAGGCTGCATTGTATCGAGTAACGATCGACCGCACAGCGAAAAGCAAACAAACTAAAATTTGCATACGTGCGAAAGAGCACATGCTCAGTAACACGATATGTCAACAATGAAATTTGAACCTCGTTTCCGAGAAATTATTTGTTTGCTTCCCTTTATCGAAAAGATCCCACGAAGAATTTATGATGTGGAAATAATGATGTTCAGCTATCGAATGCCTTCAAATATGACCTTCGGCGAAATTTTCTCGTCGTTCGCTCTCACTGCAACCTTGAATTGAAACTGTGCTTATCGGCACCACACCCTGGTAAACTGCAAGATTCGGTGGCCGGCAGTTCAAACGACATTAGTCTTTCGTCTATATTGATGTGTATGCATTTTATGTTTATCATTAGAGGTGTGAGTTTGCAACTTTTGTTTTTGCGTATATCATTAAATGTGTGATTTTTCCACTTTTGTTTGCGGTTAAAAATGAAGTTCACATGTTTGTGCAAAGATAATTGCACATGACCCTTTAATTCATCAACACACAAGTCTATTTGAACTCTGAATTCTAGTTGCGTCTTATAACTAAGTATTTTCACATAATTTTCAGTTTGGAATTTGGCATAATTACTTTCCCAAGTTGGGGGTGCGCCTTATAACCGAAAAACTACGGTATTTTTGAAGAATGGCTGTTTGCAACCCAGGGGACTGTCCTCAATAGCTGGCCAGGTGCAGCATATACAGAGAGTTTTGACTGGACTCTGCAAAGCAGCTCAAAACTGTAAGCTATCTGGGTGACTCTGAACTAATCACTTGCTTGAACTTTTCTTTTTCACAGACCATGAGAATGACTTTGATTTTGATCCCACAACGCCATCAAGCAATGAAATTGATGACATTCAAGATGGTGGGGTTCGTACTCGTCAAAACTCTGCCAATGTACTGGCCCGTGGAAACTCGCCTTCAGCTCTCAAAGGCCCAACATTCCTTTGGTTGCTTGCTCTGTTGTTGTTTTTAGTGCTCATAAGACATTAGGCACAAGTCAGCAGTTTGATAAAAATTTTTCTTACTCAAGGAGTACTAATGCACTAAGGCCCAACCATTCAAAGAGAGGACAATATATTAAAAGCTGATCTCATTATGAGGTCGTCAGTATAGTAAGCTTGAGCTCATAATCCAGTAATAATGTCGTTATGAGTTCAAGCCTCTATGGAGAAATAGTCATGAGGGAATAGCCTGAATCAACAATCATTCTTGATATATTAGATGGGACTTTTAAACAGAGGTTCCTTTAATGATACTTAAACAAATGATGTGTTATTTATTTTTCCAACAAAATGAAAAGGTCTTTACTTTCTAAATCCTGAAAATGCTCTGAGTGAAATAATGATAACTAATCTAAAAAATTATAGACATCAATAATGCAACCAATCAAACTGCACAATAAGCTATAGACTATAACCATTTAGAAATATTTAACAAGAATTTTCTGTGGTCATTTTCTGACAACAGTGTTAAGTTTTAGGCTGCCACGTGTTTCCAACCTTGATCGTGAACAGGATGCTAATGATGATGAGCAAACCTAAAAAGCAAATTGAAAAAATCTTCTATTCATTCTTTAATTCAGTGATGGAGAAAACTGAGAAGTAGTTTTCAAGGATGGTTGACAACCAGTTGTCCGTAAGTAGTCAGTGTAAATAGTATGTGTCGTCACCAGCCTGCATCACAACAAGCCTGAAATTCAGCTGACTCCTTAAGACTTGAGTAATAGCAGTTGTGGTTCAGGCTACAACTTGTACTGTTGCTTACATCACAGTTTATGAAAACAAGCTACACAGCTTGGAAAAATTACTTGGTAATTAATAATTAGATTAATTTTCAGTACAGTTAACCTTGTTATTCAAAACCAATTATCTATATCAAAACCTGATAGCAGAGTTTTATTCAGTGTCACAATAGTGGCCATCAATTAAAATATTGCTGCACTTGCATCTGAGCTGTCTAATTAGTAGAATTTTGGTTAGTGAAATGTTGCCTCATCAGCTGTTATTTTTTTTCAGTAAAGTTTATGTTTCGTAATTGAGCTGTCTACAATTAGGTCCATGTTATAATAATCCTTTTCTTGTGTTTTTTTTTTGTGTGATAATAAGTGTTAAGTGTTTTATTGAATCAGCATTACATTTTAAAAAAATTGTAAATGATTATTTTAGTATTATTAGTTTTTGTCTTGGTACAATTTACCGCCAAGTTTTGCTGTGCAAGAGTTACTGTTTGCAAAAAATGGATTTCTTTAAGTAGTTCCATCAAAGGTTTGTTGATTACTATTTTGTTATCCAGTCTTTTTTAGTTTTGTTTTTTTTTTTCTTTAATTTAATCACATTGGTAACTTGGGTCGCGGTCAGTTTTGTGCAAGGACATGACCCTATTAAGACAAATGAACAATTATTTATTTATCAGTAAGATTTTTTTTTAAATTTTTTCTGTAATTTGAAGTATGAGTTGCAAATTGCTTACATGACCATGGAGGTGACCATGAACAGACTTGTCAAAATTGGCTGCAAATTAAAATACCTATATAAACATTACCAGTATAAGTATTTATTATATCTGAATAAGCAACAACCACTACTATATATGAAGGAGAAATAATTACATAACCTTTAATTTTCTGGCGAGCCTAGTGCCCATCAGGCCAGAGCTTATCCCGGATTCCTTAGCATGCAACGACTCAGAGTATTTCTACTCCCCTGGATGGGATGCTAGTCCATCACAAGGTTATCCCCCAGCATGAAATTTGCTGGTACCCATATGTGGAAAGAGGTTCTGTGAAAGTAAAGTATCTTGCCCAAGAACATGATGCGTGTCCAACCTTAGGCTCGAACTCGGACTGTTCAGTCCAGAGTCCAGCACACTAACCAATAGGCCATGAAGCCTCCCACACGATTCTATGATGGCTATGTGTGGCAGCCATAGCTCGTGCCAAATGAATAGACAAAAAATATAATACGCCTGCAATGCAGGGCAAAAGAGAAAGTATCACTGATGTCAAAAGTGAACTGTACAGGACAGAGATCCAGAAGATAGGGCGTGGATTTGAAAGGGCTCAAAAAGATGTAGTCAGATGTACTTTTACAATGAGGGTCGTCGCTTTTTCATTCTGGGACCCAATCTTGTATACAAGTCTGGATCAGGTACTGTTGAAGCTCTATTAAGCCACCCAATCTGGAACTATAGTTCTATCACCCCAGAGGGTTGATAGATCATGAGATTTTACAAAAACAAGGTAACTATCAGCTTTTAAAGTTTGTCATCCACCACATTTTTGCTATTTTGTGACAATGTGGTATTAAACAGTTCTTAAACACACCTTCCTCAAAAGGTCTTGTAAAAAAACAAGTTCCACTTTAGGGAGGGGGGCTTCATAGAGCTTTTTGCAGTATTTCTGTTATAGTATACATTAACTCGAAAGCATAACTATGATAATATTATAATGGTTAATTATGTTTTGCTAGCTCAAAGCAATATTTTATTAACAAGCTACATGCGACATTGTATCTGCTTCGTGACAGGCAAGATGCAAGACTGTAGTTCCAATTAGGACGTTAAATTGTACAAGAATGTGATGCATTGTAAATAAATGTTATTTTGATTATTGTAAACTGTAGTTCCTCACTGTAGGGTAAAGATGACTCCTGGTTCCTGAGAAAAAATAACTGATTTATGTCCAATGGGCAATGCAACAATGGTTGGTCAACTTTCACAAGCAACAGTGCTCTAATGCTGCAGATTTTTCAATGTTGTCAGCTCAGAGACTGTGGGAAACAGTTTTTTATCATTTAGCCAGTTTGCATGGGCAAAGTCCAAGCTTTGCTACTCAGCCAACAGTTCATTTTTCATGCAGTCTGTCAGCCTTGGGCTTTGGATAAAATCAAACCAAATACTTATCAAACACATGGCATTCAATTAAGTTTGTAATTGCGGTGAGTTTCATTATAAAACCACTGGAACCAAGCAGAACTAATTTGATTCAGTTTTTCTTCAGACTGCATCGTAGATTGATTTCTGGGTTGCTAACGTTCAGTAATCGAATGCCCAATTGTCAACCAATCAGTTACAGTTTTTCCCATGAAATTGTGAACACCTGAAATATTTCAGGAATGTTGATTATGTGGTGACCAATCACAGCAAAGTTCAAGACACGCGAACAAACCTCAAAACCACAAACTAATTACCGGTGGTGTTTGCGGTTTAGTTTTCTCACACCTGATTGGCTTTTTTCTTGTAACACAATAACATTCCATATACATTTGATGTTCACGGTTTTACGGGAAAGACTGTAAGCCTGGCTCACACTTGTGAGAGGCATGTACCAAAACCAGGAACACCACAAAACACGGAACACCCCGGAACACCATAAAATGCCAATAAATTTCTTTTTTTCTCGTGTTTATGCTTATTTCACTTGTGTTATGCATGTATTTTAGTGGTTGTTTACCATTTACACGGGGAAACCGGTTCGTCGACGGTTTGTGTAAATGGAAAGCAAAAGTCCCCAATGGAAATTTCCGTTTGGGAATGGCGTGTTCCATTTACAAAACAGACCCAACTTACCGAGAAAGCCAAGGGCGAGTTTGAAATGTTGGCGTAGGGCTTGGAACTTGTGGCGAATGGCAAATGGAAAGCAAATTTTCCGTTCGGAAATTTCGTTTGGGAATTTTGGACTACCTTTCAAGAAATCCCGTTTTCCCGAGAGAATTTCCATTCGGGGAGACAAAATTAGTCTTTCCATTTACATTCCATCCGGAATTTCCGGATTTTTTTGGTAAATGATAAACAACCAGTGAGTCTGATTATGTTTGACCCAATCAAAATATTGGTGTTAGACTGGGTTGGTTTTCGAATGTTCGATTAGATATCATTTACTAGATCTACAGTAACTATAAAAACAAACCACAAGACTGAACTATATGACAACTCTGTTAATAAATGTCAGTGTAAAACCAATAAAAACAGATGAGATATATCAGTGGAACTAACTGTATACAAACACTGCACACAAAAAAACATTCCCCTGAAAGGAGCAACATTATCTTTACAAACTGTTCCTTTCGAAGGTTTGGAAAACCTGTTTCCACTCAACATTCTTGCTGCATTTAACTTAGACTGAAATGCTTCAAGGTTAAAACTACAGTTGTGTAATTATGATTTTTAAACAGTTTTAAAACAACTGTTGAAATTATTGAATAGTTATTTTCTCCAGAGATTATGTAACAAAATAAGTCTCTTCTAAACCCCCCAAGTGACTAATGTTTTGATGTAAAAAAATGGTGCACCATAAATAATCAGCTGTGCATAATTATTTCAAACACCTCTGGTGTTGTGCTGAAATACTTTACTGCTCATTGAAAAAATAATACTAATTTAGTTTGGAATTGGTTGCAAGCATGATCTTGTTTTGTACCACTTCACCCCAAATGATTAACATCTTTTTTCTCCCTACAACCAAAATTAAGTCACGTATGCCAAGGAGAATTGATACTTTGGGCTTGGGAGTAAAAACCCGAAGGGGGGGATAACATGAGAAAAGCAGTGACAAGGATGTGTAAATAAAGCCATAATTTAATTTAATTTACTATTTTTATGAAAATTCACTTTGGAAAAATAAGTAAATTAATTTTGGTTTCCCAAAAATAAATTTTATCAAAACAGTTGTACAAATTTAAACAAATCACTGGGAAATTAATGTAAAAACATGTTTTTGTCATGCCCAGAAAATACTAACAAATTTTAAACAAAAACAAAAAGTTGTCAAATGTCAATAAACCTCTTCACACACCTGTTGCTTTTGCTCTGGGTACCCCCACCACCCCCACAAACCATTTTAAGAGGTCATTATTTAAGATAGGTTTCCAGGTCAGATGTTATATTAACTGTTCAAATTATCTACGGCAAGATTAACAAATTGAAATACTTTCTTTTCTGATGACAAAGAATACAAAAAATAGAAATCTTGGATAAATTCTGCAAGACTAGATTCAAGACAAAAATAATAAACTTGCAATAATAATTTAACACATGCCAAACAGCAAAAGTCAAAATGTTCAACTCAGCTGGAGATTGAAAAGACAGCCACATACAAACATAAATAATAACTTTCAAATCAAATAGCACTATGCTGCGGTGGAACCTCGCCTTATGTCGTTGACAGATAGGTTTGAAATGACCCACCAAACCTGTCATAGTCAGAACAGTGTATGTGTCTAATGGACAGACACCCACACAGGTTGCCTGAACCCAAGGGATACATTTGGTCCCACACTGCACTAACACAAGCTCAAATTTCACATTAATGATGTTCCATCCATTTTTTAGCTGTACTTTGCATGGTGTTACATAAAACGTCTCCAATTTCCATACGTTGGGGCATGTACCTGTGTACTAAGTATTAAAAACTGCTTAAACTACTGTCACGTAGTTGCAATGGTTGTGAATGATTAAGTTTCTTTCACTTTGCTAAAACTACAGTGTACATGCGTACTTAAAAAAGGTTATTAAGCTGTAAAACATGGAGAAAAATTCCAGGTTTCTTTAGATATTTCCTCATGAAGCATCATGTTGTCCATACAAATTTTTCCAGGCAACATATTCTACCTAGTTCTGCTTGCATAACAGTAGTTTTTCTATATACAGCTTTAAACAAGTCATAACTATAGAGTATATGAAATTGGAATGTTCTAACAGGTGATTCAAACTAAGAAACCAGTCTGAATTTAGCTTTTTTCCAGTCATGAAAACTTTAAAATTTACACTTAATTTACATTCATTCTGTAACTTTCAGTACAAAATAAATCCATGTCTACAAATAAAAAAAGTTTGGTATCTTTGAAGAATCACTCTGGTATTAGTTTGTTGCTTTTATGACCATTGTTAAAGAGTGGACATAACTCCTGCCCTGAAGTGAATGAGTACTGTCTTTGCAGTGGGTATCAAAACTAAAGGATCTTTTCGCGATTCCACGGTGGTGTGTACAGCACAAACATTTGTGTCATTTAGGATGACATTGCATCTGTTATTTGTATTATGCTCTCAATGCAAAATTCAACACCCACGTTGTTGAGCAGAGAAGCCATGCCAAGGTAAAATGCCGTGGTGCAGAGTTCTTCCTCAATCCACCATCAGGCTGTTCTTTAACTCCCCCTCCCAGAGTATCATCATTTTCAAGGTCATTGTCAATATCATTATCTGACGTAATTGTTTTTTCTGTGGTATCTGGTATCTCATTTCCATCTCCACTTCCACTTTCTCCACTTCCACTTCCAGAACTCCCCTCCTCATCATCTCCGCTGACAATGACATTTATTTCATCACCATTTATTGCGGCATCCAACTGCTCCACAATTTCTTTGAGTCTGTCAATGGCTCTTGCCACTGTTGGGCTTGGATCATCTTCGACGTCGTTTCCTCCATCATCAGGGCTTGTGTAACTTTTGATTCAAATGGGAAATAAAAAATGAAATGTCATTAGCAGCCAACAGATTTGAATTCTCATTTGGGTGGCAACTATATCAAGCAACAGTTAATGGATTTGCAAATATACTTTTAAACTAGGTGCACAGTCATACCTCCCCTTACAAACACCTCCAAATTCAGAGAATTCCATCATACAGACACTCCGCTTTGCCCCTTTGGAATCCATATTAAAGACGTTTTATAACATATATGTAGCTGGCAGAGCCACACAATCAAATTCAGTATACATAAGCATGTTCAAAATCCAATATGCACACCTGATGATGTGGACAAATTGCTTTGCCAGACACTCTTTTTCTCATGCGAGTATTGGTGTCAGCTTTGATACACATTGGCTGGTTCATGCCTAAGTTACTGTAGCTGTGTGCTATTGAGTTATTGTGTACTTGGAAAGCAATAGAGTTGCTATCGGCTATCACCTTGAGTAACTCTTACACTTCTTTGTGCTCTCCAAACTTCCCGCATGCACTGCTCAAAAACCGTAGCCACCCCTACCACCGTAGCCACCCCCTAGACTGGATTTTTTTTCTATCCATCCCAAGTAACAGTAGCTTTTTACCAGATTTTGATTTTTTAGGTAGGCATCTCTGGAATTAAATAAATGTGCAGTAAATACCAGAGTGGCGCTAGTCCACTGCAATCTGATCTTTGACACAGAAATGAAAAACTCACCTTCCTTTTCCTACACCATTCCAACAATCAGAGTTCTTATCTTTACCAGAAATGTCACTGCACATTCTTTCTGGCAAAACAGTCCAGAAATTATCTGCCACCTTCATTTTGGCTTTGTAGTTTGTAGATAATCTAGATAAGAAAAAGTTCACAAAAAATGTTAATTACACAAACCAAGGTAGTGTTCCTTTTCTACCAATCCATTTCTGGATCTATTTAATCCAGATTATTTTGATCTTCGTGTTACCTGGAATGATGAGCCTGACTGACCATGTTAGATGATCCAGACCGCGTGCACTCAAATGGAAAGAAGATCTGAAACCAGCTTCACATACCAATCTGAACATTTTTTTTTTTGGATTTTTCAGATTACAATCTAAGATTGGTTTAGATTGGTTTGTCTATGTATGGAACATGAAACCTAATTTATGATTGTAAAATCAAGACTTAGATTGATAAAAAGATTGCTATCTTAATATATTTAACAGTAACTACCGGTAAATGTCTTGTTCCAAAAAATCTCTAAACTCCCTGCACAGAAGGGATTAGAAATCCCTGGGTGGGGTTCTCAAAGATTGAATATGAAGCTTTACTGGAATTTGCAGAAGGGAAGGAGTGTCTTAGAAAATATCCCTTCCACGAGGGAGGTATGAATACGGTAGAAATTATTATGTTGTTGCAAAATTGTAAATTCTAACTACGGTACCTTATGAGGAGAAATATTATACTATCAAAATCACTAGAGTGGTAAAGCTGCGGTTAGAAATTTGAATTCCAAGCAGTTCGATTCTTAACACGTGATCTGAAAATATTGTCACCTGGTTTTGTGTTTGTGAGCGTCCTGTCAGCAATGATGTGATTTAAACGGTTGCTTCATGGTCATCGTTTTTCCAGAATTTGTCAAGTCTATCGAGTCTGAAAACTCACGTGATGTATTCAGGATGAAAGAAAGGCAGGTTTTGTTTCATTTTAATGGATTTCATACTGTTTTGCAGCAAAGAGTATCCGAAAGTCACAAAGCTTTCTGTTTGCTTTTCAATAAATAAACAGTGTTCACGTGATAAACTCACATGATCGAGATTGGCACAATTTAGCGACTGCATTTTACCACTCTAGTGATTTTGATAGTAATTGTGTTTCAGCACTTACCTATCCAAGTTAAGATATGAAGATGTTCTAGCTAAAGTATCAGCATCCCTTCTCTCTCTGCTGTTACCTTCAAGAAAGAAGTCATCTGTCGATCGCTTAGTGAGACCAGGAGAACCACATTCTTTAGCTTCGAATACCTTTGAAAACAAAATTCAATGTCATTTCTTAAGTGGTGATTGAAACTTAGACTCGGCAAAACATTTCATCAAAGAAATTTTGCTTCTGAGGAGTCCACTAAGAGTGTCGAAGTCTTCTTCTTTACAGTTAGTCCTGCTTTGAAAGCACTGAAGTGCTTGTCGTTTCCAGCACATCCCAATGCACGATTTTAATACAGATGAACAGGTATGTGTCATGAACTACCAGTACAAACTGCAGACAATGGATTTCACACAAGATTTTTGTCATTATGGTTCACAGTTTTTGTATAGCACAGCACACAAATGCACATGTTTAGTCAACGTGTTAGATTATGTTTTGATTATGCAGTGTCCGGAAATAGGGCAACATACTGTATATGTCAAAATTGGACATAACACAAGACAGTTCTTTTCTGATGATGATGTTCACACAACCATTTCATATAAAAAGTTACAGGCATACCACTCTTACATGTATCTTGCAACCACCATCTGGGTCCCACCCGTTGGTCACCATTTGGTAACTTTTTAGTTGCCAAATTGTATTTCAAGAGATACAATCCATAGGCATACATGACACATTATAAGGTTTACAAAGCATTATAGAGCATTTCAAACTTCCAAATTTTAAGATGCGAGAGAAACTTTTGAAGCAAAGCAAAAGAATGAAATGACTTCTCTTATTTTGAATGCTTAAGAAGCAACCATCTTTCAATACAATTTTTTGGAGTAACACAATGTTTGAGAAAAGGGCCATTATGCACCTTTGTATCCAATTCAAAGTAATGTAGTCCCCATTTTGGCGACTAAACCTGAACTTTTAGTCACCACGAATGAAATTTTAGTCGTAATTAATAATAAATATTATAGTGAAAAGTGAAATTAATTAAATTATAAAGCGAAGTGGTGAATAGGCCGAAAAAACTAAAGAGCTTATAAATGTGAACAGCCTCACCAATTAAAGTAAATACAAAATTTATTTTCAAGGTGCAGAGTTGATTACTACAAGAGTTGGAAAATATTATTGTTATTATTGTTATTGTTGTTGTTCTTGCTGTTGTTATTATCATTGTCCTTGTTATTATTATCATCATTCATATGAAGTTATTTCCCATAGCTTTGAGTAATTTTTCTTAAGAGCTTTCTTAAAAGAGCAGACTGGATTAGAAACAAAATATAATAATTATAGTTAGTATTAATAATCAATTGGATGTCTTACCTTCTTTCTGACATCTTTAATCTTGTCACCTTGGAAATTCATGATAGCGTCTGAAATCTTGATTTGTAATCGTGTCATCACATCTTCTATGTTGGTTGGACCTGCCTGCTTCTCCAAAATTGCATTTAAGGTGGCTATGTACTTTTGCCATTGAGTGTTGACCTTTCCCACGTCTGCCAGACAATCTTTGTGAACATCAGTACAAAACTTGAAACAAGGTTTCAATGATGTCATCGCTTTGCACCAGGAACAGTACTTCATCTTGATTAGTAGATTCCTGCAGTCTTTGGAAGAGATAGCATTTTCAAGCATGTGGATCACATCTCTACCTGCATGAAGAGCTTGTGTGAAAGTCCTTGCCTGAATCATAACTTTCCGTACCTGGGGGTTCAACTTTTCTGGCACGTCACCAAAAGGTTCCAGCTTCTCCATGTGCTGTGAGACACAATCAAGGTACTTGTCGCTAAACTGAAACTGGTCATTCATGATCTCAAACATGCGACGCATGAGATTTGTGAAAAAAGTGTTCATGATATTTGTAATATCTGAACTAGTCGCTCCATTGTAGTAATTTGTGAGATCAACAAACAGATCCATGAATATTTTGGTGTTCTGTAGATAGTGTGAACTGTAAATTTTCTCAAACATTGTGTGCAACTCTGACTGGGACTTCTTGATCAATCCACGGAAATAATCTGAAAATGGAAATCACGAACATCAAGATCGTACACAAAAGTAAACATGTCCCAAATACATGCAAATCTGCACATGCTGGACCCTAACAGTGGAACCCAGCCTTGCAGACATGCTGTTGCAGTGCAGACATCAAACCGTGAACACTTGACGTTTATTTTTGCATTTTATGATTATCCTATGATGGCTCTTTATGTGGACCAAAGGATTAGTGTTTTTAGCACCTAAGAAAGCCACATATGTAATTATGGAAAAAATGTGAAAAAATCAGCGAAGTGTTCACGGTTCGAGTGTCCTCACTGTAATTCAGCCACCTCATTGAGTATGACCACTTAATTTTGACTCAAACATAACCTCAGCCAGTCATTTTCTAATTTGTGGGCCATTGGTGCCTTAAATGACAAGGTCTCACAGCCAAAAATATCCTGAATTAATTTATCTCTTCAAAACTGTCTTACATTTTTGGAACCAGACAGCCTTTTACAAGGTGTTAGCAGGAACACTGGAGAGGTTCTATAACTTGCAAAGGACTGCACAAACAGTTTATCTAGCTGAAAAATGTCATTCTAATCTTTTGGAATATTACTTGTACCCAACTCAGCCTGCAGCCTTGTTGCTTTAAGTATCAGGTGATACATAATTTCTCAGGAAAACGTATTCTTGTTAAATTATGAAGACTAGTTAAACATGTTTTATGTAGTTTTCTTATTTATCCTGATTAAGGTCCAGGTTTTAGAAAAAAGACATTTGATACCGGTAAGTAAATAAAATTATTGTACCATTCATTTGCACTAAAAACTAAAAACTCATGAATATGCAACAAGACTCAAATCATTAGCATATGCTTACAGTCTTTCCCGTAAAAAACCGTGAACATCAGAAATGTACATGGAATGTTATAGTGTTACAAGAAAAAAGCCAATCAGGTGTGAGAAAACTAAACCGCAAACACCGACTTAATGAACAGAACTAACAGAATAACAGACATTAGTAGAAACTCAACTGTGTTCTATTGGAAATCTGATTGGTTCTCTCACTGTAAAAACTTGACTTTTACTGATTTTTGGCTTAAAAGACTTTGCTCATAAAAACTTGTCTTAGGACTTTGTTTTAAAGAAATCATGCACCTGCAATGTCTAAACAATCAGACCATTAAATAATGTGATTTTTAATTCAGCTGAGAAAAAATTGTCTGTAAATTCACTGTGGATATGTTTAATGTAAATTATATGTTGTCAGCAACATTATTTTTTTTCTTTTTATAAATAGATATACATGTATATCATATTTAAATTCTTATCATAACTAAAAAAAAATGAAAATAGTGAGGAACTGTTTCTTAAAAGGCTTAAGAAACCTGCCGAGCCAAAAATGTCACAAATAAAAAATGATAATCTCAGATATGCCAATCCTATTTTGAATAGTCTGCCAGCGTCTCTCTTGGGACACCAATCTCCTTGATATTATGGCTATTAAAACTTATATTTTGGATCTGAAATTAAATTATATCTCGTAAATTTTCTTCATTCTACAGGCATTTTGTTGCAGTGATTCAAAACCCACAATATTCAGCTTATATTAGCTATTGGCAGGGGTTTCAAAACAAGGCGGCAACTGCCGGAGTTCCACCGGCTACTTGACTATTATGCCGCTGGCTGCTCTGGTCATAGCAATCAGCTTTTGACCAAAAACCTCACTTATAACAGCCACCTACTCTACCAGTCGATGACACCTACTTCAGAACATTTTGAAATCCCTGCATTGATGAACCTGCCTTATTAAAAATAAATCCATTTTCGAATCTGCAAGACTCAAATCTGGATCTTTTTTGCATGTGTATCTTGAAGACAAAAATGGCTATACTGACATGAAAAACGCTATTTCAAAGTGAAACAAGTAAAAAGAGAAACTTACTTACGTAGAATTTAGAATTTCAAACATTAGGCATGCAAAAAAGCTTGTTACATGTACAGTATGTTGCCCTATTTCTCGGACACCCCTATTTCCGGACACTTCGACTTAACGATTCCATATTTTGTTGAAACAATAAGACAAATCCGATCAATATGTTCCAAAGACTTATCGACTAGTCAGCTTTCATTTGATACTTTCGTGGCTAAGCCACACTCCATTTAGGCAAGAACATTTAAGTTTTCAGTCGAGGTAGGTAAATTTTGTTTCTTCTTAAATGCAATTTTTAGCACGCATTGAATTACCTATTTACAGTTAAGCGACCTGTTCTTGGACATAGGTAAAGCTTAAAGGACTAGGTTTGTCAGCATATACCAGAAATGGAAGCTAACTTGTGGCTGAATTTCACGTTGGTTTATGCAAAAGTGTCCGGAAGGCAACATACTGTATATGTACAGCTTAAACCGATATAACAATACAACAGAAAAGCCGAACTAACCACATGTACATGTACTGAATGTATTGCACCATTTTTAGCATGATTTTGGAAATTTGAAAAACATGCATCAATCTTTGGAAGCTGAACAACAATGGTTTTATTTTGTACAGTAGTGCTCCACAAATGATAAGAACCCAATAGGAAGTGAGGTTGGCTAACAATGGCAGGGATGGAAACGGATTGTGATATGGATTTTTGAAAAAGCGTCAGGGCCAGTTTTTCAAAGGTTCAAATTTGACTTGAAAATCGTTGAAATTTTACAAAAATGTTGCTGCAGTGTAAACTTTCTTCAAGAAATTGTTTCTAATGATTTAATTAGACCTAATAAAGTTCTTATTACATGAACTTAGGTAACAGTTTTAGGCAACATATTGCGACAGTGTCCTTTAATACAACTGTACCAGAATTTACATAATTTATTAAAGTATGTGCAACCAGACTTCGCGAGTGTCAGTTCTTTGCAACAACTCTACAACTACTTTCAAAACCCAAAAAAATCCACCTTCCTGTCATCTAGGCAGGAAAGAACAATTAAAGATGACAAGGGACAATTCTGAGGCTAAATAATTTGACCTACTGTGATTTTCGGTCAAAACAAAATATACCCAACACATGATGGTCTTTCCTTACTAAAAATTAGTGCCGTAAAACTGATTGAAGTCACCAAGTGTGACTTGGGATGTGCTAGTGAAAGAAGGCTGAATTTAACAATTGGATTTAGCAATTCAAATATTGTTGATGTTGAGCTCAAGAACATCAGAAATATGTTACTTTACAAAGGGTATGCACGGCTGGATTCTTACATCTTTATAACAGGAATTGATGCTGAAAAGAGAGTAAGGTTGTGATCAAGATAAAACCATATTGAATTACATCAAGTGACAACGTTTAAATCACGGACCATTTTCCCAGAGAAATGATGACATTTGCCATAAGTATCACAACATGTTTTTGTTTGATAATTAATAATGATGGCTGTTATAAAAATGCTTTAATCTAATTATTACTCAATTCCGTTAGGAAGCAGCCTAGCTACAACAGACATGCATAGAAATGAGGTCTTCATCATTCTGGTACATGTTGGTATTAGGAAAGTCACAAAGGAAGAAGGCTATTTCCTTACAATAATAATCCCGTCAGTGCCCAACAAAACAATCTAAGGCATCCCTTGCTCATCTGATCTGGAAAATAACACTGAATGAGGGTAATTCTTGTCCTTTAGCTTTATATGAAAATTATTAATAATTTAAACCAACAGAGTCTAGACTATTCTGCTAAATGCAAACTACAAGTTTTGCATAAACTAAAGATGGCCGACCAATATTGAACATTGCATTCAATCACAGACATTATATATGAAAAAATAAACATCTATCCATGCCAAAAATAACAACTGAATGTTATTTAAACATTAGTTTGTAATCCATTTGTAACTAGGGTCAGACTTTCATTTTTCAACTGCCATTTGAAATACAAGCAACACGTTCTCTTTTTTCCTTTTTTTTTTAATCAATTGTTATATTTTTAAATTTATATTTTTTGTTTAGATTAATATACTTTCATTATTCTGTCCATGTTAATCAGGCCTCTAAAAATGGCAATAAAATTTATTTTAAGGTGTACCTGTTTTAAGATATTTAAAACTTGCAAGAAGAGCACGTTAATCATACAGCTACAATATTTTGGGTTTGCTTTCAATCTATTCGCCGAACCAGAGTAAACCGCGAAACTGGGAAAACAATCAAAGTCACAATAAACGAACTAAAGATTTCATTCTGGTTTAATCTCAATATCCAATAGCCCCCGGGCGACAACACACGGAGCCAAACAAAGGTCGATTCTAAATTTACAACTAACTTTAGATTACACGGCAAAAGAAATACGAGAGGTTATTTTTTGTGACCCGCCAAAGGGGGTATTTGAAAACCTGGAGTTTAGTTATTTGTCTTCCAACATGTGCTCATGATGGATAGCAATGGTTTATTAGGCTTCATTGTTCTAAAGACAACGCACGCTAGTTTGACGTTTGGAACGTTCCACCAAAATGATCTAACCACGCTGTAAGAAGAGTGCAAGCGTAATATAACACCAGAGTTTTTGCACTTGCCGAAAGCTCCAAGCTCGCACTCATGTCAAATCGTTTCCAAATGAATATCGCCATGTTTTGTACTTAACATTTCACGCCATATACAAGACTATCGCAACTTCGCTTCAAATCAGACCAAAAAGGAGGCGTTCATTTGTGGGAGATTAATTCACCAAACCCGATAAATTTTAAGCCCGTTTTCTTGGACATTCCACAGAAAAGATATGAAGATAATGTTACAGCACCAGCCATCACTATTTACTTTCATAATTTCCAAAATTGCGGCAAATCCTTTCATTCGCTTTGGGTTTTTTCTTTCACATGGATCGCATCTAAAAGAGTGCGATTCTCACATGTAGGTACGAGAAAGTTAAAGTAAAATAGCGTGCTTTCTTGTGTGTCGTATTCGGGGATTAGCTAAACCCGGAGCGACAGAATATTTGGTTTATTACAATTATTGCTTCGGGCCTTGTGCTTAAAGTATCATCAAGCATGCACATCAATGTTTACTTATGAATTTTGTTCAATTTCCTGTGGAGCAAAGCCCGATCGACCTATATTATTAAAGAAAATGACCTTTTAAAATTCCCTTGGAGAAGCTTCCATTTTGCAATCTCAACGCGCGCGCGAGGTTTTCTTTGAACACTTTGAAATAAACTAGGAAATTCCAATTGAGTGCTCATTAACAGACTTTCACTCGCAAGCTTAATCCACACTCTTTTAACACTTTGTACATTTTGTCGAGAATTGCTCACCGTCAAACGTCTTGGCTTGATCGTTAAAAAGAGCTCTGATTTCCCCAACTTTTAACGACGCCGATTTGTCGAAGTCATTACTCGCGAGGGAACCGAAACGAACTTCCATTCGTTGCGAGCAGCACTGTTTGCCGTTGTCTTTCGGACAGACGCGAAGGTCATCTCCTGTGGGAAAGAAAAGATGTGTTAACGATATATCAGAATGAAAGTCAAACTTCACTAACTGGCACCCCATGCCGAGAAAAGAATATTAACAAACTGCAGAGATCAGCGAGGCTGGTGAGGTAAAAGACCCACATATTTATAAAGCACACTGTTGGCATGGCACACACTGCGGTGAGCGCTTACCATCAATCGCCGCTTGAGGAACATCGCTTTCTGCTAGTCTTTTCAGTCTATACGCCATCTTAACTGTTGTACAGGAGGGTTGCTTATCGTTATCTTGCCCAAAACCAGAAGAAACGAAAGCAAGCAAAACAAGAAATCCACAGAAAGAGGCCATTGTTGATAAATCTTCCAAACGCAATCAACTATGCTCTAACGCAAAATCTTGCCACTTCAAACACGATGCCGCTCCACGTAGTTTGGGCCTCGATGACTTCTACTTGCTTAAATTCACCGTTGAAGTCGTTCAGAAGCGCACACAGTAAATGTTTGACTAATTCCTAACAGTGGGAAAGAAGTAAAACATAAATTCGCCCGCTGTGCTTCTGATCCGAGTTCGCGCTAATTACTTTGCTTGTTCGCGTTGACAAGCTTGGACAATTACACTTGGGCATTACGTATTCAAAGGCGGGATATCTGTACCGCGAACCAATCAACATTCAAATATTGTGAATTCCACAAATCACCCACTTTATTTATATTTAGTTCTGCTAAGCCGACTGTTTTCCGATCAGAAAAAACGCAAAAAACTCTTATTACAAGTTGCACAAAAAAATCAAACTGAACCCCGTTAATTTCCACAGACATTAAACAAACTTGGTTTATTTCACTGGTAAATACTTTTGTCAACGTATCAACAACGAAAAGATTTCCACAATAGTATAAATACGTCATAGCTTTTGTATGAATGAAAAATTAACTTTAAGGCGTTCTATTGAGGTTCTTGTCCTAAAAGGCAATATTCCCAACCAAGGTGTTAATGGTCTGCCCATTGTTCAAAAGATTTTTCCTGGAATCTCTTTAATTTTTCATGTCTGAGCTTAATAGGTTTTCTTTATGTTGTTCGACGCGAACATGTAATGTACTATTCGGGTTTGAGCGCTTTTCATCTTATTTCCAGAAACAGCAGTAAACCAACACAGTTTAATGCGACTAGTTAGCAAGTTTCAGTTCTTTTGTCTTTTGCGGAACAAAACCGGGGAAGTTATTAAACTTTATAACCAAGAAACTTTAAGGGTAGTGCATTTTTTAGCTGATTGAGTAGATCACTGTCGATAAAATATTATTTAGAGGTAAAATACTTAAGGTTTGTTTAGCAATGCGTTATACAAATTAATTGCTCGGGACCGGCGATTTTCCCGGGTCCATGATCCAAGAATGAACCGTTTATCGGAAAATTGTATTCCGTTGTAACAGCATGAGGTTTGATGATGTCATGGGTTTGAACGTGACTGATAGAGAGAGATTTCTCACCGAACTCCATTTTATTTCATTAGCAGAAACAAAATTGAATAAAACTTTATGTGTGCAATCGGAAATAAAAGAATTTACAGAACAATTCGTAAATAAACACACACGTAAGTTTTCCTTCTCGCAACGATAAACTGGTAAGTATTAAAGTTGTTTCACACAGTGTAATTGACAATGATTTTAATTTTATTTATTGTTTGTATATAAGCTAAGTGCACTATCTTGTCCAAATACTTCCTAAAATTAAGGTGAAATTTCTCTCTCAATTGATCAAAGCCATAAATGGTCCACAAAAATTCGGCGGATCAGTTAAAGGAACAACCGAACAATGCACTTCAATTTGTTTAGTTTTTTGTATCAGTTTCCATGAGTTCTCTTGGGTGGAAATTTCAGTTGGGTTCACACAACAGAAAATGACTTTCATTGAACGCTTTTTGGGATGGGTCGTTATAAAAACATTTCTTTACATTCCAAAGTCGCGTTTGCAAGTTTACGAACAATGTTGATTTTATTCAGCAAGTTATAAATTAGGTAGGTGACGTGTTTTAGTTTTTGCTGAGGAAAGCAGTATTTACGAAGTATCTGTTGAGTCTTGTTTGCAGGTTCTATTTTTAAAAGTGAAATACTTATGGGACACCTATGGCAAACAGAAAGACCCAAATGATTTGTTTACACTGTTAAGTATACACCAAAATTGTCGGCATTTTACGAATTCCAGGGACAGAAAGTGACTAAATAGGCTGGAAAGGATTTTATCATGAGTAACTTTTTTCGATACATTTTTGTTTCAAGCGCCAGTTGACCTCCGTTTCTGGTCCCATTCGAAGAGAATACTGACTTCAACAGAAACCATGTCATATCCAGTCAGAGTTACGGTTAAGTGTGGTGTACCGAACAATTTCCACGAAACAAAACACTAGTCCATTAGCCCATTTCCGTTAAATGAAAATTCTTACCTAAAATAAGAGGCTTATAAAAAGAACTGGTATTGAATTGAGCCGGGATTATGGTTGACTAAATGTTTAAGGTTTTATTCACCAAAAGACATGGAGTCCAGTCAACTGAAACAGTTTTATGAATTCGCACAAAAAATGCCGTTGTCATTCAAAAGTGATTCCACATAGAGTTATGGATTATTTCACCAGAAATTTTAATTATAAGGAAACTGGGCCCCATGATGGGAAACGTGAAGCGCAAAATAACAAGTTCTGTCAGTTACTTTTGACGTTGTATTGCGATCTACAAGAAGACATTAATTTTAGCATAACTGTATTCTGGCACGGGCAGGTTAAGGCATTGTGTTTTACACGTGCGTCCTGATAACCTTTCGCCTTCCATAAAACACATGCAATCTTCACTTTAAATACACAATAAAACTTGATACAACGAAACCAGCTTTCTTTAAGTCGCCAATCTGCCCTGGGCCCTCCTTTTCCTTTGTGTAATCAAGACACCATATTCATTTTCTGTTTAGATTTCATCTGAAAGGCTCGCCTTCTGTCGGTGAACTGCCCAGCGCTGAAAAAATTCCGATGAAAAAATTCTGTACAGATCGTCAATCAAACACGACCTTCGCGAGTCATTCGGTGTCTTTGCGGCGATATGGAAAGATACGGCACGAAAATTAGTATTGCGGATACTTTATCTTTCCTAAAACAGCTAAGCGCTCTGCGGTAAAAAATGACAGAAAGCAGACAAAAGTCTTTAGAGGTTTTATCTTTCCGGTGAGTTGGCTGTCGGCGGAAAACTAACACGAAGCTTCCCTGTAGTCTCGCGTAACATATTTTGAGTGTCTGAAGTTAGAATTGTCGTAAGATAATTTGCCCTTCCTTTCTAGAAGTTCTTGCATTATGTGAATCAAGTTTTCACTATTACACGTTTAAGGTTTCTATGGCATGATACCAGTAAATCGATATTTCGACAGGTCATGGTATTTGTGTAGGTAATACACCTGACTCATGTATTGTAATTAATGAAGCACGTTTTTACCCAGCTTGATTTCACTAGCAACCATTTGGTTACCCGGGCCACATGCAATACGTGAGGAAATTTCGTTATTATCGCACATTCAGATACGGCGCGTGCTTGTATCGATATTTGCGGACTGTTTGAACTTCAAACGCTTGTAATATTATTCCAGATATTTTATACCATTTTAAGGGACGCAAGACATTTTCTTTCGCGGCTGTACAAAATGACACGTAAAGGTAGAAAAGTTGTGATTAATTGGTATCTGGCAAGTTACCCGCAAAAAACGTTGACAACGTATATTCCAGTTTAGCTTATCTGCAAGCTCTTATTAGGCTTCGCTGTTTTATTCATTTACGCATTAATATGGACAACTCAAGTGTGCTTCAACTTTCAGAGAGCGAATTCCATTGTTTCCGATACTTTGTCCCTGTTTCTTGCGAGCGGCCCGGCACAGAATGTGCAGTTATTGGTCACCTAGCACGACTCTTCCGAAATTCCGCAATATGGGCATGGAGAGAAACCCCCTCAGTTTGCGCGCCGGCCGTATCGTTTTCAGTCGCCGCCTCCGGCTCCTGTTTCGTTTAACTAACTTCCCCCAAAATCAACAAACTGGTCAATATTTCTTGAACACCTAGCATATTTTTGTGCAGATTGTTTGTTCGCGCTCCCCGTTAATTAAATACCGAGATACGCGTGGTACAGAAGTTACGGAAATTATTTCAAAGAAATTCCATCGTGCGTCCGGCTATGCTGAAATGTGTGGAATAATAAGCTCTCATTTAGATTAGATCGGCCTGCCGCATTTTGTGCGGATTGACTTTTTACCATTTTTTGTCACTTTATAGTACAGTTAACTGTGAGGTTATCATGAAGGACGAGTCAGGAAAAAAACTGAACGCAGCGAAGGTGTAATTAGGTCTGTTTGGTATTTTTTGGACCTAAGGGTGCAATGGACTGAGTCAATCTATGTTGCCTCAGTCAGTTTTAATAGATCTCGTGTATTGGACCGTAGAAAGATTTGTTCTGCATTATGTTAAATGAAGTTGGCGACTCATAACATATAAAATATATCTTATCTTATCAAGATGATCTTAGTAGCTAGCTTGATATTTTTCTGATCAGATGAGGTGAGTGCCCTTATAAGTGAACGGTTTTTAGTTTTATTTAATGACTAATGACTCGTGCTCGTGCAAGCACGTTCATTTTATTTATTTGCTATATTGCAGCCAGTCAAGTAAAACATGGATAAGTGTATTGTTGTCTGTTCCTGATGGCCTGTCGGCAAACTAAAAGCGAAGTTGTTTTCAACCAGACAACTTCTTGGCCCTCACAGAAAAAAATCACTCACACAGCCGGCCTGTTGAGAGCAGGCGGTTAGCAAATCAGTAAAATTTAATGTGGCTCTGAAACCCTCCACATAATTTTTTTAAACTTTGCAAAAAGTTGCATCTTTTCATGCTTATCAAAATTCGATAATTAAAAACGGGGGTCACCGAGCTCGTTTTTGAGTTATTAACAGTTAAAGCTAAAATTAAGGGTGTTTTTAGCAGGTCATATTGTTTCTATGGTAACCTGTTATGTCACGAAAATGATAACAACGTGTTCACCAATGATTGGGCAGTTTTTTGATACCATGATTGTAGCATCAACTCTGATAAAGAGTGGTTATAATGGCCCATCAAATTCTTTGAAACTGCTGGAAACTGTTTTGAGCCACCTTAAACGCACAACTGGTACACAAAAATGGCTGTTCTGTTTCTCTAAACCACTGTAAAATCTAGATGAACAAAGGTACTTTTTTGTTTTTAAAGGAGCTCGGTCACAATATTTTGAATCTTTTTGCGACGAATCAAATTCCACTTAAAATGAAGAAAATCTTTCAATAATAGTGTATTAAGGAAGAAAATCCCAAAGAGGTGATACGAAATCAAAGAGGAACGAGGATGGAGAAGATTGAGACGGATTACAACTTGCCTAAATTTTTCAAATTCGTCATGATGACGAATATGAAAAATTTCGGAAAATTTAATGCGTAAACCATGACATTTAAATATTTTACTTTTTCCTTGGCCATCTAATAATAACCTATTTTTATTACTATTTACAGACCAACAAACAAAGTAAGCCAAAACTGAACCGATTCTCTTTCGACCCAAAAAGAAATCTTTCAGTTCCTCTGAAACTCAAAATGTCAATTCTCATTAAGCGATTTCCATACATTTCTCTCCATGTCAGTTGTGAGAATTTGGTGTTTCATCAAGTCAATATCCTCAGTTGATGTTTTTCTTTCTTCTCATTAGTGGTTTGCTTGAGAATGAATTGATATTAAAAAGAGAAAATGACCGTTGATCACTCGCTGGAATTGAAAAAAAAAAATAAATCAGTAGTATCTTTCTCAAAAAATTGATCTAGGCATTTCTGGTGAATTTACTTGAAAATTTATGATTTTTCCGCAAAAATATATTTCAACGACTATTCGTTCGCGTGACCGTGAAGATGCTTCTCCGAGATCACTTGAAAGTGCAATAATTTAGCACTTCAAATCTAACAGTGGAAATGCTTAATGTTACATGCAAAACTCTTCTGTTAGGCTATAAATAAAACAATCACACACAAACAACAAATTTGCCTTAAGACCAAAAGAGCTAGACCATTTTTCAAGCTGTATAGCTTCGAAGGAACAAGAAGTGTCCAGAATTCCTCATTCATGTAATAAAATTCAACAAACACTTCCCAGTCTTGGATCAACTTTCGTGACTGCGTGGAGTATTTTCTAATGAAAACGCAAACAAACAAGACACCGTTGTCGTCAAATGCCTTCAGGAAATTCTCAACTTTCTAATTTTCAAAAAAACGCGAGCCCTTTGAATTAAAATGATTGTTAGAAATTTTAAGCAAATTCCAGGAAAATATTGTTTCACCGGCGTTAAAAAATCATTGCCAGACATCTGTGTGTTTTCGTGGACACGTAAAGGTAGTAACATATATTCGAGAAAGTTGAAAGATAATTTGAACCAATCAGAAAACTTGGCCAACTGGAGCTCGAGGGGGTGCAGAATATAAATTTTCGTAATAACTTTATTTTTAACTTGGCATAAAAACGTCTTGTCCGTCATACGTTAGAAGTCGGTACGCCCTGAGTAAATAAAAGTTGAACACCTTCTTAGAGGTCCTCTGAAATCACACTGACTTGCTTACACGTGAAAACAAGGAGCTTTTAGCTTCATTTGAAGCAAAGTATGATCGCGTGATTATTGGTTCAAATCCTTTTTTTGGCTCAGGTGTTCCGTTTAGCCTGAGGGCTTACTGACAGGCGATTAGGCTAACTTAGAGTGATCTATTTTCTTATAAAAATGAATTATGTATGTATGCCAGTACCTGATTGAATGCTGAAAGCTTTAAACGTTTATAAGGGTGTGTTTATCCAAGAGGCTAAAGTCGATTGAAATCGATATCAAAGTTTATCACGATGCAATTTTGTTGTCAAGAGCAGTTTCAAAATGTATAAAAGGGAAGGGTTTACTTTCCTTTGAAAACAAACGGATTCTTGCCTGTATTTTATATTCTTTGTCGAGTGAATAACATGTACAAATGAAAGAAAATTAAGTTAATGAAGTAAAATGTTTGTTTGCTATAGTGATTGGTACTTGCTGAAATGACTTCCAACTTTTTTTATTAGTTTTGCTTTACATTTGCGGTTATGTGACTGGTTCATAAAAACTCGTGCAACACTCTCTAGTTATAACCAATCGAAGCTAACAGGGACAGTGGTTTTCAACCAATCATAAGCAAACTAAAAGTCGTTTTCCCGCGCGAGTCGTGCCCAGACAAGAGTGCGTGTTTTTACTCCCAGTTTTGATTGGTTCATCGTGATGTCATAGGCGTATCGTGCATGTGCGGATGTGCCTCGCTTTAACGGGATACTTGCAAAATGAGCCAGAGATAACTATTTTAACACCCTACACGATCTAACTCAGGCAATACTTGAAGCACTTCGTCATATAACCTCGATTTCGCTTTAAAATTGTAAAAATGTCTTGGGGAATATCAGAATTGCGCGACGGTGGCGGGGCGTCAGCGGGGCCGTACGGTGGTGAACCAAAAGTATTTTGACTATTTGCAGATGTAACTATCTACAAAGGTGGAGAGTTACCAAGCCACAAACCGACTAAAGGTGCCCGCAGTACATTATCAGATAAATGAGCCGCACACTTAAGACGAGAAGCTTTCAGTAGTCGGATAACACTAAAGAAGCTTACTGCGTTCAATTCTAATGGATGCTGTGGGGAAAAAGGGAAAAATATATTTGTAAGGAGCAGTTGAACAATGGGATATTAAAATGGACGTTTGCGGAAACCTTTGTCTTGTTTGTAAACATACTAATTCGCGCGTGCCTTGAATCAATACAATGGAATCGGCCCTCAACGAGACGAAAAGGTCGACCTTAATTTAACTTAGACGTGCCGGACCGCCACGAATAAAGTTTCAGCAATACGTGACTCAACATCAAGATTGGACTGAAACCCGCCCTTGTAAACATCAATCCCGGGCGAAGGAAATCCTGTTTCTAGAGTTCGAGACGTTGTTAAAATTTTCCTCACATATCTTAAACAAATCAAAAACCTGGTTATTATCTGATAATTGCTACAAGCGTGCCGTTCAGTTTAAAGTTCTATCTTGAACCCATGAAGCGGGGTACTTCCTTGTATGGGTTATACGGGGACGTGCCGCTGGACAGGGTATAGATTTTGACCCCTCAGTCCTCAACAGGGGAGCCTGTCTTAAATTAGGGCCTGAAGTCGTTCAAGACAGGGTGTGGCTCCAAGACTTTCGCCGAGTTTTAAGTAATCCGAAATCAGAAACGTTGATCAGTATTTATTCAGCCGGTCATCAGTCAATATTAGATCATTTTCAGGACTAGATTTATCGCTAAAGGTAAAAAACGTGAACAGCCAGGGTTTCAAACCCCCATTGCACAACTATATCCAAACATGGGTCAGGTATGTCCCCCCACTCCTCCCCCGCGATCTTGAACTGTTTTAGATACTCTGCGAAACAAACATTGACGGTTTTGAATGACGAGACGTCCTCTCTCCCATGTAAATCCTACTGGTGCGGCTCATCTCAACGCAAACTTGAAACTGGACTACTTCACGAACCTGATGATCCAAAATAAACGGGAAGAGCCTTTATTTAGAGTTTTTTAATCCGATTAACCATGCAGCCCACTGATGCGTTGGGGAGTTAAGGGGGTTAAGATAAAGCTTCCTTGTGGGTGTTTGGAATGTGATTTGACTCAGACCGCAAATTAACTTTAACAAACTCACTTGATGACTTCCTTGGCTAACGAAGTATCATCTAGACTTTTGGTTTCGGTCATGCCAACCCCATATGATCCCATAGTGCACATTTTCTACAGTATTAATGGTGTAAATTGTAGACTGCACCTAAAAAATGTCGCCAACACTAAATTATTGTGTTATGAAAGTGAATTAGTTTAACTTGGAGACCTACAGTTCATACTAATGAGGAAGAAATTATCTGAAATTTAAGGTATATTTACTTGAAAAATAATTATTTTCTCATTATCAATTCACTTATAAAACATTTTATTGTTATGATAACTGCAGGTCTTTCAACACTGCCTTACGAATTACGATACAAACATTATTCCCCACTGCATTCGTAGCATTCGCACCAACAAAACATGTTGAATAAACAAGTTTTTTTAAATCAATTCTAACGTAAACGTTAATAGTTTTATAGTGATGTCCTCTTTCCCGCAGTCAACTGGTGTCTTAGTTTATCTTTAGCTCAGCTCGTAGCATCTCGCTATATTTTTATAATAGTATATTTGTTGTCTCTGCATTAAACAACACACTCGGTGGTAGCGGGATTTGTCCCACCTTATTGCTATTTCTAGTTTATCCTATTAACAATTCATAACCTCATCATAACAGAACGTTTTACAACCAACGCATTAAATCCATTTCTTCTTTTTCCGAGTTTGTTTTCCACCTGATTCATCTACAATTTTGTGCCAGAATTTATTCCAAAGTAATCCTTTACTTGGTAAAAACAAGAATGTTCAAGTGAGTCAAGTTCAGATATCTTTACAGTTCATCGAAAACAGGATTAGAGCGAAAAAAAAAAACAATTGTTTTGCCCGCTGCAAAAAGGCATGATCCACTCACAAAACTACTGCTCGGTATCAGCAAAGTTCAGCGGGCGGTAAATTCTCAACCTCATTGCCGCACATGCACTTGTACCCTGTTGTTCTCATTTTATTCAATTCAAGAGTTTTCCGCCGGCGCCACCCCCAGAGTTTTTTGCTGGCGTTCAACGGTTCCTGGTTTCATGGCAGGGTGCCTAATTAGAAATAATTTTCATCACGTACAGAATTCGAACATCAACACGCCAATATGGGAAGACGTTTTTAGCGAAACAAGTATCTTCCTTATTAACACTAAATATTTTCGCGCGACTTCAATTCCGCGAATTTGGAATGAAAATATTTCGCGGGACTTAAATTCCGCGATTTTGACGAATCGCCGTTTTTCAGGGTAATTAAATTTCCCGAATCAAGTAATTGGTGGTCGGTTTTTAAACTTCCATTTCTGTATTTTTCGGAGAAGGACGATTCTGAAAAAAATGAAGCCATCATGAACAGGCTCATGCAGCTGATCACAGAGAACTATAGGGAGCCAGATGCCGATGGCAAATTTGAAAACTATACTAAGGAAGTGTTACAAGAACTAATTTCAATACATTATGCAAACAGAGGGTGGTTGGCCTGTGTTGATACACTGGCGACCGTGAGCACTGTAACGAACTGGAAACTAATCAATTCTAAGATGGCGGCCGTGTTTGTGCTTTCTCGAAACGGTACAAAGTTTTGTAGAAAATCATCTTTTCCTAAGTTTTCTGTTCCCAGGTAATGTCTTGGTTCTTGACAATTATTGTATACATTTTATATAATTGGAAACAGACGTATGGATTTGTTTGTGGTTTGGCGTTTTCCTCTGTAGTCTGTACCGTGTATGTACCGGTGCTTTTCGTTCTCGCTCTGTGATAGGTCAAGGAAGTTTTATTTTCAAAGAAATGGACATGCCCACAAAGAGTTTGGAAAGGGAATTGGAAGGAACGAGATCCAGCCTGAAATACCAGAGGGTGTTAGTAAATTACGGATAATAATGCGTCCCTTGGGTTTTACAATTATGGTATGACTGTACATTATAAATTATGCAACTATCAATGTTAAGCCCGAGGGAGGGGGGATCGGGCATGGAGTGGGGATTTTGACAATTTTTGAAAGTTAAGTCAAATTCCCCACCCCTGGGACAACACAATTGGTCAAAAGTACCAAAGTCTTCCACTTCTCCACTATTAAAAATGGCGGCCATGTCAAAATTCCCGATCAAAATCCCCACCCTGGGGACAAACCTCACAGTCAAAGTCCCGTGTGCAGCCCGACCCCCCTCCCTTGGGCTTAACATTGATAGGTGCATTATAAACCCTTTGTATAACGACTAGGAAGCATTACGAAATTTCAGTCGAGACTGATGTGAACCTAATTCTCCTAAATACATTGTCAATCAGACGTAACATACTACCAGCATGTGATTGTATGGGGGGAGGGGGAGGGGGCAATGGCCAGCGCCAAGGGCAAAGGCCATCCTGGAAGGAAATTGGACCAAGGTCTTGACAGTGCAAACAGAGTGCAATGAAGTCCGTACAGAAACGACTGAGGGCCAATGTTCTCCCGGTACGGTTCTGAGCAAGCTTGATTAATAAGAGATTTATCACACAACTGAAAGCGGTTTTTATAGACAGAAGCATACAGTGAACAGCACTGAGAAGAACAAAATTCTGACTGAACACCCACTGGTGTTTCAGTTGGAAAAATCCCAAATTAATGTAAGTTGCTTTTGAAAAGTACATGAGGTTTTTTCAATGCACAAATGAGGCCTCCCAAGGGGGTAGCCGTGTTGTGATGTCACTTGCTTTTTAAGATCGATGTCGCCTAACCTACAGCTGTAAATGTTGCTGCCATTTTTTTCTGTAGTGTACGTAACTGTACCCGTCAATTTTTTTGCGAGAAACTGGTTTGCTACAGGGCTGTAGCCGGAATTTCATGGTGCTCAGTAGGCAAAAATTTGTGAGCTGCAAAGTCCGAGCACTGCTGAGAAATGCAATATTCTGTATTCTGAGTCACTGTAATGCTACATTTATCGTACATTTATTATTGTTTTTAACAACTATTGGTAACAATTTTCCAATGTCACCGTCGTTTTTCACTGTTTGTTGTCAGTGTCGCATTTTAGCAGCGTAATCATGTCACTTGTCGCTTTAAGAGATCACCATGTTGCCAGTTGTCAGGGCCGTGTCGCATGTCACTTTTACCCCTTGGAAGGCCTTACAAAATCGTATGCAGGATCATTTGGGACAATATCCAGTCCTATTCCTAGAAAATACTGGACTGGCAAACACCCATGGGGGCACTCGCATTATACATGACCCAAATATCTCTTGACCTGAAAAATACCAAATGTGTAAATTTACAACCCAAAAAAATATGTCAGACCCCCCATGATGTATACTGCGATTGCCTCTCCCCGGGTGGCAACAGAGCAATCTGATTAGTTGATTTTAGATATTGGCCCCCTGAGTACCATTGTTGTGCAACAATAACATTTACTACATTTCTAGACAGGAACAGTGAGCTTTGGAACATGTTCAATTCTACATTATGAAAGAGTTAGAAATTCATACATTCAGGGGAGCTATGAACGTTTCTGGCCTTCAAGCAGATTTCCTAAACTATTTGGTGTTAGAGATGTGGTATGTCTCAAATAGCATGTATAATATTAATGAATTAATTAATTTATTTATGTTTAATATTTATCTTTTGTTTTCCAACTGCCTCAAGGTAGTGTGAATAGTGAACATTATTTTATGGGTACAGTTTGTTAAGGAAGATGCTGATTGTTTTTATTTAAGTTGAACAAATGGTGGAATTCTTTGCCTGGAGGCTCAAAGACAGCTGCAGGGATCATCTTTGTGAACACAGCAATTTTTGTGTTGTGGCGAATTCCTAGGATGCAATATTTCATGTACAAGTGGTTTACGACATCTCGAGCTGCAGGTTGGTTAAGAATGGATGAGTCGACCCTTACTCCACCTTCCAATGACATGGAAATCTTTCCACACTTTTTGTTAACTGTGCCGTACATGTAGCCGTTGCCTCAAGGAAAGTTTGTGATTAGCGTCTGTCAACTTTTTGACAGCTTCTGTTGGCTTTCGTTTTAAAGTAGTTGATCAAAACATGACAACTTGCTGTTCTCATGAGAGCTAGTTGTTGATTTGGTACTGAGGAGAGTAGAGATGTTAAATCTCTGCTCTCCTCAGTTCCCATTTTTTGATTGGCCTGTTCAAAAAGAAGTCAACAAAAAGCATTGAAAATTTGTCAAAAAGATTTCTCAAACTCATTAACCCATTGACTCCCAAACCGGCCGTAACCGGCCGTGACAGACCTTGACCTTTGTTCCGCTTCTGACATCATCAGCTTTGACCAAAATAGGAATCCCATTTATCCTAGTTCTACAGAAGGGAAAGAGCTTGATTGGGCCAATGGAGCTTGAAAAATGCAGGAAAATGCTTAGAATTTTCCGCCAAAAACTAGGAGGAAAATTTCCCTCACTTACCCTTGGCTACTCCATGTTGAGTATTTCCCGTCTCAATGATGCTTTCGTGGCAATTCTTGAACTGAAAGCAAGCCCAGTAAAAGGCCAACAAAAGCATAAAAAAGATACGAGGAAAGGAGAAAGGAAAAGCGAAAAATAAAATAAAGAAATCGAAAAGCCTAAAGACGTGGGTCACTTTCTCGTCCAAAAACTATCTCGAAATTTTGATTTGTGCGCATGCCCGAGCTAAAATATCGTTAAATGTGATACTAACGAAAAACCTGGCATGCCTTCATTCTGCAAATGCATTTTGGAGCAATTTGAAGCATGTTTAGACTATAACTGACTAGAAAATGTTCAAAATGTCTAAAAAAACACGTTTTTTTCAAAAATCTCCAGGAGTCAATGGGTTAATAATTCATCAAGTTAAAACAAAGAAAATTATGACGTTGAAGGAGGTTTGGGTACCTGGGCTTAATTAGCATAGATTTTGACGATTTTATTTCTGCATGTACTCCTTACTTTTTGTTTTGTTTGAGCTGAAGATATATCAAACAGTTGAGACAGTGTTTCATCTGCTATTCAAACACGTCAAAGTTCGTTAAAAATACTCCGCTGCGCGTCATATTTTCAACTTTCTTCTCGATGTTTGGATATCCTATATGTCTCTCATGTTTAATACATATTACGTCAAAATTTAATCAAAAACTTCCCCAAATTGCAGTGGTTTGGTGCATAAAGGTTGAACACTATTCTTCTTTATTCCAGTGTCATCAATAACATTACTGAGTAGTACTTTTAGTCATATGGATCTGTGGCATTTGGCAATCAACATGTTTGTGCTGTGGAATTTTGCTCCACATATAGAAGGTACATATAACTATAGTACACGACTAGTGATTTTACAAGATATGAGGATTTTTTTCTATTCCTATGATTTGATATCACAATCTTGTCTCTTTCTCCTCCAGAAAAGCCTCTTTTACTTTTGTATGGGCTGGGGAATGTGAAGAGGTCGAATAAAGTGTGCTAAGCTTGGAGAGAACATGAACGTAGCCAGGATTTTTCAAGGGGGGGTGGGGGGTCATACCCATTGTACTCACCAGTTTGTCATATTGACATCCACACTGTGTTTTACTTGTTTACTTATTTACTCTCACAAAGAGGAGGGGAGGGGATCCACAGGCACCCCAGGGCTCCCTTGGTTACACCCATGGAGAAGGAAAACAAAATTTTGTAGGGCTCTCATCATCATGATCACTCCTTGTCAGATCATCATCATCCATCAACATATTGCACTCCTGATGAAGACTAAATGATCAGTAATGACACGAGTGTAGGACAAAGAAAAATTCTGAGTCGCCGACAGGATTCGAACCCATGACCTCCCATATTACCGGTTGGGCGCTCTAACCAACTGAGCTACAAGAACTCTTAGTGAGCAAAGGCCCTTTACTAGGTTCGTATAATGTTGTGGTGGAACCAGGGTACTACTATCCTGAAATATCCACCATACAACAAAATCAGCCACGGAATTCAACAATAAGGTTGCCTACGTACTTCAAAACTTTCTGACAACCCTAAAGAGGCACCGTGAAGATTGCATGTTAACTGATTTGACTCTTGATAAGTGTAAGATGTTGATCTGTTTGTGGGGGAGTTCTGCTGTACAGTAGTCTCACTAATAAATGGCATCTCTGTGTTTCAGCTCTTCTGGGCAAAGAACAGTTTATAGCTTTTTACATTACTGGAGGTAAGTTATATGACCATATAGTCTTCTGTGGCACAATGCCCCTAAAATGCAGTGTCATGGCCCATCAGGCCGCAGCTTATTCCGGTTTCCTTAGCTTGAAGCGACTAGGAACATTTCTACTCCCCCGTGAATGGGATACTAGTCCATCGCAGGGTTACCCCCCAGTATTAAATTCGCTGGTACCCTCAGGTGATGAGGGGCACCACGAGAGTAAAGTGTCTTACCCAAATAATGCAATTCAATGCCTCGAGCAGGGCTCAAACCCAGACCTCGTGATCTGGAATCCAGGACACTAACCTTTATGCCACCACCCCTCCCTACTGGTAAAGTAGAGTGGAGTAAAATGTATAGTAGCTGTCATAAGCTGGTAATTCTACTACTCCTTGGGTGTTGTAATTGCTACTGTTAATGTTTTTTGGGACTCGGGACATTGTTCCTGTTGTTTGTTTTACTGTTCTTTTGAAGGGTTACAAACCATTCATGTGAGGCCTTGCGAGAGCTGGTAGCAAACCAAAAATTAAGTTTTTCCTTTCTTTCCCAGGTGTTGTGGCCTCATTTGCAAGTACTGCCTACAGAATTGCATTTTCCAATGTCTTAAGTGCTTCTCTTGGTGCGGTAAGATTTTCTAACTTATCTTTAAGACTAGTTGGAAATTTTTATGGCGTTTACATCTGTTATAATTTCTTGACGATAAATTGTTCTTTCAAGATTTAATTCTGCCTTGCACTTTTCTTTTTTTATTTAGTCAGGAGCATTGCTTGCAGTTTTGTCGTATGTGTGCATCAGTCAACCAGACACAAGACTTAGCTTAGTGTTTCTTCCATTTTTTACATTCTCAGCCGCAAAGGTATGTCCTCGCAACGTCTCACAACCTGGGAACTTTTGTACTCGATATCAGAAAGTCCCCTCAAACCAGAAACTCAAGTGATTTATTGTTATACATTGTCATTGGCTCAAACAAGTCATGTGAACATCACGTGATATTGTGCTTGCTTTCATTCCCAGGGCCTTTTAGCTATTGTTGGTATTGATGTGGCCGGGTTGCTTTTTCGTTGGAAGTTATTTGATCACGCAGCTCATCTAGGCGGTGTTTTATTCGGAGCGTAAGTAATGCTCGTTTACTATTGTAAATACGAAACCTCTGCGGAACAACATGGCGTCTTTTTTGTATTTCTTCCGGAAAATTATGCATTTAGACGGTAAAGTTTTTTGGTATGAAATAACATGGAAAGTTTCTACTAAAACTGTTAGTGTTAGGCTGCAAACGGGTTCCCTAGTGGGGTAAAGAGAGAGAAAATATCGCGAGCTGGTTCGCTTCGAAACTGCGCTCGTCTTTCGAAGTGTTTTTTTTAACCCTTACCCCACTGGGGTGCCCTGGGGGTCACAGGTCTGTGCAAGAGTAAGACCAAATATTCCTGCATCCTTTGTGTTTCGTGCGCTGAGCTCTGATTGGCCAAGAAAAATGCCTTCAACCTGTTTAGCCAATGAAATTGAAGATTCACTCTTCATAGCAAACGAGGATCGGAGCAAAATCCACAAAGCCGCTACCTTATAATACTTCTGAAGTTCGTTAAAGTTGCTTTATGACCAGTAATATGCAAAGAACAAGAAACGTCTAACAAACTCGTTGAACTTGTTTTTCTGGTATTTTTTCAACAGGTGGTACTTGAAATCCGGGCATCATTACTTGTGGGAGAAACGAGGTTGGCTTGTTTCACATTGGCACAAACTTCGTGAAGGATATAAAAGAACTTAAATTTATATAGTTATCAGTGGATAAAACAAGTCATCGAGAGTTCACTTTCGTTTGATAAAGTTGAAAAGGCCATATGATAACCCTCTCAGTTCCAGGCGTGTTAAAATATTCACCCTTGGTAAAAGAACTCCGCACGAACACGGCGCGGTGCGTTATTTTGTGACGTTTGCCGATGTCTTAATGACGACTTCCAACGGATTGAACATTACTGGAGCCATCTGGGACGATTTGGTTAGCCCAAAATAACCTTGGCTTTGCCTTGTACCAAGGCGCCTCTGTTATTTGTGCCCAAGATTGACTCTGACTGAGGCTGTTATTTTGCCATGTAGTTTCGGTCAAGCGTTTCAGCCTGTTTTTCTCTTCACTTCCGCCGTTCATTTCATTCATGAGGAAATGAAAGCGTGAACAATGATTTTTAAAATACTCGCTGAGTTTAAATATATCCAGTGATTTCAAATACACTGGTTTCACTTTCTTCATTATGAAAATGCTCCGTGCTCGACAAATTTCCTTTTAAAATGGCACTAGCAAGTACCTATTTCTCTGTTTCCAAACACTAACAACCATTTTAGTAAAGTTCCAAAAATTAAGTAAATCAGCAGGATAGAGGAAAATATGAAACTTTGAACAATGACAACAACAACCTTATCTTAGAATTCTTTTTTTTTGGCGGTTGATCGCGGGTGACCTTATAAGCGCTACTTCTTCTTAAGCCCCGTTTGTCTGGCGCGGAATCTCGTCCAACGATAAACGAAAGAACTTTGTTCTTGTCTGTGTTTCTTATTCCAGTCGGCGGAACAAGTGTCAGTTTCGGGAAATCTTCTTTGAAGCTCACGATGAGGAGTTTCCGATTGATTTATCCAATCAAAAGGTAGCGAATAGACCGAAAGTAAGAGCGCGAGTAAATACGTTACGTTGCTTAGCAACTTTGGGTACAAACACCGTGGGCTCAAGGCGGGAATTCGTCATCATCTTGCACGGCCAATGCCCGGGCCAAACGAGGGTGAGAGTTGGTGACAGCTAAGGTAATTTAAAGTCTGCATACGAGCCTAGTGGCCCACCAAACTGGAGCTTACCCGCGGTTTCCATAACATGAACCGACAAGAAGTATTTCTACTCCCCCCTGGATGGGATGCTAGTCCATCGTAGGGTTACCTCCAGCATTACTTTGCCGATGCGCATTTATACACCTGCATGAAGAGAAGCACTGTTAGAGTAAAGTGTCTTGCCCAAGAACACAGCGTAGTGTCCCCGGCAGAGCTCAAAGCGTAGTCGTAGTCTCGGCGTAGTCCAGCGCGCTAACCATCAGGTCACCGTGTTTCCACACTGTCATGAGCGACTATCATCAACTCGAGCTAAACGATAAAAAAACTGTTATCGACTCTTGTGAAAAATATGAGCACGTTCAAAGTCGACAAGAGCGTATGAGAATTGATGAGGGGAGAGGGGTGAGGTACGCACCCCATTAACTCCTCCCCTAGATTCGCCACTGCATCATGAAATCCCGACCTGTATAACCCTTTATAATTTTAGCCCGTTACGTCCAACAAGAAGGAGTTTTCCAATGTGAAAACCAGTGGCAATCTCTCATACCCACTCCGTCATACGAGTTTTTCATCATGGACCAGTGTGATTTTTCTTCCTAAGAACGCGAGAGTTAGAAGGCACGTGTCGTTTCACTCAGGAAAGAATCACAAAGGGCTGTTGCTATGACATCATCCAAACAAACTTTATAAAAATTTCACTTTTGCTTCTTGAAAGAAAAAACAAAAAAATATCGATAAAATACTACGTTTAAAATGAAGATTTTCTTGTTAAATGATAAAATGAATATCGAAAACCATATATTTTAGCTAGGCGCATCAAGAGAGAGAGAGCCCACGAAAAACGCATTTTTGACGGTTATTTCCGATTATTTGTAGGCTTTTATGGTTTTACCTTTTCATGAAGACAACAATAAAATTATTTTCAGAAGTTTTGGTATAGAGTATGAACATTACATGCAATGATATTTTGTCAAAATATATTTTCCGCGAAGTCTTGATACCTGAACTGAAACGGTTCTTGTTTAAGGGGCGCATTTTGGTTTTCTATTATAGAATTCCAAACCGTACATGGCATCAGGAAAAAATATTTAAAACAAGAAATAATGGAGCAGCTGAATTCGGAAGCATCCATGACGAAATCGGCATATTCTGCACAAAGCATTTAAACAAAGAAACGGAACCTTAGTTCTACTAACTAGTAGCTATTCAATGTGTGGCGTTTTATTTGCTGGAAGAACTTTCCTTTTAAAAATCCCTTTTCGGTATCGACAGCGCCTGTAAGTAGAACTGACGGATCTCAAAGTTCTAGAGCAAGTCGATGGTTTGTTTTGAATCGTCCAGGTATTTGTGCTTTTTCTAGCCCTAGACTTGTCTTTCCACACACAAAAAATATCTGTCGAAAGGAAAGCATTATAATTACATATGTCTTTTTGTGTAACAGAAGAAACGCCAAGAACAGTGTCGTGATTCTGCAATCAGCTTTCCTCAATTGCTTCTGTCGTTTCAATCTTTGAATGGGTACTTGGGTGCAGTTTGTCTGGTCAATGAATCATTAATAAAAACAGTTTAAGAGCACATAAAGAACTTTTCATGAAGAGAACGAAACAACCAAGGGGCAAAAACCGTGCGTTATCATTCATCAATGTTTCCTTTTTTCCAGTCCGTTCCTCAAAGATAACTTGTGTCAAGACACTGTGCTGCCTGTTTTACCGTGCAATAATTAACCGTACTGCATTGTTAACCGTGCTTTAAAGACCTTATCATCCAGGATGCCGGTGGATATCGCGGTTGTGGCGGGTATCGTCGTTATCGGAATAATTATTATCGGCGTTAGCGGTAACGTGCTGACTTTGTTCGTGATAATTCGTTACGATTCGTTACGTGATGTGACAGGGAGGTTCCTAGCAAATCTCGCAGTGGCTGATCTTCTTCAGTCGATATTTGGAATGCCTCTGATAGCGGCTTCAGCTTTCCGCAATCAGTGGATATTTGGAGAATATTTATGCACGATAAGCGGACTAACGAACTCTCTCTTCTGCGTCGCGTCCGTGTTAACACTCACGGCAGTCTCGGTTGATCGATGGATGGCGATCGTCTACCCGCTGAAGTACCATGCTTGGCTGACAGTCCAGAGAGCGAGGATTGTGTTGGCCTACATTTGGATACAGGCTTTATTTGTAGCCGTTCTTCCTGTGCTTGGCTGGTCAAGGTTTGTCTAATTTTTATAGAAGGGTATTTCCCTTGAAATGATAACTACACTGTTTTTTTACAAGAATATTGTTTTTCCGGCCCAGGCTAAATATTCATATTTTTCTGCCGATTATAGGCGGAAAAGATTCTTATGAATATTCTTAGATTAAGAATTTACAGTTAAGTTAATGTCTTGTGTTGCATACCTTACATATTATTACTGCACCATTTATCGATCGGTCCCTAGAAAATTGTATTGTATTTGCACATTTTCAACACAAAATTATATTCTTTCCAAAATCTCAGCCTTGGGTTTATTCTTAAAATATTCTTAAAATTTCACAAATTTCAGCCTCTATATTCTTATAAAATATATTCTAAAAAAGAAACAGTGTACCTGATAATGAAAATAGCAGTAACAGAAAGCTTAATCAGAAAGGCACACGAACCGGACGATTTTATTGTCCATGATAACCAATCAACATAATCACTCAATCAGTCTGTCGACCAGTCAATCACTCAATCAGCCGGTCGACTGATCAATCAATTGGTCAGTCGGTCGGTCGATCGGTCTGTCAGTCAGTGAATCAAGCCATCGGTCGGTCGGTGAGTCAGTCGGTCGGTCAGTCGGTTGGCCAGTCGGTCGGTTGGTCGGTCAGTCGGTGGGTTGGTCAGTCGGTCAGTCAGTCAGTCGGTTGGCCAGTTAGTCGGTTGGTCAGTCGGCCAGTCAGTCAGTCAATTGGTCGGTCAGTCGGTCGGTCAGTCAGTCGTTCGGTCAGTCAGTCGGTCGGTCAGTCGGTCGATCGGTCAGTTAGTTGTTCAGTCAGTCGGTCAGTCAGTCTGTTGGTCAGTCAATCGGTCGGTTGGCCAGTTGGTCGGTCAGTCAGTCGGGTCAGTCAGTCGGTCAATTAGTCGGGCCAGTCAGTCGGTCTGTCAGTCACTGAATCAAGCCATCGGTCGGTTGGTCAGTCATTGAGTCAGTCAGTCAATCAATTAAATTAGTAGGGTAACTGCTTTATCTCTCGTTGTTGCAGGTATGTTTATTTGCCATACGAGTTCATCTGTACTATCCAATGGGAATACGACAAACCCTACAAAATTTTTCTCTTCGTGACGTGTTTTGTGACACCAGTGATTGTGACAGTCGTGTGTTATGCAAGTGTAATGAAAGTCGCTCGTCGCCAGGCCCGTGAGAGGCCTCCAACCACGGTTGGCAGGTTCAGTGTACCGGAACCGGATCACACTTCTATTCCGGATGTAAACAAGGCAGTGGTGAATGATGGGAAAAACGAGAAGAAAGGCAAGAATCACGGGAAAAGAGTCTCCGGAAAAGAAAACGGCGTTTGTATTGCGGATTCCGAGAGCCACAGGGATAAATTTGAATCGAGGGAAGCTTTTGTCAGTCATGCAAGATCTGAATCAACCGTCGTAAAATTAACAGAGCATAATAATTCCCCTGTACAAGGTCCCTCAAGAGTTGTGAAGATACTCGACCAGAAAACTGATTCCAACCATCAACAGCACCTCCTGAGAAATCTAGTAATTGTCGAAACGGATCCGGACCAAACTTTTCAGCACTCGCAAAGAATAAACAAAAGAAAAGGAAAAACTAGCGTCAGTCCCTTGGGCTCAGTCGAGATGATCCATATAAATCCCGTTCTCATTGCGGTTATCCCAGGAAACTCTTCTAAAGGTAAACATAACGCGGGTGCTGGTATTAATCCCTCAGGTAGAATAGGGAAGTCCCGCGTGAGTCCCGTTGCTGTTGTTTCACCGGTAATAAGCCGCAGCACAAATGAAAACCCGCAAAGAAGCGATCTATCGGTTATCAAAGGGGAAGAGGAGAAAACGGAATCTAAAAAAAATTTCATTTCTAAGAGAAAGTCCAGAAGACTGCCTGGCCATCTAGCTCGAATGTGTGGGTGGATGGCCGAGCGGAGGAATGAGGACGCGCGACAAAGAAGGTAAGTCTGGCTTGATTTTATCAGACATTTAAGGTAATTGTGCCCCGAATGATTATCGAAAGTTCTCTTTTTTTTCAAATATACAAACAAATCGAATAAAAGATTGTGCAGCACAAAACAGAACAAGAATTTTGGAAAGAAGTGCGGGATTACAAGGACTGAAGTGGCAAAGATCGTCAGGTTCAAATAGAAGCCAACAAAAAGTTGTCAAAAAGATGTCAGATGATTAAATCAAAAACTTTTTAAAGTGGCAACGATGAGGCGTTCTGCACTATAACCATGAGATATTTGTTCCCGAGTGCAAACTCGTACCTAGTCGATATTTACGTGTTCTGGGGGTGAAAGAAGATTGAATGCAAGGGACAATTGAGGCGCGGGGAGGCCGGCATGCACCCGCGTGCCACAATCTGCCGTTGTATCCAATCTTCTCTCGGCCCGAGAAGACGTAAGTAGCAACTAGGTACGAGTATGTAGTCATGTGTCCTCCAATAAGCTAAGTTGAGAAATAAACTGTTCCGATAAGCGAAGAGTTTTCCGCCGGCCTTGATGCTCTAGGAAAGCTAGACGCGGATCCAGCGGAAATGGCGATCGTTTTTCAAACAACCGAACACCGAAGGTGTTCCGTATGCCCGTTTGCAGGGAAAATTCAAGATTTCAACTCATTACTGAAAGTACCATTTCCGGGTATTTTGAGTCATTTTAAGTTGTGACAATATGATGACCAGTTAATTGTTTTCGCGTTTCTAGTATTAAATCACCTATAAAATTTACTTTATCTCTGACCGATTTCCGTAAATCGGTGGAAGCCTGTCTGAATTCAACCCTGAAAGATGCAAGGACAGCTTTAAACTGCGATCAGACGTTCTTTTTTCCGCGGCCAAAAACAACTTCTGATCGCAGGTTAGGAGAGGTGGAACACCATACCTTTTTCACTGTTTTAGGAAAGAGATGAAAGTTGCGCTGATCCTTCTTGTTGTAAATGGTACGTTCATTGTCTGTTGGCTACCTCATTTCATTGGAGTCTTGTGTTTGGCGATCACGAATGGCGAGTGTCCGTTCCCCGAGAGTTTTTTCATTATCACCACGACACTGGCGATGCTGAACAGTGGTTGCAACCCATTTATTTACACTCTGACCTACCGAAAGTTCCGAAACGCGTTTAAGAAAGTGTTGCCATGTTTTCGTTCCGATCACACCGGAAGTATGGAAACTACAATGGGTTAACTTAGCTGACATCTAAAAATCTCCAAGTTCACATCATCACCATCATCAACAGCAGCAGCAGCAGCAGCACCATCGTCGCCGTCATCGTCATCGTCATTGTCATGAGTGCCATGTACCAGGATATTTAAGAATTGGTTCATGCTTAGCGTGCGTATATCGAGTTATGGTGCACGCGGGAAGTTTGGAGAGCACGAAAGAAGCGTAAGAGTTTTTAAAAGTTAATCCAGTGAGCAGCACCTCTGCGAAACACTTGAGTTGTAAAACTTTTTTATTTTCTCCTACGCGTTTCATGTGACTAGCGCACACTTCATCAGGGAGTTTAACAATACAACCAAGTGTGCCTATATTTATACCTAAACAAAAACAAAGGCACCCCACATCTCGCAAAAAACACACCCACGGATATGCGTGGCGAGAGCATTTGCGTCCAGGAAATAGGCGTAGCAAAATTGCAAAATGCGGGAAATATTTTGAGCGTGACATGGTCAATTCACAGCTGTCAAATCGAGGTATCCGCTGACCAGTATCACATGACCAGATCGCGGGCTCAGGTTAGAACTCATCGAGGAAACGTGTTTTTTTATGCTCACCGCTGACCAGGAATTGGTTTTCTTCATTGATCGCGGGCTCAGGTCCGATTTTTTTTTTATTCTGGCAGCATTTGGTACCTTTTATTGGTCATTCTTAGCGGAAATTCTGCAATTGGAGTTGACGTTTTTATTATTATTTATTTCAGAGAAGTTATTAAGAACCAGCAAAAATGCGGAGCTCCGCTTTTAGGCTTGGCTAAATCTATATATTAAAGCATGTGACTTGGAGCGGGTACTGAATATTCATGTTATGAAAAAGAGGCGTGATCTGCAGATTCACATTCTCTGATTTCTTCATGATTGCTAAAGTACATTACTTTTTTTGAGAGAAAAACATGTTTCTCTTTCAATCAATGGTGAAACTGAACATCACCACAGCCAGCCGTGATTCACAGACCTCGGATCTTTGTGCTACTCAAGTGACTGCATTTTTAAACCTTTTCTTTGTCGCCCGGTGCCTTTGGAGCCAAAAGAGTGGTCAAATTCCAGACCGCCGAGTTTTGAGCTTTTTTAAAAGCTTCTTGTTGAAGAGCTTTTTGAAGGTTGTTTAATTTCTATTTAGTTTCATTGGTATCTTTTTAATTTCCTGTGTAAATAGAACTGCCTTACATTTTGAAAGGTTTTTGGTTATCAATTAAGGCCAATTACACAGATAAGTGTCAAATCGTTTCGCGCGCGCACGTCAAACTACTGAAAAACCTAAGAAAAAATAAGCTCTGGCTGAACCCATTCTCGGTCCATCTTATAAAGGCTAAGAATTTGTCGATTTTAGCAATATTACGTAAAAAGCGAATTTATTTTCTTTCATGTCAAACAAGAGTCAAACAAACGGAAACACCTGTTTTCATTTGCCAATCAACAAAATTGTTTCTTACAGAAAAACAATCAGATTAAATGGAAATTTGTACGTAATGACGGTTTAAGAGAAAGAAATTCTTCTTGCACATGAACTCTCCATATCATATTCGTAAAAGAGTGATGAACCCTTTGAAATCATGCAGCTAGTGTCGTCGCTATCATGGAAAATGAGCGATACGCACTAAACTTGGTGTTAAGCAGTTAAAAACCACTTTTATTTGCTGTATTGGAACAACAACAACACCTCATTGCAGCCATTGCAACTTGTCTGACTTATGACGCTGAAAGATAAGGAACTTATAAACCGTTCACAAAGTAGTATAAGCGAACCAAGGCAACTGAGGAACAGCAAGCAATACTGAAACATTAGTTTCTGAATGAACAGTGTCACACTCAAAGCCATGGAATAAGTATCGGTATAACGCACCATGCTGGGCGATATCTCTCATATAACTGGCGCCATAATGGTTGGCATTATTCTTGTCGGTTCGGTGGGGAATTTTCTTACTTTATTCGTGATAGTTCATCATCGTCCGTTACACGATATCACGGGAATGCTGCTTGCAAACCTGGCCGTGGCGGATCTTTTGCAATCCTCTTTTGGAATGCCTTTGATAGCCGTCTCAGCTTTTCACAACACTTGGATTTTGGGAGACACCTTGTGCACCATAAGTGGAGTAACAAACTCTTTATTCTGCATCACCTCCATGTTAACTTTGTCCGCCATTGGTTTGGATAGATGGCTAGTGATTGTTTATCCCTTGCGTCATCAATCGTTATTAACTTTCCCTAGGGCGAGAATGGTATTGTTGTACATCTGGGTACAGGCAGTTCTTGTGGCGCTTTTTCCCGTACTTGGATGGTCAAGGTAACAAAATTATTTATTTAGCAATTTAGTGGAATAGTGATGTTTCTCGTGACGTCATTCATTGTTATCAATACGCCAACCAGAACCTAACTGGCTGTTGAAACATTGAATTCTTTTGTTCCGTGGGTAAAAAATTTTAATATCAAAAGAAATGTTTGTAAAACAAGAAATATTGCTATATTCTGTTTCCGAAAATTAACTGAGCTCACACCAGTATAGACACTGATGACGAAAAAACATGTACATGACGTCACAGATTTAGGGGTGCTCGTGCTAACCTTGATACCAGGCTCCCTCCGCTTTTTCTTTACACTTTGTTACTAGAATTATTTTTGAAACGAGGATTTTTTCCATTTGCCAAATTAAGCTGTCTTAGTTTTTAAATATTTTTAGAAACCTCGCTATTTAAAACAAGGGCTTCTGTAAAAGACTTTATCCTTAAAATGCACTGCGAAGTTAACCAAAAAAAAAACTGTATTGTATCGGTTGAATCTTCTCAACATTTTAGGTACATCTATTTGTCTTACGAGTTCATCTGTACTGTCCAGTGGGAGTTCAACAAACCCTACACGATCTTCCTCTGCGTGACTTGTTTCGTGACACCACTAATCGTGACATTCATGTGTTACGCAAGTGTCATGAAAATCGCTTGTCACCAGGCCCACGAGAGACCTGCGACCACGGTTGGCGAGATCGATGCGGAAATCAGCTCCATGGCGACATATCATCGAACCAATGACCACACGGCTATTAGCAATCCAGTTTCAGTTACCGAGAAACAAGTGGAAAATGGAAAACTAACACAAGTTGAATGCAGTGAAGAAAAAGTGGGCGAGATCATGAAACAAGAAGTTGGACCAGTGGACAGTCGGTGCTACAACTCGTTAAAAGCCCGAGCCTCAGTTAATGGTGATATTGTGGTGAAGGCCGAGATCAACACGCTGATAGGTTATCATAACAACAAACAAAATGAAACAAAAGTTGACTTTTCAACTAACACCAAACAGGAGCCAGGCGAATATGGCCCGAGTCAAGCAAAAGGACATTCGATGATAAAGAAAAAGTCGACTAAACTTTACCATGTACATGAAAATATAGTTAAAAATTCACCAAATATTACAAGAATGTGGGTTGAAAAGGCGCCATTTCGTGAAAATCCTGCAAAATTCATATTAGATCAAAAACATGCAAAGAAAATAAATCTTTCCGTTATAAAAGAAGGAAATATGATTATCAATCCCACGGGTACGATGTCTCAAATGAATCCCGCATATGATCACGGGAGAAGTGCGTGGAGTGGAGAGGGTTCACTTGACTACAAGTTGGGAATCATTCCAGAGGAGAACGAATTAGAGGATTTTAAAGAACTGAGTCCAATTTCTCTTATAAAGGCGCCCACGACATCTCTGGGTCATTTAGCTCGCATGCGAGAATGGATGGCCGAGCGGCTGTTGAACAAAGAGAAACCTGAAACTAGTTTGAAACGAAAGTAAGTTTGAGATTTCTTAGTAATGTAACGTAATGCTAGGAAAATAACGGTGTAGTATTATGTGAACCTTTACCTCCCTGTTAGGTAAAGTGGAAGTTGATTCAAACAGAAATTAACTTTTCAGTTAAGGAGCAATCGGCAATGTCACCGGGAAACATCTTGAAAAGTTTAGTCTGAATTTTTCAAGTTTATAATTTACAGTTAAATAAGATTAAAATATTTTATTATATGGCAACGAAAATCCGAGCGTTCTGATTGGCTCTTTCTTGGTCGGGATTTTGCCATACGATCCTTCGCGGCGTATTGTTTTGTAAAGTTGGATAATTTAAAATTTACAACTAGAACTACGGAAAGGAAACGTATAGACATACTCTAATTGAAAAAATCGTGGTAGCTTTTTTGTTTTCTTTCGGCGTTGTTCGTAGTATCAAAACACGTTACGACGGAAAACCTCTGAATTCAAGTCACCGAAAGTGCGTCATGACCTCTGGCCAATATTCCCCAATACGGCCCTCGCGCTTTGGTTAGTAAGAGGTTAATAAAAGTTCAACTTTGTAGGTACAAGTGTTATGTGTAAATAAAATGTTCTGATCTGAAGGTGCAGATGGATGCAGATGTCATTTTAAAAGTGAAATTCTTAAAATTGTCTAATAATCTCAGTTTACGTTTGAGACTCCCACAACAAGTAAAATTGACTAATTCATGGTGTAAAGCGCACCTCTGTACGCTAAGGAGTCTTCCATGTAACGGGTGTTGAAGCGCGGGAATGGATAGTGAATCTGTCCATCCGTTTCGATATGATGCGATCAGATATAGAATCGTTTGGTATTTCCGAACAACAATCACATGTTCGGAGGAGGTTTCGATGATATTTTTTTGTGGATATTTCACGAGACTTGTCTCGCCGTTGTCCGAACACAAATATTTTTTGTGTCGAAAAATTGCGATTCCTCTCTTTGCCGAAGCTCGACAATTTAATCCACATCAAGTCCAATACAAATTTTGAAATCGCTTTAGATTTCTAAAAAATCGTGTAATATTGTCAGAAGGATTCAGAGGGATATTTAAAACCCTACCCGGCTGCAGGGTATGTAGACACAGTATTTTATTAACTTACATTCCCTTTACTCTCTAGGAAAGACATGAAGGTCGTCTTTACTCTACTTGTTGTAAATGGAACATTCGTTCTGTGCTGGCTGCCTCATTTCATTGGAATCACGTGCTTGACATTTACAAACGGCTTGTGCCCATTCCCCGACAGGTTTTTCACTATCACCACGACAATGGCGATGCTGAACAGCGGTTGCAACCCATTTATTTACACTCTGACCTACCGGAAGTTCAGAAAAGCATTTAGGAAAGTATTTCCGTGGTTACGTTCTAATCGCACTAGAAATATAAACAGCTCTGCAGATTAACCTAAACAAGGAAAAAATGCCCCTTCAGTTTAACAATTATGGAGTTCAATTACGCGTGCAATCTTTTCTCGTTGAATGGGTCAATCTTATTTCGTTCCTGGCACGTTAATACTCGTAGCGTTTCGTTTAAACAGACCGTTTCTTTTTCGTTTCACTTGCTGTTTAAATACTGCAATTTTAGGCGATATAATTGCGATACCCTATCTAAGGATCACACCAGGAAAAATGCCAAAAGGGGCAAAAATGATACCCTATTTAAGGTTCGAGAACCTCAAAAAACGATACCCTATCCCGCGGCACATACCAATATAGCCCACATATGGGAGCACCCCCTTGGGATTGTGGGTAACCGTTTTTTTTAACAGGAAGTTTGTTCACTCAAGTAATATACGATACTCCGCAAAAGTTGGCATTGATTTGATATGGAGGTCTAAGATAGAAAAACAACCTTTGAGTTGATATTCCCTTTGCCAAACATTTGACACATGGCAGATTTCTTTCAGCTTTTCAGTTACAGAGCCGTTTGACGCAAGTCAAAGCCACATTTTCACCGCAATTAAGTTCTGATATGATATTCCTGTCCCACCCTCCCCTTGAAGGAATGAAAGACAGCACAACAACATCGAAACAGCAAGCATTTTGTTTTTATTTTCGCACTCCATTTTCAAGCTTGTTGAAAAAGAACTCTTCCTGAAAGTAAAACAACGTAACGACTACGTTTTCGAGTTATTGGAAAGTTGTTTTTATGTTTTTACTGCTGTGTTGATGTATGAATGATCTTGTGAACTGAAGCTGCCAATATGGTACTAGATATAATGAAACAGTAATACAAGCTCTCATTTGTATACGGAATAACTTGCTTTTTTTAAATATAACAGAAATAAAATATATTTACCATAAGATCTCTCTCCACAAATTGTCTATTTACAATAAAGGTATAATATTAAAACGCTTTTTGCCTGTGCTTCCTCCTACTGTATACATCTATAGCATATTGAAATCCAAAATTCAACTCCAAAATGGCGGCCAGTTTCACCATCCTCACAAAATTTAATGTCCAAAGAAAACGCTGGGTCAGGGACAAGGTGGGACGAACATCGCTATTATTACGATTCTTTGCAAGTAGACGTTGTTCTTTACCAAGACGCGGTAGGTTCATGGCCTTTAAACAGACCAATAATGGACTGACAGTTGGTCCGGTTCGTCGATTGTCTGAAAAATAAAAGATTTGCACAGAAGTGCATAATTTTAGAAGTGTACATCAAGGTAATGGGCGCGTGCTATGTCATCGGTAAAATTATGCACTGCTGGTTGAAAACAAACTTAACAGGTTGACGTGTTCTCTCTTCGCGCGTTCAATAGACCAATTTCGATATTTCAAAATTCAGCCTGAAACAATAGACCTCAGCACGAGGCTCCGGGGTATAAATTTTAGAGTTTGTGGGATTTATTCCTTGGAGCCTCACAGTGATGTCTATTGTTTCAGGCTGAATATTAAAATATCGAAATTAGTCTATTCTTCCCCCATTCACGAGAGTGGGACTGGGCCAGAAAATTTCCGCACTGGTGACGTAAATGTTCAGAGATTAGTGTACTTTCTTCTGATTGGTCGTTATTCTGCGTGCGTGCGAAAGCTACATTACAATAAGAACCAATAAAAGACACTCAAGGCTCAAGCAGTATCTTCGGATAGTTTGTAAATTACCTTGAATTCTGGTTCTGTGTGTCTCACGTCTAGTGCATTGGTAAGTGACATTCCTGAGTCGAGTGATTCGGCGTCTGAAAAACAAAAGCATTGATAATCAGATACAGTGTCATTTACATTGTTTGGCGACCGACTTGCGCTCCTTCCACGTTTCAACGATCCAAGGTTAAGAGGGGACGGGAACATCAACGTTGGAGCCGAGCGTGGAGCGCAAAGCTGGGTATGGGAGCTAACGCGGAGTGGGGAGTTGATTGGAAGGACAAATCTTTCCCGTCGTCCCGGCTTTCCTCAATAATTAATAGATGATTTAGCAACAGGACGGGGACGACAGTTGAGGTCGGCGCGTGCATCAAATAGCCAATTCTTGGTTTTCACGTGACGTCAGAGAAAACTAAAATTAAAACTTTTGAGTTTTCAACTTCATCAGGTAAAAGTCATTTTTAAACATATATCTGCTGGCCTGTTTTCAGCTCGGTAGACGGCTTTGTTTTGAAAATACAACATTTTGAATTTCAGATTTTTCACAATGCGTGACATCGGCATTGTTTCTGTTCGTGAGCGAAAATATCGATTCGCCTTACGTTTTCGAGTTCTAAGTAGCCAATATGTTGAGGGAAGTGTTTATGCGGATGTTTTTAAGTTTAACAACGAGAGGAAACGTTTTGAGAGAGTCAAAGTAAGCTCCAGATGTTTCCACTGGTTTCCGGCCGCCATGTTGGAGTCCCTCAGAGGGGCTCCAACATGGCGTCTCCATACTAAACACTATAATTTTCAGTGATACACTTTGCCGAATAACTCGAGTTCGGAATATCGTACATCCCCGAAACTTTGGCAGGTTGTTTATTTATTACTCTTCTACGATATTTCAATTTCTTGACTCAATTTATTGAATGGTAAGCGATTTTATTTCTTGCGTGCGTGAAATTTGCGTGATACTTGCGTGACGTGAAAACCACCAATAGGAAGTCGAAACAGGGTCGTGTCCAGACTCTTCTGCGCACCCTCCTGTCCTGAACTGACGTTCCCGTCCTCTTGCTAAATCGGTCTTAATAAATAATAAGCGGTTGCGATAGACTGGGGAAGACGCAGTAAACGATCAAAACAAGAGATCGTTGTATGGAGATTAGTCTCAAAGACGTTTAGACTGGAGGGCCTTGAAAGTCAAGGTGGACAAAAACAATGCCCACGCTATTGCAGTGTATGCCATCGCAACTGCATTGCCACTGTGATACGTTATCACAGGCAAGAATATGTGCAGATATACGTTACGTTAAACAAAAGTTTCTTGTCCTGTTTGAAAACGCTAACCTAGCCAGAAAATATTGAAAAATAAGCCATTTTAGTTTAATTAAAAATTGCATATTAAATTTTTAGACAATGAAAATATTTTTAGCCAAAAATAGCTTATTTTTACTCATTCTCGTCCCCATAGCTCTTTTCGTTTCTCTTAGCCGGCAGGGCCTAGGCACGAAAAACAAAGGGCTCTAGGACTTCCGGACTTCATGTGTATAGCATTGATGTTTCTACATGATGTGTGTTGTAATAAGGCGGCCGGCGAACATTTTGACTTCCGTTTAAAATTTCTTTGTTCTCAACAGCCAATAAAAAAATTCGAATTTTTTTGAAAATCGTATGTCCCCAGAGCCCTTCGTTTTTCGTGCCAAGGCCCTGCCGACTAAGAGAAAAGAAAAGGGCTGTGGGGACGAGAATGATTTTTACTACTTACAAGAATCTCGTGCCAGATCTTTCATTTGGACAAAGTCTGTCCGACAGAAGGCTGGGTCTAATGGCCATTCGGGATCGCTTGGTTCTTCTTCGGCTTCGTTGTTGTTTTGCAAAAGACGAAGTCTTGTCGTCTTCTCTGCTAACTGCGAGTGAAGTGATTTGATTCTGCAGCGAAGTAAAAAACAGATAGCAAGTTGCATAATTAAAATTTCTTGTAATTTTAGTATTTTTAGAACCGTCTGATTTTTAGAAACTTACATGGCTTCTAAATCTGCACACCGCCTGTTTGCAACATATAATTCTTCAACGGACTTCAGATTTTCTACTCTGCATTCGGTGATGATCTTTTCACGTTCTCCTATCGATTTTTCCAGTGCAGCTATCCGCGCCTCCCTGAGGACGAATCAGTCAGTCGTAAGGTTTTGTTTCTTTGGCGCGAATAGTTACATGTTCTCCGCGCTTTCTACCGGTTACAATTTTCCCGCGCTTGCCACCGCGTTTGTACCAGTCTCCCCGCGTTTGCCGCAAGTTACAATTTTCCCGCGCTTGCCACCGCGTTTGTATCAGTCTTCCCGCGTTTGCCGCAAGCTACAATTTTCCCACGCTTGTTATAGGTGCAAGTTTTGTTTTCCTTGTTGGTGGCTATTTCCTTTACCACGCGTTCTCCACGCGACATATTTTCTTATCGCTTAGCGCCGTTGCACACACTAAAACCACAATTTATAAAATGACTGAGATACTACGCGCGCTCTCATTGGTTGATAGGTGTGTTCAGATCAGAGTATGTAAACACGGTTGTGACGTTTTAGTTTCGTGCGTATTTTTAAGAAATATTTTATGAAAGCAATAGAGGACTTTTTCCGTGTTTACATAGCCTAGTGTAAACACTCGGGGGTTTGGGAGAATTCTCGAAAGTTATGCAAACCTGAGACGCAGTCGACGGTTTGCATAACTGTCTCGAATTTTTCCAAACCCCGTCATGTTTAGATGAGGCTATGTAAACACGGCAAAAGTCCTCTATTGCTTAAATATAAACTAAGTGTGAGATACCACTGAATCAATAGCGAACTTACTTTGGCACAGAAACAGCTCTAATAGCCATATTTCTAGAAGTACCTTCTTGCAGTATTGTTTGTTCAAGCTGAAAAGAAAAAAAATACGACACAATCTGATTTTAAGTTTTTAGGTGCAATTTGCGATAATAAATTGGCACATTACGTATCCATTTGAATTCCGATAACTCGAACCTTCAATGGCAATCGAAAAAGGTTTGTCGAGGGTAAAATTAGCGCAAGAAAATGGCCTTTAGTAGAATCTAAAGAGGTTCAAGATATCGGGAAGTTCGAGTCATCGAGTGTAAAATTAGTATGAAAATTACCTGGAGAAAAATCCGAGTTGGTAGGAGAATCGAGTTAATGAGTCTAATGAGGGTTCGAGTTACTGTGAGATCTGATTAACTGTATAGTACCAAGTGCTAATTCGCTCCTGGTCGTACCAATTTTAGATATATATTCTTAGGAGGATATATATTCTTGGGAGGCGCAGTGGCCTCATGGTTAGTGCGCTGGACTCTGGATCGGACGGTCCGGGTTCGAGTCCTGGCCGGGCCACTGCGTTGTGTTCTTGGGCAAGACACTTTACTCTCACAGTGCCTCTCTTCACCCAGGTGTATAAATGGGTACCGGCGAATTTACTGCTGGGGGGTAACCCTGCGATGGACTAGCATCCCATCCAGGGGGGAGTAGAAATACTCTCTGTCGCTTCATGCTACAGAAACCGGGATAAGCTCCGGCCTGATGGGCCACTAGGCCCGGCTGCAGACTTATTCTTAGATATTAATTTTATCACCAATGAAGCATATTAAATAAAAACAAAGTCAGACACTACGCTTAGAAATAACGTAATAAAAGATAACGATGTGCAGACATCAGTCCTAGCTGGATTTTGGGTGGGTCCTCTATCCACTGGCAGGTCGATTTTGAATTAAGAAATGTGGGATTTTGAGGACGGAAGAAAATCGTAAAAACCAGAGAGAAACCCTCGGAGCGAGGCGAGAACCAACAACAAACTCAACCCACTTATGGCACCGGGCCAGAATGGAACTCGGGCTACATTAGTGGGAGGCGAGCGCTCTAACCTCTGCGCTGTTATCCCTTCGGAGAGTTTGTATGTTGACACTTACCCGTGAAATATTTTCACCTAACACTTGAATCCTGTCATCTTTTTCTCTCAAAATTTCCAGCAACACGGGAACACTTATTGGTCCATCTAATTCAGCTATTCCCTCGTCAGCCGAGTTTGAATGCCGGTGATGTGTCATGTTTCGATTCATTTCTGTACACGTGTCTTCTTTTGTTGAGCTACTTTCCGTCACGTGTAGGCCATGTGTCTTGCTCGTGGTACTCATGTGATTTATGTGTACTAGCTGCTGTTTGAGCTGCAATAAAAGGCGACAGTTGGTTAAAGGGGCTACGTCATGAGATTTTGAGCCATTTTTTGTGACAGTCCAAATTACCCTTGAAATGTAGGAAACCATAAAACAATAGTTTAGTAAGGAAGGAAAACACCAAAGAAGTGATACTAAACCAAAAAGGAACAAGGATGGTTAAGGATGGAGAAGATTGAGACGGATTGCAAATGACGAATTTGAAAAATTTAGGCTAAATTTTTCAAAGTGCATAAGCCATGAAGTAGCTCCGTCCTTTAATTAAAAACCTTAATGCAAGTTTGCATGTTTACCTTTTCTCGATCCTTTGAATCATACATCAGATCGAAGGAAGACTCTTGCAAATGCTGAACATAAACGCAACATGTCAACCTGTTCTAAGTTTGAAAAGGATTTTCAAACTTGCTGTAGCTTCCATTCTGAGGTAACCAGTTTAGTAAAATTTTCACGAAATTTATTTCCTTTCAATGCACATTTTCTGTCAAATGGCGAAATTCAAGCCCAAGTCTCACGAAATTTTCTTCTTCCATTTTCGCGAAATTGAGTTCCCGCGTTGTATCCTTTTTCAGCGAGTTCTTTAGTTGGAAACCACATAAACCCTACGTAAACATCATAACTAAGCTTATATCAAATTGAAGAGCAATGCTTGAATGCTACCTCTTGTTGAAGACAGCAAATTTTCTCTCGACTCTGCACCAGTGCAGAGTTCAGCTGATCTTTGTCTCTTTGAAGTTCCCCTATCTGTTTTCTTTGTTGTTTTATCGTATCTTCCAATTCATCTCTCGTGAATGCAAAGCCGTTATCTAAGTCAAGAAAACATGAAGGAAATTTAAAACCCAAACACGTTCTACACTCGCTAGCTTGCAAAAAAAAACAACTTTTGGGGCTTGGTTTTCTTTTTATATAGCAGCCAAGTTTCGTTCGCAACATTTCAAGCACGTACGAATTTTGAAGTTCATGGAGAGTTTTGAAGTAATTGTCTCGCATAAACTGTAACAGGAGAGTCTAAAATATAGTGCGCTTAAAAGAAACAAGAAGGTAAGACAAGTGAAATTTTGCTTTGTAAAAGACCTTATTTATATCAAAGCTTTCAAGAACCACCGTGTCAGGGTTTGGAAACTGTACTTGTTTGTTTACCAATACAACCTCAGTCTCCGGAACTTTAAAATTTGTTGTATTACTTTTTTTTTCAAAATTTGAGTTTCCTAATTGGAGGTGCGGTTTACGGTACGTTGGGACGGTCTGCGGAATACAAATGTAGGCCAGTAAGGAAAATTACTTTGAGCTATGAGCTGTCGAATAACCTCATTCTTGAGCTGTAGATCGCTTCTAAGCTTTTCACATAACTTCTGCCAAGAAAAAGAAAAATATTGAAATATTGAATGAATATTAACAAAGTGATATAGTACTTATGTCAAATGTATGCTACTTAGCAGTTACGAGGTGGACACTTGTCGACTGATGTATCACGTGAAAGAGAGCGTTTCCAATCAAGAAATCGACGCCAGTAGTAAAACGAACTGTCGCCGAGCCAAACGATGGCGAGACGTATACTACATTTTTATTTCATTCTGCCTTTTATTCATTGCGAAGCTTATTGAAAGCCTGCTTTAGGAGCAAATGGCGACCGCTTTTCAGGCTCACTACAGTATCTCATAAATTAACTTTTCTATTTCCGTGAATTACCTGTTCGTGTTCGACTTCATTCTTGGATCTTTCTAGCTCAGCTGTCGAAAAATATCAAAATAATAAAGATGTTTGGTAATTGTAATATACCTTTCTTGAAACAACAAAATGAATATGCTTCACCCTTGCTATCGTTTTTATAAACAAACTACTTTTTACTGACGTTGTAAATGGAATTTTGGTTAATTTTCTCCAGTAGGTTTAATATGCCATCAAATATTTTTCAGCCTTACAAATGAGTTCTTCTGTAGTCTGTAGATCAATACAAACTAATCGTACTTAATTAGTTCGCTGTTTAACTTTATCAATTACCTCTTACACACTCAATCTTGATTAATCGGCTTTCCTGGTTTCCCTACCTTCTTAGCGATCCATTAACTTCACATACAACAGTTCACGAAACTGACCTTGATCTAAAAGGGTGTTTCTGTACGTTATTTCGACAAATTGTAGGGCAACTCTCCTAGTGGGGAGGAGCGTTGCGGCTGCGAAGGAGACTATTTCTTACCGGACTTTGAACATAAAAGGGAAATGAAATAAGCTATCAAATATCCAATCAATGCCTTGAACTTGAATGTCTGAGTATTGAATATATGAACCCAATATTAATTGAAATTGCGAATCAAAACGGAATTTATACCAGTCTATGGAGACAGTTCCCGGCCTGTTTCGACGTGTTTTCAACCAGCAACCATCTTGTCCAAATAGCACCATTTTTTTTTCCATTTACTATTGTGATTTTCAAGTTTCGTTCAGTTTTAACTCCGTTTGTCAGCGCCTAAGGTAGCGTGCTCTAGTTTCTCAGTATAATTTTTTAAGCCATTATCAGATATCGGTTTAAAGACATTCTTAAAAATATTGCTTTTACAAAATGTTACTATATTCCCAGTTCAATGTAAATACAAATCCACGGTTATTAAATAACGTGTTTGTGTCTTCATCTGCATTTTGCAAAATATTTTTAACAATATTTTTTGTAACATGAATTTATTTTATTGGATGCCCAAAAGCCATTTATGTTTCAGATGTTTGTCAGTGGTAAAAATATTTTTTTCCTTCGATTACACAGATCTAATTCCTAGCTATTTTAAAATTCAGTTTGATATTCGAACACTCAACGTTATTTCTTCCGTGCATCAAAAATTCTTCCGCAATAAATGAGTTGCTGGATGGCAAACTGGGTCGATGCGTATCTCTTAGTTTTTACATCATAACTGAATTTTACCCCACGTGTTTTCATTTTTTTCGATTCTTAGTGGCATCGAGAATATAATATTTATCTTGCCACATGTTAAAATGACAACTTTTGTACTATCATGTTTTTACGTTTTTGAGCGCTAAACGACAATTTTCCTAATTAAAAATATCAAATTTGTAGCCTTGAAATTACAACCGTGATGATAAATACTAAAGAGCTGAAGCTTCAACTTCACTGTTACAAAAATTACCGTTTATAAACTAATATATTCTAACCTCGCAGATTACTGTTGCCCTCCTCCAGCTTCTTCATCTCGGACTCAATTCGTGTTCTTGTACTGTATTCCAGATTTTCTTGTTTTCTGAATGACATTTGTAGCTCTTCGTACGCAGTGCGCATGCTCTCTAGCTCACATTCAAGCTGCAATATACAAGAAAAGTTGATTCCAAACAAATTAAACTGATTAAAAATAAAGTGTAAAATGGTGGAAAGTCAGTAATGTTTCAGATACAGATAGCCATTTATAAGAGTTGAATTCAATCTTTTAAATTATGGGCCTTATTTCAAACCGAACATAAAATACCTTATGAATAAATTTGCTTCAAACAAACCTTTGTTGCGTTTGAAAATTCTTCAGAACTTGCTGAATTTTTCCCGAATTTCAATTCACTCTCAGCAATTACTTTGAACAAGGCAAAACAAACACCAGTTTCCATTCCGACTGATAAATTTCCGCGTCAAAGTACAACAAATTCCTACAGGCTCTGCTAAACAGAAAAATCTTGGAAGAACTCGGGCGCTGTTCTGCTCGCTAGCAATTTGTCGCTATATTAGACACCGGCAACACTAAATCATTTGGTGATATTTTATTTTCTCCGCTCTACATGGGACGGCGTCAGCCATGTGTCTGTACTCGTGTTAATGACAAAACTGGGCCAATTAGCGCGCTCGAATTTTGATATTTAAGGTGCAAAGTTCCCTGAAGGGTCCCGAAGAAGACTCGATCTGGTAGTTGAAATATTGGCCAAAACATTTTGCCCTTGTGCCATAGTACCAGCCTTGCAATCAATCTGGTTCTTTATTAATATAATTCACGATATCTTCTTCTTGGCTTCCTGTCGCACTCTTGAGACCTGTCTGGGAAGAGCGCGGGCTCAATTCCCGAGCAGCGGCTGGCAATCGAGCCAAACGTGTTGCTTCGTCAGCAGCAGGACAGTTCGTCAGCAACTTGTAAGGTTCGTCATGGAGTTAGCATATAGTGGTTTGATAGTGATACCTATTGGAACATGTGCCTGAATTTGTTCAAAAAGTTACTCCAACCGTTTAAACTTCGACGTTACTAAGGGAGGTGGATGTTCAGTAGGCACTTTACTGATTAGAACGTCGACTTTACTGGCTGAACAATGATAAAAAACTACCCCAAGCACCAGCCTGCGTAGCCGGCGGGATTTGAGGGTGCGAGCTACTCACTCAGCATTCGCTCGACTCCTCGCCAATCTCTCCACGACTTTGCCGCTCCGACGACGGCCTCCCAAAAACAAATTCACTCCGCCGCGAATCCCGCCAGCTACGCAGGCTAACCAAGTACCTACCAGCAACTTCTTCCCCAGAGCCTTTCCTCCATGGCACCAACCGCTGTCCATAGGAACGAAGGCTCTGAGCTAGCTCACGGCCAGGATTGTAACATAAATACTCTACATGTTCCATATAACCTATTTAAGAAGACATTTTTTACTTACCATTTGCATTCCATTCATCTTGAAGTACGCATTTTCCAGTTTTTTTCTTAAAGCCACATTATCTCGAGATAATAGTTCTACCATTTGCGTTGCCCTAGTAGCAACTGCTCGCGCTACAGGCGACGAATCAGCTGCAGTGTCTTTATCTTCGTCATAAATATCTACATAAAAAAATAAAAGCTTTCTTTGGAAACACTTACGGAAATGATCCGATCTCCCGGGTCAGGGGATCGATGTCACGATACAAGTACGGGACGGGACGGGACGCCGGAACATAGGTTTGCACTACGTGCAAAAATCTTGTTCACAGTAAAACAGAACAGGATGCTTTACTTACCAAAGCTGTGTTCATCATCACTGTCCTTAAAACTAAAATCTCTTTCAGAATTATCTTCTGTTGTTGAGTCTTCTCCATCTCTGTAGGCTAAATTTATAATTCTTTGATTTATCAAATCTTCATTTGATATTCTGCGATTGTTTTCTTGTATGCCATCATCATCATCACACACTAGAACCAATCTTGGTCCGTTTGCACCGCCGTCAAAATTGCTGACAGTTATAAGAGGATTGGCTAAAACTGGTGCATTTTGCAGCTCTTCTTCTGTTTCATTGTTCACAACCAAGATTTGTGATTTGTCACTTTGCGTTGAAGCCAGCTTCGCGGTTTCTTTTAGAAGAGTTTCCCGGTCGTCAGGATCTGTGACTTCAAGGTCATCTATAAAAACAGTACAGGGAGAAAAATGAAAATATGAGTTTATTTTTGCACTAAGATAATCTTGTTGAGGCCGTTGTGTTGAAGGAAAAATCAAAACACATTTATGAACTCTAAAGGATAGGTAAACTGTATTGAAGGCAGAATGAGAACCAGCCCGCAGCTTTATATATTTAACAATTAGATTATGAGCTCGAGATTTCTATCGCGTGATAGTTGACCTCTGGAAAGCTTATACTTGCTCGTAGCCTCATACCGTGTACAAGCTTGTTTATAAATGCAAACCAAAAAACAATTTTGGTACTTTAATTGTTCTAATAATTTGTTACTAAAGGAGGTTTTTTCTAATTCCATCAATGGGCTTTATGAACTAGAAATAAGAAATCATGACAAGCGAATTTTACCCAGAATCAGAATAATATCATTTGTGAACTGTAGTAGATTCTTGTAAAAAGCAAGACTTCTTTATTGGATTTCGTCTTCAACTTTATTTTTTGATTAATAATGATGTTTCTAGCTAACTTGTGTCTCTTTATACGACAATAGAGGTTTGGTGTGAAATGATAAACTATTAATCAAAGTATAAACAAAGTCATTGCAAAGTGTTGCAAAACAACGTGGTATTATCGTGACTTTGACGGATGTGCATGAAATCGCTAATTTGTGGTTTGGTTGAATGGAGCTTAAAACATTACACCGACAGAGATAATTGACAATTGTGGCTCAATGAAAAAAAAATCACTTTGCCATTGTTGGCCCCTTCGCCTGCTCTGACAAACACATGGATTCAAAACAAAAGCGAGTGGAATATTCATCAAACACTTAGCTCAAAGACTGAAAAGATTTGTTACATAAGTTAGAGAAAGCGATGGAAAAGTGTTTATTTTTATTTCAACCCTTATTTAATCAACATAACCACCGAGTTAATATAGACTTACGCATTATCTGCTTGGATATAAAGGGATTTGGAATAAACCTCTTGGATAACATAATATCATAGATGATAAAGCGCACAAACAATAGCGAAAGTTTTAAGCATCTGTAATTGGCGTATCAACTCTACAAAATTTATTTGTACTGTTCGCCACAATGGTTGCTATTAAAAAAATAAATATACAGAGAAACTTTCCAAAGCTGTCTGAAATTTACGACACTGTAACAGCCTCAGTGATATATCCGGCCGAATAATAGAGTACTACTGTTTGAATATTGTGGCAGATACTTGTGTTGTGTTTCTAATTTATGTTTGTTTATAAAGTAGAACTGCAAAGCGTGCTTCAAGACATGGCGCAGATGAATGATTTGAGATGCCCTCATGAGGAAAGATTAAAACAGATATAGACCCAGAGACGAGTTGTCAGTAACATCAAGTCAAATTTAACGCTGAGTACACTTACCGAGTAAAGTTTCGTCCATTTGCAGCAATACGGCGCCATTTACCAAGTACCCTACACAAACAACAAATCACAACTTGTACTAAGATGAGAACTCAACAGTGAAAGTGAGGGCAGGGCTTAACATCACAAAAAATTACACAAGTTCAGAGATAGTGGACCTTGATAAGTGCTGTTATGAAAACTCTAGTGATTTATACAGAATATTGCACAACTTCGCGGCAGTTTCGCTTGGCATAACTTCGATCTGCACGGCTGGTCCAGTGTAAGTCAAACGGCTAGCCTTGGAGCATTAACGAGTTAGGTTTGTTTCATTAGGCAAGTGTCTCTGGTGAAAGGATAGGAACAAAACTGTTATAAAAACTAACTACCTCTAAATCTCTTGGCATATTTTGAAAGTCCTATTTCCTTTAACCAGCGAACAACGTCTTCGGCGTTCCAGTCCATAACAAATGTTTCTTTGCAAGTTAGCTTTCTGACTTGCAATTTTTTCTCACAATGAATGTAACTTTGAACCGCAAAACCTCAATCATTAATGTATTGTTTCCATGCAGAAGTTAATGGAGAACTTGTCGAGATAAAAGGAAACGAAGTTTGACTTCTGACTCTGTTTTTTAATGACCTTATAACAATAAGCAAGCGCAATTCTCAAACAAAACGTCAAACGGCATTGAGTGAAGTTAGTGAATTAACCGTGACACTAGCACAATGACATTCCATAGGATACTTAATTAACACGCTAGCACTACAGGACAATAATAAAACCCTTCTTCAGCCTCCAATATATATGATATATATATATATAAAACAGATTGTTCTGTCTGAGGATCGCAAGATTAAATTCTAAAAAAATTCAACTATTTAAAAATGTGCTGAACGCTTTAACCCTTGTTTCTAGTAAAGCCGATTTGACAGTGAAGACATCTTTTGAAAGTACACAGGTCTACACGGTTCCAAGAACCGTCCAAGGCCAAGGCAGGGAAACACCAAAAAAAGTAGCAATCAACTGAGAAGGAATAGGGATGGCTTGAAATGAGGAAGACCAAGAAGAATTGTAATTGGCAAACTTAAAAAATCGAGGGTAAACCTTTATACAAGATGGCAGAGCTCCCGCTTTGATGTAACTTTGCACAACTGACTTATGTTGGTGTGGTGTCCTTTTTTCCTACTGGTGAACACATTTTATTATAAAGAAAGCTTGCATATAATTTAGTTTGAAATGCATAAAATGTCGATCTATAATCTCGGAACGGTCATTCACGACCTTTGCCCAATTATCTTATCAGTAAATTTCTATATCGCTCGTTCAGCTTTACAAGTTTAAGAGGTTATCGGTTGTTCGGCGATTACCATTTTATCAGTTTTTTTTGCTAACTCATTGCACAATTGCCTCGGGAGTAACCTCCGGACATACGAGTGTTTGGATCACATTTACGACGGAAGCTAAGTGCGTCATTGCAGGTTACGTAATCCCATTGGCATGACTTTAACTTGGCCATGGAAAAAGACAGAAGCTCATAATTATTCATGTGGGTCTGGTTGATGGGATTGGGTGGTCCTGTGAGCAGCTGTGAAGCAGGCCTCGTAAGCTTGTGATCCTACAGGTCCTCAAGCGTAGTAGTTGCTATTGTTTTGGGGGCGAGGAGCGTTGCTCGTTTTGTTTGTTTTATTCTTCTCTTGAAGGGCCGTGACCTGAGGGACCTAGTGGCGACTGCTATCCGAGCCCCTTGCAAATTGTATCTTTCCGCTAGACCGCGTTCGACGCGACAAGAACCGTTTGCGAATTGGAAATAATTCACTTCGTGTTCAGGTCTCCTTGTTTTTGTAACAATGCAATTATAATTGTAATATATTAATACTTGCCGAGTCTTTCGTTTTTCTGAAGTAATAAAATTCGTTCACAGTCCCTAACGGGCACGACCTCCATATAAGCAAGCCTGGTCACAAGACATCAATAAATTCGATTTTGATTTTTTTATTGAATTTAATTCTTATTCAATGTAATTGCTCAGTGTCAAAATTTTCTCTCATCGGCAAAAATATAATTTCCATAGCAACGGTAAAGCAGGTTTACCGACATGCTCTCAGGCAGCGTACGGTTGCCGTGGTAAAAGTTTTCATTTTCAGCTCAGATCGATATCGACTTTGGTTTCCTCGTTTAAAGATTTCAGTCATATTTCACTACACAGAACTGTTTTAAAATGTGGAAACAAAACTTCTTCACGTTTGCTCTGTATGGAGTCATTTTGTTTAATGCTGCAATGGTGGTTAAGCGTAAGTATTGTTTCAAAAATTTGTAGCTAGTAGTTTTCTTGGGAAAGTATCACAAGTTAAACTGCTATTAATATTCCGGTAAATGGCAATTGGCGGAGTGCAGTAAGATATTTCTAACTAACATGTTCAACATTTCCGCCTTGTTCTTGCAAATTTCAACAAAGATCGACCGTAGTTTATTTTCGCTTCGAGGAGTATAACTAGTCAAAACAATTTTCTAACTATGTGCCCATTTTGCGCAACTTTGTTGGGGAAGAAATCTGATTGAACGCAATATTTTATCGCGAAGATTTTACCCTTTTGGTACACGAAGGTTAAGAAGGAAAAATTACATTTTATCCTTTTTAAACTGGGGTGAGAACCTAATTTTGTGCTACGCGACTTTTTATTTGTCAGATATTTACCTCAAGCACACTTCATTGTCGGTTTCATGCGTCAATTCAGATGCAAATGATGGTATTCCAGGTGCACATTGCCCGTCAGCGCTTCTATCGAGGCACTGCACAAAACGGTTATTGGATGGCGTGGATACCATACAAGGACTCGTTCTTGGGAAACAAAGAGAACAGAAAGGTAGCCTAGGTGATACCAACTGTAATTTAGAGATATTTTTAATAGCGCAGAAGTGAAGGTTGCAACTTAGGTTCAATGACGGTCATCGGGCGAGAAAAGCGCCGTCCTCCGGAGACGGGAGAGACTACACTAGTTGTTTAGACTCAGAGACGAACAGTCCCTTTTTGTCAGTCCATCGAGCATGAGGCGAGAAAGAGCGCAAATGGACGCGCGTTTCACGACTCTCAATCAGTTTCCAGTCACGTTCTTTTGTGCCACATGTCCAACAGACTGGGTCGTCCAAAGATCTCGTGGCGGTTGCGTGTGTTGGCTGAAATGAGGATTTGGGCCACCTTTGGCCCAGGACAGAAGCAGATGGAGAGCTGAAGTCATTAATGGTCTATGCTCCATCTGGGCCTAAACAGCTGGGTGATTGAGTGTGTTCGACTGACTGAGAAAAACGCGGACTGTTCGACGGATTTGCTAAAATCGTAACTTGTATGCTCCTTCTTCAGTCCTTGCTATCCACGGCTATACCGGATAAATCACTAGTGACCGGATAACGATTTATCAGTTGTAGAGCAATCGATAGCGAGACGCGTGTCAACCGCACCCGGTACGGCTTTTCCCACAGACCTTCGCGATACTGGACGACGTCACAACTCGTTCGTACGCTTATTTCGCTTGTACCACGTGACCAGAACGAGCTGAGCGCTACGAAAATCGAGGCCTAGGAACAAGATACGAAATAAGACGCAAACTGCGGTGATAAAAATAACGAGCAAACGCATTGCTGGAGAAAAATAAAATATTTTTAACTTGAGGTCAACTTAAAAATATTTTATTTTTCTCCAGCAATGTGTTTGCTCGTTATGTTTATCACCGCAGTTTACGTTTTATTTCCTAGGAACTAGGCAACCTTTAACTAAATCCATTTTCCTTCGTTTTTAGTTTATCTGAGTATTGGCCTTGTGAGCAGGCTGGGCGAAGAAGATAACCTGATGCAAGCTCTCCGTTCCTTCACAACTCACATTTCAGCCACGGACCATTCAGACATTGTTATTGTCGTGGTTTTCGAGGGAGATCCAAACGCAGCCATTTTACAAGGAATAAAAGACAATTTTCAAGAAGAACTCAACAATGGGCTCATTCAAGTTACCTACCCCACGGATAAATTTCTGAGGGAGGTCAGCAGAGAACCCCTAGGATGGGGAAGTATGGTATCAACTACGGACGATTTTAAGAAAACTACCATGTATTTTAACAAGAGACTTATTTTTCTATTTGAATATTGCTTTCGAATGTCTGAGCACTACCTGCATCTGACCGACCAGGCACGAGCTATCAAGCCATATTTCCCAGTCATTAAACAAATAATTGATAATTTTGAAGAGAAAAATATTTCGTTTTACGCGCACCATGTAGGGGAGAATTCTTTGCCTGGTCTAGGACGGCTTTATTCTGCGGAAATGCTCGAGGATTTGGCTGAATATGGCGCCCTTTTTACAGGTGGACGTCTGCCTTTTGAAATAATGGATATCCATGCGTATCTCCGAACAACTGTTAAAGTAACCAACCAGAAAATGGATGAGTTCCTATTTAAAATGGGAAAACATCTTCGCGGCGCAAAACCCGAAGTTAATTTTAAAACGACGGGAATTACCTTTGAAGGAGGCCATGGATTAGAAAAAGCTTATAACGAGAATATAGGTTTCGCCTGGCTTCAAACACCAAAAGTAGATGATAGCATCACCATTGAGTTCAGAGAACCTCTTTGGATCTCACGTGTGTTAATATCGACAGGAAGCCCACTGCTTAGAGACACGCTGACAAACGCGGTTGTTATGGCGTGCGGAACAGACATAGCAACAAGTCGCTGTGATGAGTCACAGTGTACGAAGATCGGCCATTTTGTTGATCCTATTTTGGACGTAAAAAACTTGGAAAATATTGTAAGCTCTCATGCAAAATGTTTAAAACTGCAAGTTATTGCAGAAGTGAAACATTGGGTGATCATCCGAGAGATCTCGATATGGCCGAAAGAGTACAAAGAATAATCTGAGAATGAAATAATAAAAGTTTGATATTTTATAATTAACAATAGTTTTGATATAAAATGTTTCGAAGATAAAGTTACCATGATCCCAGCGATCATAAACACCTTTTATGGCAGCCTTCCCTGCCGGATCCGAGTATAAACGATGGGTTCCGCGGCGAATTGCAGAAACCGGCGATGGTCCAGCGTCCCATCCAGGGAGGGGGGGGGGGGGGGGTAGCAATAGTCGTATCCGCTAGATAACTTTTAACTGGAATTGAGTGAGGGCAACTATGAGCTTGTTGGGTTTGAAAGACTTTTCTTGCTACATTTTTTCCAACAAGAACGGAAAAATGATGTCTTTTCCCCAGATTTTCATTCGGATATTTTTCCTCTCACCCGAAATTGTTTGCTTTGCCCTCAACGGAGTATGCGCCAATTAATGCATAGAGGAGGTAAGTTTCTAAAGAAACGGTGGTGCTGCGTCGGTGGGAAGTATAACAATATAATTTGGTTTTATCAACTTGGTTGATAATGATTCGAGAGCTGACGTTTCGAGCGATAGCCCTTCGTCTGAGCGATTAGACTTTAAATGGCTTTAAATGGCTTAACTGGACTATTTGTCGAGGTACAGTCTTCCCCTTCCGTCACCGTGAAAAATTGAACGTCTGATCACAGGTTACCATTCCAGGACGCCCACTGGCGGTAAAGTTAGCGATCTAGTTTCAACGGGCCAGGCGAGAAAGGCTATAAGCACTTCTGTTCTCAGAAAGGCAGCGGTCGTGAGTTGTGGCTCATTTGCCAAATGTTGACGAGAGGTGCTTGTAGACTTTAGAAAATTCTCTTAAATTTGGTCCGTGAACCTGTCCTTGTCAAAGTTAGAGGGGGTAAGTTTCTAAAGAAACTATGGTGCTGCGTCGGTGGGAAGTACAACAATATAATTTTGTTTTATCAACTGGGTTGATAATGTCAATTCGCTCCGACGACGAAGGGCTAACGCTCGAAACGTCAGCTCTTGCGCAGTCCTGGGGGCGAGGTGCTCCGCCGCGGGGGCTTGCGCAGTCCTGGGGGCTGGGCGCTCCGCCGCGGGGGCTTGCGCAGTCCTGGGGGCTAGGCGCTCCGCCGCGTTGGCTTGGCTTGCGCAGTCCTCGGTTGCTTGCGCAGTCCTGGGGGCTGGGCGCTCCGCCGCGGGGGCTTGCGCAGTCCTGGGGGCTAGGCGCTCCGCCGCGGGGGCTTGCGCAGTCCTGGAGGCTGGGCGCTCCGCCGCGGGGGCTTGCGCAGTCCTGGGGGCGAGGTGCTCCGCCGCGGGGGCTTGCGCAGTCCTGGTGGCTGGGCGCTCCGCCGCGGTTGCTTGCGCAGTCCTGGGGGCTGGGCGCTCCGCCGTTGGGGCTTGCCCTTTTCCCACCAAAAATTTTCCATAACCTTTTTTCCCCATTCTCCTGGGTATTACAGTCGTCCCAAGAGAATCTGAAGACAATGCGTTCAATAGGAAAAGATCAGCGTAATGCTGGAAGCACCTTTTAGCCGCGACGAGCTGGTGCCCAATACTTTGAGAACCGCTGATCATATTTTCTGAGTAGGATGGAAAATGGCGGAAAAGAGAAAGGTGAACTGAAGTTTTATTTCAAAGCCAAACATCTTGATTTAAAATGGACGAAGACGATGATAAGGTCGAAGTAGAGGGGCAGCTGACTGCAGAAAGTATCAAGTTAATTTCAGGGTCCATGGGGATCTCTAACCTCAATGATGAAGCTATAAATTTTCTGATTGATGATGGAACGTACCGATTGAAACAACTCGCTCAGGTGGTTCTTATTTACAGCGTAATAACAGCTAAACTGTACTGAACGGGCTTTGGTAGGCTTATGGATACAAATGGACATGTTTTCATGTTTAATAGCTTGATTAGAAAACTTGAAAATTTGGTAATCTAATTATTGGGTACAAACAGGGAAGTCAAAATTCAAAACACCAAGCCTTCACTAATTGTTGAATAGTTTTGGATCTTTAGTCAATCAAATTTGCCACTATTTGTTTCAAAAATATTGATTTTCTTTTAAATATCAATGATATCAACTGGGTAACCTTTGAAAAATTTTGCTACACTTCAACTTACAGTGTTTTGTTTTGGCTCTGGTGGAAAAATATTGATCATATTTCTCTCACGTCTAACACGACACCATGCCCGCCACTGTTTCTTTCAAAAATATTGATTTTCTTTTAAATATCAATGATATCAACTGGGTAACCTTTGAAAATTTTTGCTACACTTCAACTTACAGTGTTTTGTTTTGGCTCTGGCGGAAAAATATTGATCATATTTCTCTCGCGTGTATCATGACACTATGCCCTGCATTGCATGACAGAGAGAGGGCCAAAACGGGCGAGATAGTGTGACCGGTCTTAATAAGTATGATTTTAGTAAAAATGTACTGAGCTAATTCACTACTTGATTCAAATCTTTAGGAGTCTGCTAAATTTATGCGGCACTCAAAACGAAGGAAACTCATCACTGGGGATATTGATAATGCCCTTCATGTGCAAAATATTGAGGTATGTTACTTACCCTGTATAGTAACTTAACAGTGGATCAAAACTGTTGAGCTACTCAAATAAAATGACTGACAACTCAAAATTCATGCCAACTCTCCAGGAGTCTCCCTGGATACACAATGAATCTCCTGGTCTCGCATATGTCACCAAATCTCCATTGTATGAAGGAAAATGGTTGAAATATGAGCTTTTTCTCTTGCATTGGTCAAGTTTGGGAGGAAAGTTTGAAATATTATGTTTGACACATTTGTGTACTTGTAGATCTCCTGTAATCATTTTTGTTAGGTTGTCATCTCTGACTCAAGTGTTTTGCTGTCTGTGTTTTTGTTGTACCCGCAGCCTCTTTATGGTTTTGGTGCTAAAGAATTCATCCCATTCCGTTTTGCCAGCGGTGGTGGAAGGGAACTGTATTATTATAAAGATCCTGAGATTGACTTAAATGAGATTGTAAGCTCCCAGTTGCCACGGATACCAGTGGATGTCACCATCAAAGGTATTCATAGCTGCAAGTCTGTACGTCAATAATAGTTTCCATTTGCAAGATGAAAAAGGAATCGGTAATTCCAGTTCCATCAATATCTGGAAACTATAAATTATTTTCAGTGTCAGTAGAAAATATTCAATTTAGTTATTCTCTGATAACAATGAAAGTTATTTGAATGATGGGTCAAAATTGATTCTGGACCCAGCATCTTATGTTGATTAAGTTAGTTATTTGTTCTTTGCTTTCTAGTTCTTGCAGGAAGAGTTAATGCTCAAAATACCAACTTTTCCAAATTAGTTATGGCAATTAATTTATCTTTATCAGTGTTTAGTTGAGAATTAACTAAGCAAGTGTTTTGCTACTGAATTGTGTTAAGTTGTAACTGATTTTACAGTGGACATTTTTTCCTTATTTCAGCACACTGGTTGAGTATTGAAGGACTTCAGCCAGCTATCCCTGAGAACCCACCTCCAGGTTTGAGATTAGATAGTTTAATGTTTACTGATAGAATGCAGTGGTTTTGCTAAGAGGCATTTGGCAAGACTTAATTCAGGTGTTCCTTACCGGCTTGGGGACTCCACAGACTAGACATTTAGTTGTTGACAACTAGTTGTTACAGTGTATTTACAACAAAATGTTATCGACAACTATTTGTATCTGATGCAAGCATTCCACACACTGGGGTGTTAGTTGTTGATGTCCTGAGTAAGGCCAGCGAGAGCTTGGGAAATAATGTTGTATGCATGCTCAGTTGCAATAGTTGTCAACTAAACCAATGATTTCCACACATTGGGCCAAAAATGTTGTTGTCGAGAACTAAAGCAGTTTCCCTTTTTGAAAAGGGAAACTGTTTAGTTGCCGACGACTAAATTTTGGCATTTAGTTGGTGACAACTCATCTCACACACTACATTTTCTAGTTGTTGATGAAAAATAGGGGCAAGGGAGCAGCTCTCGTAAGATCTCATATGAATGGCTTGCAACGCATTGAGAGAACAATAGAACAAACAACAGGAACAATGCCCCTAGCCCCTAAAACAATAGCAGTTGCTGCCATTAGAATTACAAGCTTACAAGAGCTGCTCCCTACCGAAAAATAGTTGTTGGCAACTAAATGTCTAGTCTGTGGAGGCCCTTAGGTTTTTACTCAGTGGATAACTGACAAACTCAGTAATACAGCTATTTGTAATTATCACAACCTTTTTTTGTTAAAAGTTAATTAATGGCTTTTGTCTGTGTTCTCAATTAAGTGCCCATACATGCCCAAGCCAAGGACAGCAGGACTGTGTTAGCAGCAGCAGTACCAACTGGGTCAAAAGCTGCCAAACTTCCGACAGTGAAAATGGCTGCCAAGGGCAAGAAACAGGGTGCTGGGAAAAAGAATGATGTCATTCCTGGGAGTGACAGCACTGGAGACAAGAGTGAGAAGACTAAACCTCAAGTTACACATGAATTGTCCATGGTAAGAAAAAAAAATAAAATTGAATCTCCCTAAATCCTCCATTAACCAACCCTCTTTAAAAAGCAGAGCTCCAAACTTGTTAAAATACTTGAGCCTACAATCCAATATTAACTGTTCAGTGGTCAACTTCCAAAAAACCGTCACTTTGATGAGCTCTACACCTGAGCCCATGATATGGTCATGTGATAGTCAGCAGATAACTTGTTTTGACAGGTGTCAATTGACCAAGGTCTATTCTGGAGTGTGGGCTCCCCCAAGTTTGTGTCTACTAAATTTTCTCGGCTTTCCAAAATTTCTTACCTATCGTGCTCCAATGGCACATTTTGTGTGTCAAAACTCTGCTAATAAGCCACCTTTCTTTAGACGAAATGTATTAAGTCACCTCTCTATCCAACAAAAAAATATATACTCTACATGTCACAAAGTTAGGCAATTTATTTAAAAATCTAACATCCTGGACAAGCTTTACAGTTAACTGAGTTATATTGCATGCATGAATTAGGCTATCATATTCTATTGTATAGCGGTAGTGTACATCAGGCAGCATTTTTCTAGAAAATGAATAATTTAGCCCTTGAAAGTTTCTGAAATAAGCCACCAGGTGGCTTAATAAAGGATTTATAGTAAGAAAGTTACAATAATTGGATATGATCTACAAATCAATTCTTCCAAGGCATATCATAATATACATTTTTGACACTGTGTAAACAGCAGTGAGTTGGTAGAATTTTACCGCTGACCGCAGATGTCTATCTGGCTTGTGTTTCAGGAACAGCAGTTATATTACAAGGAGATTACAGAGGCATGTGTAGGATCTTGTGAATCTAGACGAGCTGTAAGTGTTCTTCCATTATTTTAATTCTTGCATAAGTTTTGGGGCAAGCTTTACAGAACCTGCAAATTAAAGACAATTAGACAATTAAGATAACAAAAACAAGAGGTTTTTCTGGTGGTATATTATAAACAGATTATTCCTTTCCTTCTGTTTTAGGAAGCTCTCCAGAGCCTTTCAACAGACCCTGGTCTTTATCAGATGCTACCAAGATTTAGCACATTTATCTCTGAAGGGGTGAGTTCCTAGCGCTAGTCAACACAGGGATGCAGATTAAACCTAGAGAGCTGGATAATAAAAAAACAGTGAATTTTACCAACTGCGAAGGCTAGAAAATGTCGAGATTGTGTATGTTTTGACAAACAAATGCCAATAGCAAAGAAATCTAAGCTCCATCCTGGTGACAGTCAACTCTCTTCCGGCACCTGCTCCTGAGATTTGACTTCGAAAGTTCCAGGTTTATAGATTATAGTAGATCACACTTTGTTTTAGAGGCATGCCTCTCCCATGTCTCATCTTCTTGCCTCCAAATGTTATGTGACCATATTTATTTGCTTCATGCTCGCCAGACAAAGAAAAAAGTGTCTACTCGTAGTCAATTATATACTTGATGAATGGCAACATTGACATAAAATAAGTTATCATGATTCATATCATGTATTAATTTCTTTCTAGGTAAGAGTGAATGTTGCCCAAAATAACCTTGTTTTATTAATCTACTTGATGCGCATGGTGAAAGCGCTGCTGGATAATCCAACGCTCTACTTGGAGAAATATGTGAGTTTAGTTCAGAAATATTTAGACTTTAATAAAAATGAGATGTCTATTGACACCAGTCATAGCTAGCTATGAGTATGGGTTGAATTGTATAGGTGCCAGTTGTCATCTATCATTAATAATATCATGGTTTTCTTTTATTAGTTACACGAGTTGATACCAGCAGTTATTACCTGTATCGTGAGTAAACAACTCAGTCCCAATCCAGAAACTGACAATCACTGGGCACTTAGAGACTTTGGTTCAAGAGTTATTGCTCAAGTCTGCAGGTAATTAACACATTCGTCAACCTGGCATATTCAGTTGTGGCTAGTTGTGACCAAGATATATCTTACAAAAAGTATTTTTTATTATCTGTCAGATCTTTTAATTCGACCACAAATAATGTTCAAACAAGAGTTACTAAAACCTACTGCAAGGTAAGCAAAAAGTTATTGCATCATACTATTACGAAGCTCAGTATAACATGACATTATTGAAACTTCAAAAAAGCACATGGAAATCATTTTAAATTTTAGTTTACAGTATTACATGATTAATTATTGAGTTATTTTTTTCAAAAAAAAAACTCTTAGTCGGCGTACGGACGTGTGTCGCTATTCAGTGGATGGATGGACGAGCGATGTATTTCACACCAATCAGTATTAGGATACTATCGATCGATAACCAATGAAATTGCCGCTTGTATGCATCGTGTAATTTTTGTATCAACATTTGTTTCGGATTCAACGGACAGCCATTTTTATTTTCATATAAACTTGGCCTTATTGGGCGGTGTTGGCAGGATGTCTCTATTTTCAGCACTCGGTGTTTATGTAGCTCTGGTGTACAACGTTGTGTGTGGGTTTTAAGCGGAAAACTGTTCGGAAATTTTCATGGTGGTGAATAAGGTATGAGGATGTGAAGTTTTACATGCTGCGAGCAGTCTGTTTTGGTGGCTTTGGGTTGAGGGTTTGAATTTTGATCGCGGTTAGTTGTGAATAAGGGCCATGTTGAATTTTAAAATGTTTCTGGCTGAAGTTAATTTTGGTTAAAATTGAAGTTGCGGACGTGCGCAGCTTCCTATTTCTCGGAGATGAGTTGTTTGAAATCAGTAGAGCTGAGGGATCAGACATGATCAGAGACTTTGCTTCAGGACATAGTAGATGTCATACGGCATTTAAGAATTTGAAGTAAAGGAGACCACATACTCAAGAACGCAGGGTACAGTAATTCCAGAGACGTACCAGCTCTGGTAAACATTTCATGAACCGCTGGTAATTAAATATGCAAAATCTTTCACCAAGATTTTCGGCACAAATTTCGTAACAACCAGTCAGGGAAACCAGAGAACAATGTACTAACTGTACTACATTTTAAAAACCCTTTCGAAAGATATATTTTTTCCATTTGATCTGTTTATTGTCTTTTGATAAAATACTTTGGTGCGTGTTTAATAAATCACAAAATATGACGCTTTGTGTTGAAATTCAGCAATGTGGAAAAACATCATGCTACAATGTATCATGTTACAACATTTCGAAGAAAAACAAAAGTATCATATTACAAATAAACAAAAGTATTGTGTTACAGCTGTCAAGAAAAGGCTAGGAATTACGTTTGGTGTTGCATTCTGCACTGTCTTTTGGGTCTCTGAGTTTTTAAGGTAGAAATAGTGGTAGGTGGGTATGTCTTCACAACATTGTAATGCCGTGTAGTAATGAGTAGTGTTAAAGAAGAGAGTTTGAAAGCATTGATATTTTCTAAAGATTTATGGTATGGAATCCCTCAAATATTGCTGCAGACTAGGTGGCGGCAAGTGTAACCGTAAACTAATCAAATTAGACTTTTAGGCGTCACACCCAAGTTAGTGATGTACATCAATCCAATCAGGTTTGGGGTTGCATCAAGAAACCAGTCAAATTATCAATCTCGTCTCCAGAGCCCGCTTTTCTTGATGCTGACCAAAAGAAAAGCGGGCTCTGGAGACGAGATTGTCAAATTGTTTGATAAAAATGGAATGACATGCGCAGTAAAGTGATTGATTAAACTGATTACTGCAGTTTTTACATATATATTATTCATGGTCGACAGGAAAGTTTCGTCGTGAATGAATTTGCTAGTCAAACGTATTTTGCGTTGCGTTCATTTACTTAAAATGCACACGCCGTCAGCAAAAGGCCCAACACTAGTTTTGCTGACCAAAACAAAAATACCCAATACGTCCATATCAAAACTGAAAAAAATAACTCTCGCACGCATTGCGTGCCTATGTTCATCATTATCATTGTCATCATCATTATTTACACAGGCTTTGCACCAGGAAAAAGCTTCACTATCCACGCATTATGGAGCTATTACTGGGCTTGCAGAACTAGGGCAGGAGGTAAGATTTAACAAATGAAAAAGACTTGCTTCTTTTTATCACCTGTTCAATGCAAATGCAGTAAAAAAATTTGAGAGAACTGGATAATTGACCACGTAAACTAATTTCAAATTCTGCCAAACATGCTTGTTATTTATGATGTAATTGCATTGCTGGATTGTTTTACGCAAAGAACCTATGCTTTCTAACCAATGATGCAGCTCAATTACATCAGGAAATCCAAGGTGGTGGTGTGCAGGATTGCAACATTCTTTATGATCAGCAATACGGTTTTCGCAGTAAACACAGTACTCAGCATGCTATACTTGATATTGCTAACACAATTCTCCAAAATGTGGACAACGGTAAATTTTCGTGTGGTGTTTTCATCGATCTCAAGAAGGCTTTTGATACTGTTAACCATGATATTCTGTTAGCTAAACTTGAAAATTATGGTGTTAGAGGTGTAATTAACTCCTGGTTCAGATCATACCTAACTGATCGAAAGCAATATACGGAAGTTAATAATTTTGTGTCTGAGGCTGAGACGACCTTGTGCGGGGTGCCACAAGGCTCAGTCCTCGGGCCACTCTTGTTCCTTCTGTACATTAATGATATTTACAAATCCTCGTCGTTATTTGCCTTCTATTTATTTGCCGACGATACCAGTATAATACTTGCAAATAACAACTTAAAGGAACTCGAGTCTCTTGTTAATCGCAAGCTTGGCAACGTCAACGAATGGCTTAAGGCCAACAAACTGTCTCTGAACATAAAAAAATCAAACTTTGTAATCTTTCGTCCCCGGCAAAAGAATATGTCTTTCATACCAAGGATTAGAATTTTTGACCCCCTGACTAATACCTACGCAAACCTTGAAATGAAAGACTATGCAAAATATCTTGGCTTAATGATTGATTCAAATCTTTCATGGAAATATCACATAGAATCTATCTGCCACAAAATCAGCAAGTCAATAGGAATCATAGCCAAGATTCGACATTACGTCCCACGTTGTGTTTTACTTTAAACTCACTTATCGTCCCTTACTTAACTTATGGTGTTTGTGCTTGGGGAAATTGTGCCTTGACATTTCAAAGAAAGATCTTAAATTTACAAAAACGGGCCTTACGTCTTATTTATTTCAGTAAGTCTAAGGAACACACCGTACCCTTCTTTCTCAAATCGAATTGCCTTCCCCTACCTAGCCTATTTTTCAGAGATTGTAGCTATTTATTGTATGATATCAACAGACAGACAGCACCAGTTAGTATACTCAATCAGTTCGTTAAAACAAGTCAGATTCATAACTACAGAACAAGATCTGTCTCTAGCGAGTTGTTCTACGTTAAGTTTTCTAGAACCGATAAAATGTACGCCTTTTTCTCGAGAATCGGCACCCAAATTTGGAACTCTATTCCTTATTCGATTAAACTACTTAAGCGTTCGTCCTTTCGTAAAAAGATAAAGGAATTGTTACTAAATTTCTTGCGGTCTGAAAATGATTATGTCAAAGTCTCCCATCTTATTAAGTTATTTAATACTTTAGGTTAGCCTCTTTTCGTAAGCTTAATATATTTGTTTTGTTTTGTTAGTCTATTCTATGTATTGTATAGTAGTGTTTTCTCTGTTATTTAGTCCATCTATAGATAAACCTTGTATTTGTAAAATGTCTTTAGGTCTCCCTGCCTCGATTAGTTTGTAAGCTATTTGCGGGGGGGGAAACTGTAATTACTTATATTTTTAACCAATAAAATGTTGTTGTTGTTGTTGTTGTATAGTATTTTCATTTATTCTTATTAAATGTCACATCTCCCTTGTCCAGTAAAATTTGAATTTAGGCATTATTTCAAACAATTCAGTGCCAGCTTGTCTCGAGAGCAGAGGTTTCTTTAAACTGTCGTGACAATGAAAGCTCTTCATATAATTTCCAATTCACAGGTTGTTAAAGTATTTATCCTGTCAAGACTCAAGCTTGAGAGTGCTTTGATGAAACAAGCTCAGGAAGGTGTAGATCCGGTGGAAAAGAATGCTGCGGAAAACCTCAAGAATTTACTACTGGTAAAAAACTGTTTTGATTCTTTCTTATTTTTTAGGGGACACACCTCAGTTTTTCAAATGATGAGCAATATGTTATTCATCTTAGAAATCACTATCCAGTGGATTGTGCAGTTGGTTTTGTACCCACTTCGTATGATTTGATCGGCAGATAGCTTTATCCATTCCTTCACAACTGGGTTAAAAACTTAAGGCACAAGTGTAAGACACTTTGCTAATACAATAATTATGAGTTACACTCTTGTTTATTAAATACCATGGTGGAAATTCCATGCCAGACCTGCACTGTATAAAAGCCAACAGTTTACATCATTTTAATTACTACCTTTGCGATCAGTGAGCAATTTACGTCATTAGTGTTTTAGCAAATCTGTATTTTTTTTTGGTTTTCCTTTGTTGGGGAGTATTGCAACTGCAAGACCAAATGGTCCTTGGCAAGACAGAGCCAGTTAACCCCAATTGAGTTCTTGTGTAATTAATTTGGCATAAATCAGCTGACAATTTTATTTCCCTGTTATTCCAGAAACACTGCCCAGGCGTGTTACTGAGGACCCGCCTCCCTCCAGACACTCCAGAACAATATGAAAGAGATTTTGGTGCAATGGGCCGCCTACTTTGTACTAAAGTCTCACAGATGCGTCAGGCAATTAATGTAATGAAAAAGCCGTCTACACTGACAGTGCGCACAGTGACAGGTGTGCTCACTCCAGGGGTTACCACTCCAACCACACCTACTACCCCTGGGGTTAGCCCAGTGAAAGCTGTTACTCCAACCACCCCGGGGGCATTCACAATAGCTTTGCCCACTGGTTTAAAGGTTGGCCTATCCACCACCCCCAAGAGTTCCAACCCCACCACTCCCACCTCAGGAGGGACTGTGTCATTGGTGGGGTTATTGCCGACAGGAATGACAAGTACAGGTGCATTAAAACAAAGAACAGTCAGCCTGGAAACACCTAAGAAAACTGTGCCTGGCATGACATCAACAAGTAACACAACACCTGGTGGCTCAGTCACATAACATTTAATGTGTTAAAATACATTTATGAAACTGTAAAAAATCTTAACACTAAGCAAACAAAAAAAACTGTTTTAGCAGTGCTAGGTTCCTTGTGATATTTAGCAAAATGTAAAGATGAACATGTTGAAATCAACAGAAGTTGTTTACATGTAACATTTTCATATTTGTATCTGAAATATACACGGAATGTAAACTGTACGCAATGCAGTTGGATAGGCTGGACATCATAGGTTTGCAATGGGTGAAAGAGAAAAAGACTATCGCAACATAGCTCTCTGTACGTTTTACAAGCCTATGATGCCAGTTGATATTGAGAGATGTCAGAGAAATATTGCTGTCCTCTGTTATAGTCCATCTGGACAACAGTCCCCAAAAGCTTGTTCTAATGTCACACAATATTTAGACTGGATAAATTCTCGCAGAATATATATTTCAATTGAGAGTAAAAAGGGGTTGACAGACCTAAGTAACATGACTCCCGCAGTTTCAGCATAAAATTTGCTTAATTGCTACTCTCAGTAAATTTTCCTTCACACATTTATCTTAAATGTACGTATAGAGGGTTGTTCAGCTGTTGGCTTAAGAGAGAAAAAAATTATTTTTGATTTGCTATTCAACCTTTTTGCGTTTATTGTTGGAATCGAATTACACTTGGGTAGCATTGTGTGATCTGTTTCTCATGAATTTGGTTATTAACAAAAGCGCAAAGGCAACTAGCCAATCAGAAATGAATACACAGATCCTTGCAAACCTGTGAGATATCAGAATACACAAGTGTTTGGGAGCTGTTGTTCAGATGAACTATACCAAGGATCTTGTGTTGAGTGTGGTTGCACCGCAGGTTGGCGACTGCTGGAGCTTTGCCGGTTACTTGTAATGATTAAAAAATGTACACTGTATGCTGCCAGCACTGTATGCTGCAATCAGCTCGTGCAGTACCCCTGTACTACTGCAAGCCCCTACCCCCTTTCTACATAGTACTTCATGTTCACAGCAATTCTTCTTTATGAAAGACTAGAATATCTTGGAATTGCTGTCCCAAAGTATTCAAATCCTAGCATTCTCTTTAGGATGGGTCGAGGGACATGAATGTGAGGAATGGAGGATGGAGAAATAAAGGGTTTATTCCAGTTATAATCTTCTTGACGGAGACATGTTGCTGAGTGACTTCTTTGTCTTGTTGCAGATGGAATGCATGCTCCAACTAAATGGTTTTTGTTAAACCTTGTCTTTGTTTCAGGCTGAACAAATTCACCTGTAAAAATAAATTAAATCGACCTTTCAGTCTGAATTTACCATGGTTTATAAAAATTTGAATGCTTTATAGGGAATGTTGTTGTTACTCCATAGTTTAAAACACCTGGCAGGCAACGATCCAGAGAAAAACCATTAATGTGAACATTTTACAACAGTGCAAGTGTTGAGGACCCAAACTCTCCAAAGGGGACTCGGAGTTTGCTGTTCAGAAATCATTTTTTTCTTGGCAGAGCCTGGGTCCTGAAAACTTTATTTCCCTGAAACAGGAAACTGGTTTGGATCTACATGTAGGTTAGGGTTAGATCTGGGTCTGCCTGGGACTGTGCATGATGGCTTTGGCAACACATGTAAATTTACCAGTTTTGATTATCACTGGATGTGCCAAATGGTTTATAGCAACATGAACCGAACAAAAACGAGCTCTATTCTGAGCCTTTGGCCAGGAACTTCGTGTGATAACTAATTAAGTGTGCATGAAGAAAGAAATAAAGGACCTTGAATCATTGTTTTAACCCTGCTGAGGTACTTGTGAGATATGACTTCAGGATCTGAGAAACTCTTCACTGGAATTACTGTCAAGGAACAAAGAATACCACAGTCAGCCAAGCCTAACCTGCATAGAGTGATCAACATTTTATTTCCCCTCAGAGTATCAATATGTAGTAAGGAAGATGAGTGGTAAGAATAAAGAACTTAATCAACTAAGGAATACTCTAATTGTACAAAAAAGATGTTGGTATGTGACATGAAATTACAATACCTTCTGTTTTAGCAAAGAGGGTCTCGTCTACGAATGATGTCTTGGACACCGGCTTGTAAGAATCATGTAACCTGAAATGACCAATAATTTTAGGATGACAAACCTACTGTTAACCATGCTTGGAAAACAGTAAGTTACAGCAATATTTGATATCATTCTATATGGACTGATGTATTAATATAACAAAAACGAACACTCATTCGCAATTTTTTTCAGTCAAGGTGCTTAACAGTGTTAAAACACTTACTGTAAACTGTGAAATTGGCCCTATATTGTCTGGTTTTATGTGAACAAAACAAATAAGTGGGTGAACGGAGCAGCACTTGTTGCCGGTGGCAATGCCAAATTGAGGAGAAGTGCTAATGAAAGTTTCATGGCATAGTTCAAATGGATTGCAGGCTGTGGAGATGAGAATAATCAGAACCTATTGTAGTAAATTAACTTACGTTCTTTTGCTTGGTACAAATCTGACATTCCTTGCGTGTGTGAATATTCCATATCCATCACTGCAGTGAAAGTATTGTATACCCTTGTACAGACCACTTGAATGGCCAACTTGAAATGGGATAACAAAATGTAACATAAAACAACGGATGAGATATCTGAGGAATGAAGATCCCAGAATGGACTGACAGCTGTCAATCAAGACATGCTTTGGTCTGTTTCTCTTGTACCATATTAAAACTCAATGGTTTCAATTTTTCCCTTAAACAATGCACCTCGTGGACCAGAAATGATTTTAAAAAAATGATATCAAACATGAGAACACAACTAGCATCAACGATCGAAGTACCGAATCGGTACTGAGTTTGAGCTCCCGAGAATGCCTTCAAGTTTCCTTCAAATACGTAGATAACGTAAAATGTCTCTTTTGGGTTTTACTGTTGACAAAACAGTATCAACTTTAAAGTTTATGATCAAAACACGAGGCACTTCAATTTAATTAAGCTTTTATAAGAAACAAGGTTAGAGCGTTGAAGCGATATCAAACCTGTATTCGATGTAGCATTTATTTCTGTAGCTAGAATCATTTTGCTTTGATGCTATTGAATTAGAATTAAATAGTTTTTTTAACCTCGTTTCAAATCGCTTTCCGAGGCCGGCCACCGAGCGAGAAAACACTACCTCTTTTGTCCAACTCGATGCCAACCCATTCGCCGTCTTTTGCTACCAAGCTACCCGCGTATCGAATGGTTCCATTTTCGATTTCTCCCCGCCATCTTACTTGGACGCGAGCCCCAGGGTTGACGTTATGGAAGTAAACCATGGATCTTTCTTCTACATTTTGTTTTCCACGCAAACCTTTGCCTCTTGCGAGTAAAAAATGCAAATCGGTAGAAAACCACAAAGAACCACAAACAAACACAGTTGGCGGGAGAATTGTCGCATTCTATTCAGAATTCTGATTGGTCCAAATTTGAAGAATAGAATCCTTTTGACCAATCAAAAGTGATGTAAGATTTCGAAGCCGTTGCTATGGTAAACCCAGAAATCATAGCGACGGGCCGTATATTAGCAACACGGCAGACATCTTGGATGCAGAAAAGCTCTTCGAAAAAAGTTAAACAGAGTTAGCTGCAGAAACAACTATGGCTCTTCCTTTCCTTCCAGGCCAAGTTTTCGACCGAAAGGTACGAATTGAAGTGTCATACTTGGCGGCTAATTTTCTTGTTTTTGAAATGAACTTGTAGCAAAACCCACTTTAATCTGTAACCTTTCTCCACAGATTGGCAAGACCAAATTTCATAAATCACATCAATTTGATTATCGGAATGATGTTTCAGCCTATGTTGGAGAAGCGAAAAGTGGAATCGGTAAGCGGTTAAACTAATTTCAATTTGTTCATCTTAATGAGTAGTTTGAGGTTTTCTCTCAGCTTGCTAAAGTTAACATTATAATTCACGTCTTAATTTATATCTTGCGTTGATGATGTTCAGGTGGCGATCTTTTACCGGGACAAAAGCTAAAACCAAGACACAGTGGTTATCCAAAAGGAATTGGTGCCGAGGCACCAGCTTGGGTTGCATTTGACAGACAGGTAAATATGATAACATACATGTCCATCATACAATGATTACATGTATGTTTGGAAAGCTAAGAAGGGAAACTTTGCTATGATCATTTGCATTTAGTATATTCTCAGCTCCGACTATTGCATTTCTAGCTTTTTGATTGGTTAAAAAACTCCGACTATGAGCCAATAGTCGGAGTTTTACGTCATATGGAAAATAGTGCGCCTAGTTTAAAGTCGTATGCTCTTTCTGGACGCTTTGTAAAATTGTGGAAATAAAAATCGGCGGCAAAACCCGGTTTGAGAATTTACTAAAACAATTATTCCATTCACCCTTGTTGGATATGAAGTGATTATAACCAACTCGCGCTACGCGCTCGTTGATTATTTTATCACTTCATATCCAACGCGGGCTCATGGAATAATTGTTATATATTTGAAGTTATTATTCAACAAATTGTCACGTTGCCCATTTATGGCCATGAAGTGATTGTTATCCGTCACCTTCACTTGACAGATATCCAGCGATATATGTTAAGTAACGATAATTGGGCATAATATAATCTTGCAAAGTGTAGCGTATAAATATCAACTTTTCTAGCTGTAAAATGTCCTTCGTTGACCATTTGTTGAGTAATAAATCAATTATCCTGCTCAATCTTGCGAAATATCATCTGATTTTAGCCTACTCGGCCTACGGCCTTGTCAGCTAAGTATCAGGCGATAATCCATGCAATTTCGCATGATAACTGTTAACTAGCCATGGTATGTATTTTGCTTATTTTTGATTGGGCAGCAGCCCATGGTATACACTGTACATGTATGAGCTCATGTATCAAGGAACACAAATATGGTAGGTATGTTAAGTGTAGGCATCAGTGAGAACAGCTGGGATTAGCCCAAATATTGCAATTGTTTGTGTGTTTTTAATGAAACAAATGCTTTGCTCATGCAAGAGAGATACATGTATGAGATATAGCCAAATTGGAGAGCACTTTCCATGACATGATCTCTATTTACAAGCTGCACAAATAAAATAATTGCACCTGAGATAATAAGAAATAATTCAAGTTCTGGTACATCAAATTTTGTATGTTTTCAGCTATAATTTTAAAGCCTAGCTCAATAACTAATACCACGTTGGTTTTTGAAATGCAGGTTTTGTGCTTTGATGCTTATTTCCAAGAAGCAGTGCACGAGAAAAGAGAGGAGCAATACAGAATACGAAGGTACAAACCGATATTGTAAAGATTTAATTCCAGTCTTTGAAGTCCTTGACTAGGGAAAAGTGGAAGACGGGTCTAAAATAGAAAAAGTAAAGCCTTTTAAGCTTGACTGGCTCTTACCTCCTGACACTTAATTCCAGTTTCTTCAACACAAGGGCAACAGCAAGGAGTATTGGTACTGGTTCACTCCACAGCGTCCTGTCAAGTGGCTGTTAAAGTTTGCTGTACTGCCATTAGAGAACGCAATCCAATAACCCCATTGGGCTAGAACCCAGACTGCTCCATCCAGAGATCAGAGCTCTAATCATTAGGCCAAAATGCTTCTCGTGGAAGACAAGGGTCCCTATTAATAATTTATTTTGTCAGTTTTGTCAAAATTATGTAGCCCTGTTGGTTTGGAAAATGTTGTTAAATCAAACATTATTTGGATCCTTTCAGGATCATGTTTTCAGGGTTTTCCAAACAAGCCAGCGAGTGCCAGAGTTGTGCTGGTTACTAGGTTACAATGTATTTGTTGCCAGTTACTGTGGTCATTATATTCACCTCATAACAATAGCTGTGTACTCTTCCAGTTTCTAATGGCTACTTCAAAACATTTTGCAACCCCTGCATATGGTGGCGAGAACCAGACAATGATCACTGTTAATAATATTATTAATTCAATTCCTTTACATTAGATGCAAAATCTACTTCTATTTGGAAGATGACAGCATTCAAGTGATTGAGCCCAAAGTGGAAAATAGTGGAATTCCACAAGGTATGTATAAAAGTTTATATAATTATACATTTATAAAAATAATGTTCGTGGAATTGCACATGCTATGATTGGTTAGTTCAAGTTCATTATAGTTCCATAAAGCATGCGGCTTATGTCACACGCATGCTTTATTGAGTTATATATATATATAGTGTGTGCAATGTCTTTAACATTAATGTTTATAAAAGAAATAAAAAACTTACACTTGTACATTGTTGAGTCAATTTTTAAGAACACGCGAGAAGTGCGAGAAGCACTCGGCAACGCTTTGTGCTCCTCTATGCACTTCTCTTGTGTTCTTAAAATTTCCCACATGCTTATAAAACTCAACAAATGAATGTACTTGGGCATGTTTTTTATTCCTCTGCCATTTTGCAGCTGATGAATGTTTTGTTCTTAGTGATAAATTGGTGTGTATGCCAATAAAATTGGGAAAATATAATTTTTCAATTGAAGGATATATTAAAATGCTTAATATCTGGTCCTAAGGGAAATAGTAACTTTTATTTTGCCAAGAGCTTCAATGTTACTCTGAGAGTAACAGGCACAGCGGCCTAATAGTTAGTGCCGTGGACTCTGGATCGGACGGTCTGGGTTTGAGCTCTGGCCGGGGCACTGCATTGTGTTCTTGGGCAAGGCACTTTACTCTCACAGTGCCTCTGTTCACCCAGGTATATAAATGGGTACCGGCAAATTTACTGCTGCATGGTGACCCTGCGATGGATTTGCATCCCATCCAGGGGGGAGTAGAAATACTCCTACTTGCTTCATGCTTTTGAAACCGGAATATGTTCTGTCCTGATGGGCTGCTAGGCTCGTGTGCAAATTTAACCTTTACCAGACAGAAGTCATTAAACTTCCATCTGGTTTAAACTGGTCATATCCAATAATAATGATATGTGGCAACAAACAGGAGTCCTGTCGTAATTCATCAATAAGCTTTGTGTCTTTTAATCCGTGTGTTGTTTTTCACTAACAGGAACTCTGATTCGTCGTCATCGCATTCCACTTCCTCCACCTAATGACGAAGAGTTTTACACAGTAGAAAACTTTAATGTTGGCCAAGAAATCATGCTCTACTCTCGCTCCTTTAAGATCACTGTAAGTATGCTAACTTAAAAACACCAGTGAGAACTCATAAACTGCATTAGTTCAATGTAAGATTTTCATTTCTGTTTGTTTATATTTTTGCAGGGATGTGATGATTTCACTCACAGTTTCCTCCGCAAACTTGGAGTCCGTACAAGTAACCCAGAAACAATTCCAGGAGACCCATACACTGATCACCGCAAAGAGGTGCTTCATTAGTTTAAACATTTCTATTGTGTATAATTAATTTATTTTGCAATGTTAATTCTTTTATTGCAACTGCCCTGGTGAAAATCTTTTAAAGATCTTTAAGGATCCTTGAGTACCTTTACAAGGATCTTTGCAAAGATCTTAATGAAGATCTTGATCAAGATCTTTGAGGATCATTAAAATTCTTGCCAGGATCCTCAAGGACATTACCAAAGATCTTTAAGGATCCTAGCAAAGATATCTGAATATCTTTCAAAGCTCTTTAAGGGATCCTCAAAAGATCCTTATCTTTGACAGGTCCTTGAGGATCCTCAAGGATCTTGTAAGATCCTGTCTCTGTCCTGTAAGATTAGGGAGCTTAAGCAAACCACGACGGCAACGTCAACGAGAACGTCGCTAAACAAAAGATTTAATGAGCAGTACAATAGCTCTGCATGTGCGTTATAATTCTTTGTACATTTCTTTGCCGTCCTCTGCAAAACAACAACGTGAAATGACCAATTTCTGAGTACTTTGGAAAACGTGAACCTCTACTGCTAAATTTTCATTTTTCTGTTTTAAAATAACCGCCGTCCTTATATTTTCTACATGAACTACGTTTGAAAGCGATAGATGCACCGAATACATCAAGGCAATTGTGAGATTCGTGCGTAAAATATAAATTCATTTTTAAGCAGGCGTCGTCCTAGCCGTCGCCGTCCTCATTGCTTAAGCTCCCTATTCACCAGGGTGTAAAACTGAGTACCGGTAGACTTCTCTCTTTTCTCTTTCTCTTCCTCTGATGTTACAGCAAGGAGCCTAAAAGTGTGACGAATTTACATTCTTTTGTGCAGTCATATTCAATCAGAAGCCGACTACAACTTACAGTTCGCTTCTGAAAGTGAAATATTCAAAAGCCATCACACTTTTGGGTTCTTGATGTAAATGTTTTATCTTTGTGATAATTCTTGCAATGGCTGTGGTTACCTACCTAATAGTCACTTTACATGATATATACACTGTTTTAGTGTGCGATTTTGCATTATATTTTTCAGTTGGTGGAGAGTATGCAGCCTTTGCGACCATATGAGAAGGAGGACACCCTTAAGCAGTTTCTGCAGTTTGATCGCAACGTGTTGCGATTCTACTGTTTCTGGGATGACTGTGACAGGTCAGTTTTAATTGAGATTTCAACTTTCTGACTCTGTTGTAAATGTGCTTGGTTTTTAGTGAATATAATTATAGTGCACACAGTACAATCTCAATCTTCTTAACAAACTCGCTTTGGTTCTGAAATTTTGCTTGGTATATCCAGTGTTTGTTAATATTTAATATGTTTTCTTTCTATTATTTTTAGTATGTTTGGTGATGTACGTGAAATGGAATTGCATTATTTCCTTGCTGATGATACTGTGGAGATCTGTGAACGTATTCCTAACAACAGTGGCCGAGATGCAGTACCCATGTTCTTGAGGCGGCAGCGACTACCTAAGGTATTTTTTTTCCCGTTTTGGGGGGATTTTTTGATGGAACCTAGCCTGCTGATTGTTGTAAAAAAAATTGACAGGTATAAAGGAAAACAACAAGATTTTGACTTTATTTTAGGAACCAACATCACTTAGACAGCCAGGTGAGATCACTGGAAGAACAGTATTAAATGTGTTTGGACCCATGGGACATGGAGGACGGTGGATTCTGGATAGCTTAAAGGTGTGTTACTTTATAAAACAATATCAACATGTTGTTAATATGAAACTCAAAATGGAAAATATGAACACTCAAAATGGAAATGCCCAACTGAAAACCGCTACTGTGAGTTGGGCTGCCTTGTTAAATATTTTATCATTATCATAATCATTGTCATTGTCTTGTCTTGTCTCTTGTCTTGTCTCTTGTCTTGTCTCTTGTCTTGTCTTGTCTCTTGTCTTGTCTTGTCTTGTCTTGTCTTGTCTTGTCTTGTCTCTTGTCTTGTCTTGTCTTGTCTCTTGTCTTGTCTTGTCTTGTCTCTTGTCTTGTCTTGTCTTGTCTCTTGTCTTGTCTTGTCTTGTCTTGTCTTGTGTCTTGTCTTGTCTTGTCTTTCCCTAGCAATGCTGTTTTCTGGATCACTTCCAACCTCGCATTCATGCCGATTCGCTTCATCATTATTATATATTTTTCGAGCTGTATATCAAAAGAGTATTTTATATCAAACGCTAAACATCTACTTTTTCTTCTTTTTCAGACTGGTGCAGTCTATACAGATTATTATCAGGATGCTGACCTCACGTTGGGCTCAGTTATCAACGTGTGGGGCCGGAAGTTCCGTATATGTGATTGTGACGAGTTTACAAAAGAGTACTACAAGTCGAAATATGGACTTCGTAAGTTATCCAAGTTTTTGTCAAAATTTACAAACTTGACATAGTCTGATTTTGTTCTCTATTTGAATGAAAATATTCAAAAATATTGTTCGTTTTTTTCTTTTCTCAGGGGAATTTGAAAATATCGAATTCAAAGCCAACCCAGAGCCATTGCCACCCCGGGAGATCCCCCCTTATAATGGATTTGGCTCTGAAGAAGACTCGCTTGCCACGTGCCTTAGCCTCAGACCCAAGCCAACTCGAAGAGATTTCAAGAAGTTTATGGAGAAAGATCGGTGAGAATAAAATGATGGAATCAGTTGGGGGTGACATGAATTACATTCAAAACCAAATAAAGACTGAAATGTAACGAGAGAAACTATCAGTCCTAAAGAGTTCAGCATAACTATTTCAAATAGAAAGAACTTTTCTTTTTACAACAATCAAGATGCCTCAGATACTCCCCAACAGCCATACATGTAAATAATTATTTTATGATTGCAGTCATTGATACTCTGTTCTCGGCCTGGTTAAACACTGTTATCTTCTTTTGTAGACACGGTCTGGAAAGCAATGTTCTTCGGTTTGTTGCCCGTCTGGACACAACACGTCCCATTGACATGGATCGAAGGTGGGTAGTATGTTTTACAGTACAATGTCAAAAACCCAACAGTGACCTGTTAGGACTCGTTCTTGAACTCACACAGCAAACCTCTGCCCAAAAATCTTAAAAATAACGTACACTTGGCCTGGTAAAACATCAAAAACGGTTAGTCTTTTTTATCTCGGTGCTGTCAATAAGAAGTAGAGTAAAGTAACCTGGCGTTTGATTCTGTCAAATAAAGTAACAAAAAAAAATGTCAAATGAATGATTATAGTGGTCATGCACTTAGCTACATCAAGCTAATTCTCAGACATGCCACTCAAACTGAGGGAAACAAATAATTCAAATAAACATAACAATCTTGAAAATCCCAACTGGCGGGAGGCGGACCAGTAACGTTCGGTGCTGTCAGTAAAGTAACGTAACGTTTGATGGAAGATATCGTATTTGTGCATGGTGCTCTCTTTTAAGTAACGGTTGCTTTTTCTAGTTCTCGAGACCGAGTTTAGGCGAGTTCCGCGCGCGTGCCAAGTCACCTACTGCTGTATATGCCAAGTCAACCTTAATTTGAAAGCTTTCCTAAAAAGAGTCTGAAAACAAGAAATCACAACCACTGCGTTTTCAATCATTCCAGATTTATCTTTTTGTGAGCATCTGTTTTGTGAGGAAAGACCAGTGTTTTCGTTGTACATCTTGGTAAATTGTTTTGCAACAATGCAAAACGATCATGGTTACCCGTGACTGTGAATTTTCTGTTTCTTCATATATTTCAATTCGAACCACTGTTATCTGTATGTAGTTAGGTGCCGCATTAGTTGATTACAAGCTGGATAGATACACACTGTACTTTAGGGTGGGTGGGTGGGTGGTTGGTACACTTTTCTGCGAGTAGTCTTTTTCTTTCTGTAGCGTGCGATGCGAAAGGAGGAATGCGAATGACTTTCGTAGTTTTAACTTTTCCTTTCGCGCGTGCGATTCCAGGAACAAAAACGGCTACTCGCAGTATAATCGTACATAGTCCAAAAAAAAATGTGAAGAAAAAAATCGACGAAAAAGATTACATTGTGAAATGAAAAAGGCCAACTACAATAGAATTTCTGAATTTTGTTACTGACTTTGTTTGATTACTATCTGTTGGGTAAGTTGCAAGGACCTTTATTATTAAAAAGTACATGTAAATGAAATTAAGAGTTAAATTTTCTTTTTTTTTCAGATTCATCATCTCTTACTTCCTATCTGACGACACAGTTCTCGTGTTTGAACCACCCCAGAGGAATTCTGGGATATTGGGCGGCAAGTTTTTGGAGCGAGGACGAATCAAGAAGCCTGACGGCGTGAATTATTTCATTGCTCAAGTGAGTAATGTGTTCTTTTTAGAGTAACACTACCTTACACTAAGAGCTATCTTGGATTCTTCGTTTCTGAGAATGGATTGAGCCCGCGGTTTTCTTGATGTCGCTTAGCAACATGACAATGGCGGCAATACGACGTCACAACTTTCATAGATCTCATGTTGTTTCTGATTTCTCATGTTGTTTCTCATGATAATTGAACGAAAACCGACCAAAAATCGTTGCCAAAAGGCTTATGCACAGACTTAACCTTATTTATTGAGCTGACAGTATTTTAGTTTTTTATCCAGCTTGTTGTTCGGTCAGTTTGTGAGCTCTTATTGTTTTGTTACAGGACTTGTACATCGGCGCTAACGTCGAACTTCACAAATCGAAGTTCATCCTGATCGATGCTGATGAGTATGCTGTGAATTACATGGAGAAACACTCGGCTGAGTTCCCTCAGGCCAACGTCCATTTCATCCTTCCCAAACTGAAGGGAATTCTCGAGCAGAAGTATGAAGAAATCAAATCTGATTTCCAACAAAGCGATCCAGACAACACAGGAAAAATACCCGCCAACAGATTCAGGTAAAAAGGTTCCCATAATTGCAACCACCCTTACATTTGTAAAGCGTGACGAACATTAGCGCATAGTTTTACTTTTAAGGTGCGCAGAATTTTAGGCAAGATTGGCGCGCGCACATTAACAATATGGCGGCTTTTTCTATACGGATTTGCTCACGAGCAAGATAAATCGTCGTTATTCTCGTAAACAAGCACGGTGACCTATATTTCTTATTGCAGAATTTTGGTGTACCAACGATCATCCTTGAGTTAAAAAATAAAAAGATAAATTTTTGGGAAGGAAAAAAGGTACAGTTAAACCTCTCAGAAAGCAGTTATTTGAGGATGCCATTATAGCCTTGGAAACAACGACTCGAGGGACATTTTGAGTCGAAATCGTTTAAATTTATCTGATTTTTCCATAAATCATCTGCTGTATTGTTCCATATAATCGCGACTTGCCTGCTATCAAGTTTTTTTGCAAAGTATTCCGTTAATAATCATCCCTTTCAGTTGCCACAAAATGTACCGTGAAACGATAAAATAGCGCCCGTGATTAGCATAAATGGGGTAAGATTGGTCCATCATATCTCTTTTGCGAGCACGGTGATCTACATTTTGAATTTTTCGTTCACTGATTAAAAGAGAAACGTAACCAGACAAACCCATTAATGTTTTGAAAGTAAAACTACGCGCAAAATTGCTCACGCTTCATGGATGGACGCAAATGTGTTTTGTATTCAATTCAGTTCATGCCAATTATTTATTTTGCACTATAAAGACAGCATACATAAGAATACCATATGGGTGTCGCCCGGTTAGTCACTCCCATCGTATTTGATAGTGTAACCGTTGTGCGTGAGGAAAATGGGTGGCGGTTTTTTTTTGGAGTTGGGGGTGGGGGAGGTGAGGTGGGTCGGGGGGGGGGGGGGGTGTGGAACTGATAATTGAGCCTAGGCTGAGCCAGTGTGTCTTGGGAGTCATAATCATGGGGAAGACCTTAATTTTAATGCTTGAAAGTCATCGTGGGGCACCTCTTGCTATGATTAAGGCTATGATATTTTTTGCTTTACAGGGCAATCTTGGAGAAGTTCGGACAGGGTCTGTTGACTGAACACGAACAGCTTACTGTGTCCAGATACTTTGGAGATTACAAGGTAAGGCAGGGAGTCTTTAGGCGTCCTCTCGAATGAAGAGTCTGTCTATCTTGTAAATCGATTTCCATTCTCTTTATGGTTTTCATCTCCACTTTATTGCGGTATCCAGTTGTTTGTTGGGAACTTGTGTGGGCTTCCCGTGATCAAATGTTGTAGTTCGTAATAAGATGCAGAATTAACAGTCGGTTCATGCTTGAGCGTGCATTATCGAGTTATGATGCACGCTTGAAGTTTGAAGAGAATGAAAGAAGCGTAAGTTAGCAACTCGAGTTTCGGTGGAAATGTACATCAAAACCCGCGTCAAAACTCGGGAGAAAAAACTCGAAGCGAAGCTCGCGCTATCTGCACGCACTATCGGATTTTGTGCACGATTCGGTATTTAACAAATCGACCACATTTTTCCATGGTGTACACTCTCATAACCCATAGCCCTCGACCAATGAGCGCGCGAAAATTCTCTCGGTTAAGCCTGGTTCACACTATCGACATACCGACATAACGACATAAGTTCATGTAGGTTTATGTCATTATGTTTCTACTATGTTGTTATGTTGTGTTGTTCACACTGGTGACATAAAACGCAAGTGTAAGGTCTTTTTTGCATTTGTGTGACCTCGTCGTTATGTCGGCCTTATGTCGCCAGTGTGAACCAGGCCTTATTGAATCAAACTAAATGTGATCGCGCGGCTCTGCTTTCTCTGCTATCATTTTAATTGAACACTGCTCTGATCCACTGTAGGAAGAAGAAGACAATCTGCACATGTTAGCAGTGGCAGTTCAGGAACAGCTTAGGAAAGCAAACTTCGAAGACTTCTCCAACATGATGGACTCGTGCAGACATGAAGACGTACTAGGGTGAGTATTTGTACCTTGTTGGATATTTTCGCCTGCTGTAATGCGATGATGAAGCGGTGGTTAAAATAGAGTATTCCTTGTACTACGGACGACATTCTAGTTTATTTTACACAACAGTAGCTTATGCTTCTTAGCAACGTCTCTGATCGAAAAGTGTGTGGGATCATCCACTCTTTTGAGGATTTCGTGTGATGAAGAAAAAACTACTCTAAATAGTTGTACTGTCGCTTCCATTTTTTAGCACTGGATTCCTTCCGCTGCAAGAAATTCACAACACTTGCAAACGTTTCAACGTGCCTGCTAAGCAGGACTTGCTCGATGCCATCTTACAGAAGGTTGAACGAAACGACAGAAGCGAAACAAACTACCAGCAGTTCCTGAAACTTCTTAATTGGAGGGACTCCCCAGGTGAGGCGTGTAGAAAAGTTTACTCAGAGAGGGGACGGTCGGGATTTTAAACTATAGAAGCTAACGTGAAGCTAAATCCGTGTACATAGTTTTTCATAATAGTTGTAGCTTTTTATGTATTAAATTGTTAATGTCTGATGTATTTACCGTGTTTAAATAAAGATGATGATGATGATGGTGATGATGGTGTTGTTTACAAATGTAATTGTCATGTAATAGAAGTTCTGTTTTGCTTTGATATGTCAGATATGAGAATTTTTTATCGTTGATAATAAACTTTTCCTCTTTTCTCCCTTACAGTTACAACCCAAAAATTCGTGCCGGCCGCAGCTCCAGATCCGAAATCTACGGTAATTTGGCATTTTGTATTTCACATCAAACATTCGAAGACTGTAGCGTTAATGGAGGCGGGTTTTTTTTGCGGGGGGGGGGGGGGGGGGGGGGGCAAAGGAGCAGGATAAAGTCACAACAATTCGCATACCTCTCCCGTTTGTTTGTTCGTTTTTTTAGCGGAGAACCATGGGTAAGAAATTATAAAATCCACGAAGTTGAGAAAATTTGGTAGTTGCGTGACCGTACGAACATCGGGAGACCCAATATTGCAGAAATAGGCCTTGGGTAATGTTAAGGTTAATTGCAGCTCAAATTATTTCATAATCAATTGACAGCTGTCAAAACGATATCCGCTAACCATTATCACGTGACCATGTCGTGGGCTCGTCGAAGTCACGTGTTTTTGAAAGTTGACCTATGGCCGGTTAATGTTTCTTCTGGATCGCATGCTCAAGTATTTGGCAAATTGAGAACAAACAAAAAATGCGGAGCTCCACATTTAGGATTGGCTAAAATCTAAGTTGTATTTTATATTTTCCCCGTGTAAATGCTTAAATAAAGTTATTATTATTAAGTTATTAAACGGAAAGAGGACTCTAAAAGGAATAAACCGCGTACATGTCTTTTCCCAGATTTGTTTTGTAATATTACTCTTTTATCTTTTGTTTCAGCAGCGAATTGGCCCGCAGGAGTTTCTTCGGTTGGTAAGCTACAGGGGCCTTTTACAAAGTCTACTTGAAGTCGAATAAAACTGGATCAATAGCAATGTATGAACTGAGTTTTTACAGCAATGGTACAACTTCTTTAACAAGTCAGACGAATATGATGAAACTTGTAAGTTCACAAAAGTACGATGTAGGTGGGTAGAAGGAGATGTTAACGGCAAGATACCTGGAGTTTTATTGTAAATACGCTGTTAAAATTGAAAATACCTTTGTAAGTAATAGAACCAAAATAAAAAAAAAACATTTTACCACACTTTTTTAAATAAGCTCGGCCACGAATGACACAGTTTGAAAAGTTTAGCCTAAACTTTAAAAACTGGCAATAACAGTCCTTCTCAATCTTCCTCATTCAAAGCCATCCTTGATTCTTCTAAGGGCGCGTTCGTTTGGGATATTCTGGAATAAGAATATATAATGGAAATTGAACTGAGTGGAGTGCAATTTGGTCTGAAATCATACGCGTGATTTCAAAATCGAACGAGCGCGCAGCGCGAGTTCGATTTGAAATCACAAGTATGATTTCAGACCAAAATTGCACGACCCGAAGTTCAATTACCACTTTATTAAATCCATTTTGAAATCGCACAATTTGATTTTGATTTTGATTTTTTTTTTTGATTTTTTTTTTTTTTTTTGATTTTGATTTTGATTTTGATTTTGATTTTTGATTTTTTTTTTGATTTTTTTTCTGATTGGTTGTTTTGTTTTACTGTTTCATTCTCATTGGTTGAGAAAAAGATGCGATTTAGAGCAAAAGATAGTGCGATTTGGGAATAAATCGCACTGCTGAGAGCCAATCACATTGCAAGGATAACCAGTGATTTCAAAATGGAGTTAATAAATTCCGGAATATATTCCGGCCAGGAGCAGAATAGCCGGAATGGAAATCCAGGTATTCCGAAATGAAAATAGCTCCCAAACAAACGCTTACTCGCATGATTATTCCAATTATTCTTATTCCGGATTTGATCCCAAACGAACGCGTCCTTAGTCCATTGTTCCCTCTTTGGTGTTTTTTTTTTACCTTAGTAAACTACTATTTCAAGGTTTCCTTTGATTTGAAGGCAATTTTATACATTGCCAAAGTTGACTTTATTCATGGTGACTGTGCCCCTTTAACAACTAAATTCCTAACCCAAACCTCATTTGCTTCTCGTGGTTGACAAACCTTCGTTTCCTAACGGTTCACACAAGTTTTAAATCATTTTAAAGACAATGATGGTCAGGTTTTACAGAACGATCCTTTTACAAGTTTCCGTATTATCAGGAAAAGACAAAGTCATCAACTCCATTTGAGCTTGTTTATCTCTTCGCCTTCTGCCGTTGCACTGAACGAATAATCGACATACAGTATGTATCCGAAGCGAAAAGCACTGAATCTTCTGCTTCAACATGAACAACGTCAAGTACAGGTTTAAAGGAGGTGTGGACCAATGCAGTAAGGGGAGTCGCGGGTAAATTGTCGCGAAAAATTGTGAGATCTTGTGCTGTAAAAAAAAGGTTTGCGGGTATGGTACAGGATATTGCTTCATATCATATTTTGTGTCCGATCAAAGACGCTTTATCTTGACTTGACACGACCTTTCTATTCTTGGGCCTTAGAACTAGATTTTACAGACTGAGAACTATAAAAGGCCTGTATTAGAAAATGTGAACACAAGCCATATTACAAAAGGCTTATCCCGGATCAATTTGAGGTTGAGCTGTCTTAATTTTCTAATAAATGTTTCCCGCAAATAAGTTTGTTTGCGTTTTACTATATTAATTATAGTCATGAGAAGCTGCTTGTAGAAACGTAGGACACGTGCATCAGTTATTCGGTAGATTAAGTTAGTTGTTCAAGTGGCTGGCCATGAAATACTAAAGTACCAACTGGTTGCTTTAGAACGCTTCTTTTGTAAAAAATGATTTTGTAACCTATAGCTAGTGGTAATTGTCTCAGCTTTAAGAAAAGGTTTTTCTTCTAAAATACACAAACCAAGTTAAAAGCTAACGTCAGTAAAAATGAAATATTGCACGTTTCAATACAACAATTTCCGTTTAACGAGATACAAATCTAAAACCCAACAAACCTATAACTAGTGGTAATTATCTCAGCTTTAATAAAAGGTTTTTCTTCTAAAGTACACAAACCAAGTTAAAAGCTAACGTCAGTAAAAATGATATATTGCACGTTAAAACACAACAATCTCCGTTTAACGAGATACAGATCTAAAAACCCAACGAGCTAAAAATGTGGTGGATGCGAGAACAGGATAGCTAGGCGCATTCAAATATTATATTAACGGCCTAATGTATTGACAAGCCGTCCTCTTTTAACTTGTTAAGGGTAAACTCAGTGACGGACGATTTTTCAGCCACTATACTTCTGGGGGGATTTAAATTTGTCCAGGCTGTGGTATATTGTTAATGTAATAGCCGATTCACACCAAAGCTTAAACACGTTTAAAAGCTGTTAAGTTAAACACGGTTTAAAATTGTTTTGTTCATAAAAGTTACTAACTGATGATTGTTTACTTCAAATTTGGCACAATCAAAGAACACATTAGAACTTACTTGAATCCTATGTAAAATTCAGTCTTCTGTTGCTTATTTTCATTTTGTCTAACCTGATTTAACTAAACAAGTTTTGTTGGTGTGAATGAGGTACAAGTCAAATTTGGGAGTAAAACATAGTTTCAGTAGCAAAGTCTTGCCCGTAGGGTACGTACAATCCTTTAACACTAATTGTCAACTCTCCCTCAGTTTGTAAATTTCTGTAGGCACGGCACCTTGGAACCATTCCCTTTATTTGTTTCTTTTCTGGATAATGTCAAGATTTGGATTCTCTGGTTTCTTGCGTCTCTTTTTAGTAGATTTTGAACCATTTCTTTCCTTGATCTGAACGGCGTAGTATTTTTGTAATGAAAATACTCTGGGATTACTGTTTGCGTGTTTTCCAAAACTGTCAAAACTTTGCTGTCGGTTAGGAAGAGCTGGTGAAGAAGGTAACGTTAACTACTTTCTGGCGTTCGACAAATATTAAGCATCAGCAATACAATGTGTTTACACAGTTCTTTACCAGAATGTTTTGCAAACTCGTCACAGTCGCGCGAGGGAGTATTTCCGATTTCAACTTTGTATTCGGAACTTACACGGGTAGGATTAACTATTCTTAAATGTGAGGAACTTGATTTAATTTTTGTCTCTTTCGGTTTTACTTGCCGTAAGAGAGTCTTCAACAAAGATTTAAGAAATATTACAGTCTCGAAACCCGAGAACCGCGACCCGCGACAATTTACCTGCGATCCGCGACAATTAGATTGACCCTTTGAAAATATCTTTTGTTTTTTGCTAGTTTTTGTAGTTTGCAGCTCGCATTATAAAATGTTGAACGTTGTATTCTAGCTTGCAGGGTTTATTGTAAGGAAACGGCATTACTGTCGAACTATCGGCAGTATTATTTCGACAAATTACAAAGTTGTTTTCTTAGAGTTGTAGTATTCTTTTCTTTTTCCCTTGGCTTTTTAAAGAATTCAATGGCAATGGGTTTGCATTAATTGACGCATATTTATGGAATAACGTGTGATACCACAAGATAAACAAACAATCTTGCGAGGTAGGTCAATATCGCGCAGAGCCTCGCTTTCGAAGTCGCAATTACACGCTAAATACCCCCGCATCTATAGCCAATCAGAGGGCGAGAATTGACTGACTGACTGACTGGTTGACTGACTGGCTTATTAATAAATCACATCGCAGTAAAATACTGAATTACGTAATTATTTACAAGCTACAAATATACAGATATAAATATAATAGCTTAAAGTTCTTTTAAGACTACGAGAAATTGACGAGTCGCTATTTACATATATACATGGAAACCAAAGCTAGTAGCGTTCACCAATAACCTCCAGCGTAATCTGAAATTTGCTGATTACGCGAAAGACAAAAATATTTGGTGATGATTGAATTATACTTAACAATAAGACTTAGCATGTAATTTCTGAGATGCACCGGGTTTGAAAAGTAGCCTGAAACGAATCTAAAGTTGATAAAAACAGTCGGGGAAACAAGTGTCAGTTTTTTCAAATCTTCGTTGAACCGCCACGGAGTTTTCTGCGTATTTTATCCAATGAAAACTGGAGCAAGAGCTTGCGAATACACCGAAAATGATCACACAACACGTCTCCACAAGAGCCTAGCCTAGCCTAGTGGGGTGGAGAGAGGAAAATAATCGCACAACACGTCTCCACAAGAGCCTAGCCTAGCCTAGTGGGGTGGAGAGAGGAAAATAATCGCGCAACACGTCATGTTGCTTAGCAACTTCAGGACGAACACAGTGGATTCATTCCCGTCTCGGAGGCGGGATTTCGTTATCAACTGACACGTCTTACCCCGACTGTAACATCTGCAGTTTATAGTAGTCGCTGGTTAATATGCGTCATCAAGTGGCTCTTCTGAGCAGAGGACTGGGTGAAGCGTTTGCCACAGTACTTGCATAAATATGGCCTTTCACCAGTGTGAATCCGCTCATGCGCAGCAAGGTTCCCAGATTGAGCAAACTCTTTGGAGCAGAACCTACACTGGAATGGTTTCTCGCCGGTGTGGATCCGCATGTGAACCTGAAAAGGAAAGCTCTTTAAACATTAAAGGCAAAGGTAAAGCCTAAATACGAGCCTAGCAGGGCCTAGTGGGGTGGGGAGAGGTAAAGTGTCTCGCCCAAGAACACCGCATTGTCCCAGCCGAGGCTCGAACCCGGACCGTTCGATCCGGATTCCACCGCACTAACCATTAGCCCACCGCGCGTACAAACTAGGAACAACTATCAATCACTGGTAAAGGCCATCTGACCAATCACAATAAACATAACATCGTGCAGCTGGAGCCAGGCGTGGGGAAATATGCAACCCATGTCAAGAACGTTCTTCCTGTTTGCTACGGTTTCGAGCTAAGTTTTGTTTTGTGCATATATTCGTTGTTATTCAGGGTTTTGCCACAGACGCGAATATTACCTTCAGAGTGCCTGATCTGGAAAACGTTTTCAAGCAGATAGAGCACTGGGGCCTGGAACTCAATCTTCTTCTCGTCATTCCAGTGGCGACGTTAGGTTGGTTCTGGGAAAGGTAACCAAGCCTTGTCATGCTGAGGCGTGGTACTGAGGTGATTTCACTTTGTGGTGGTGGTGTTGGTGGTAGTGGTGGAGGTGGTGGGGGAGAGTCAGTTTCTTCCTTTTTAACTTTTGATGTGTCAGGAGAGGTTGTTGCCATAGAAACGTCTGTGGTTTCTTCCCATGTATCTGCAGTACCGCTCCTTGCTGATCTTTCAACGTGAGTGAACACAAATCTGGAAAGAGCAAAAATAGTCAAGTAACAAATAGACGTGAGCTTGTTGTGGTACGTCTTGTAATCGACCACGAATTTCTTCATCACATTGTCAAATTTGGTGTTGGCTCACGAGGCCGCCCATAACAAAACAAAGCCAAAATGATTACAGGACGACTTGCTTTCACGATTCAAGTAAAAGTGCGAGCGAACCGATTCGAAACGTACAAAACCACAAACTTCAAATTACATAAAGTAACTCAAATCCAAACTGTAGAAACAGAATTTTAACAACTAACCTTTATTCCATTCGGAAATTCTCGAAAACCAGATTAATTAATACAAAGTTCTGTCCACTCGCGGTGCCTCGGCAGAACACGGCAAAAATAAACGATCCCATTTAACGACTTTGACGTCAAACTTTAGAGTTTTCCCTTCGCAGATTAATTCAATCCCGATGTATATTCATCTTAAAAACGAATTTGATGATTTCCCCTTTAAAGGAGTCCCTTTGGATTCAATTTGTTGCTTATTTCTGAGAACTAACAGCACCAAAACTGCAGTCTGAGCGACTGAAGCTGTTTTTGAAAGTTTTCAACGCGCGGGCAACCTGGAACCCAGGCTTTCGCTCTTTTGTGTTTCGGTGAGCGTGCGAGAATTTCTGCAGTTATGGTAAAAAGACTGATTTTCCCGGTCATTAATCTAAATCGAACGAGATCGAACTCGATCGAGAAACATGTTTCTATAATTGTTTCCAGTGTGGTAAAAGACAATCTTACACGAGTTTTACGTGAAAGAGCGAGCTTTGGTTGCTAAGTAACAAATGTTGCCGGTTGTTGCATTTGAGAAACATGTTTCCATGCCGCGCAGAAACACGAAATGTTTCTGCCTTGTAGCTGAAGCATAATTTGTTTCTTGGAAACAAAAATGGAAAACCGTGTTCCCATAAAAGTTGTGAGCGCTAAATATGAAATCGGCGAAACGGAAAACTGGACGTGTGAAAATCGTTTCTTTTTCTTTGGAAAAGTCACTTGGTGATCTACCTTGATTTTTTGCATGCGATTACCATCAAATAGAAAAGTTTGGACAAACGTGTGGAATTTCTTGTAATTTATAAAACGCCTTTTTAGTATAATTAAATTTCGGCAATACAAATTTTTCTAATATTGGCAGACAGAATACAGAAACAAGGGAGCTTTCAAATAACGAAATAAAAATGGCAGGTCACCTAATAATAATAATAATAATTAGCAAAAAGTGAAATTTTTTTGTCACTGTATAGGTGTCTCCATGGTAACCGCTATGACGTGATAAACATTTTTACGTATTGCCCCGTAACAGAGTTTTAAATCTATTTCATAACTTTGCCCGAATGATCTCAACGACTTCGCTTTACAAGCACTATAACAGTGAGAAACTGTTTCGAGCGTCTTTTAACTTAGAAATCTCGCGTTGGTAATTCAGTTTCTAGCGGCATTCTCGTTTCGCTAAAGGTATAGCTTGATTAAACTATAACAGGTGAAGTTCCCCTAGTTATTACTAACCGCTGTGGTTGAGGTCTGTTGCAGTCGCCTTGGTAGTAACCAAAGGAATAGTTTTCCCTTGGAATTCCCTCGTTTATAGTCAATGGTTGCACCACACCAATGTTCGGAGGTGGTATGCGATAGAAGTATCGGGCGATTCTGGCAGGATAAAATGACTGTGGATGGCGCATTTCATTTGGAAAATGTCTACGATCCATTTCATCCCCGACATGCTGGGCTGCAAATAAACAAGAGGAAAAGAATACTTTAGGATGAAATATTATTGTACGCACGCGCATAATTCATCGAATGTATTACTTCACGAAATCTGCGGTGATCTGAAAACAATTTTATTCCGAGAGACTTGCAGTTGACTTTGATTTAGGTAAGCTGTTGCGCCTAGTATTTATTCATCATTTCACTGTGGTAAGTTTTTTGGAACGAGCTGTGAAATGAAACGAATAACGGGTTCACTTTTCCAATAATCAATTAATTGATGTACTCTTGGGGGATACGCTTCACTTGGTTCGACTGTAAGTGCGGCTAGTGTATCTCGGGCTAAACTGTGTGTTATATGAATGCTGTGTCCAAAAAATTTTCACTTCTTTTTCCGATTTTACTGCTATCGACGTTAGTTCTATATCACCGATTGCGGTCGGCAAAACAGCCTCAGTTCAAATCTATACATCTCGGAGAAAAGTAAGTCCGTGTCATTTCAATGCAAATGATTCAATTCCATAACCATTTTATCACCAGCCATTCTTTCCAACCTAAAATCCCCAAGAATGTGATATATCAAAGTTCTTCCAATTGTGAAGTCAACTATGAGAGGGTCAAATGAAAAGGAAGCGAAAAAGACTAGGATTTTCATTTTCGACGGTCAGATTTTTCATAATGAAAAGGGGTATTTTTTTTAAAATAGTGAAAGAAAGTACTTTTTTCTTTTTCACGAAAATCATTCTACTTACTTTCTTCGTGTCCTGTGACTGGTCGAAAACCAACGGGGAAGTCGATTTCTTCAAATAAACATCGGTTCATGGTTTTTCTTTGAGCTGGCCTCACCTTTGCCCAGCATCGAAATGTCAGAAAACAGGATTAGTTGCGTTTAATTAAGGGAGCTGTTATTGGTATTACTAAGGAAACGGCAATAACAGTAAAAAAATAAACAACGGGATTTTCAACCAATGACAGTGAGGCGGTATTTTTTCTATCGACACAGTGAAAAACATTGTATTCCCTTTTTTGCCGAAGAAAACAACTTTAAGAGGCGCACGTGTACAGTTTGCCGGCTAGAGTAAGAAGAGAGAGGGCATGTTTTGTTGCTATGGTGACAGTATGAAAACGAAAACGCGACTGGTTATCTTTCTTGGTCAGTTGCCTCCTTTTTTCAGCATGGTGGCTAATTTGTATAACAGTTGTGTCTGGCTGCTCTGCTAGACTATGACATGAACAAACAAAGTTTAAAACTTTCACACATGCAAAATTGCTGACAGGCGCTTGGCCAGCGTTTAACATTTCAGGAAAATTCTCCTTTGCTATATTGATGTTATCAAAATAGAAAACGAGCGTGCCAGTTGGCGTGGTTGCTGGTGTTATGTTTAGTTGCCTATAGAGATCTTATCAAAACAGAAGTCAACATTGTTTGAAAGTTTCCATGGGTACATAATACCACACCCTTTTGATTAGCATTGCTGCTACACAACACTGCTATTTTTTGACAGATGCCATGGTTACTAATGTTACTTAATCTGTATCGCACACTTCCGTTGAGCGTTGTGTTTGGTTCACATGCTTTCCAGGAAGTGTTTAGTTGAACTGTGAAAATATTTTATACGTCCCGTTAATTTGTTTTATCTAACAAGACGTAGTACATAGAACACTTAAAATACGAAAGGCCTTGGGGGTTAAGAGTTTACGACCGTCAACGCACGACTTCAGTTCGAGGTACGTAAAAGTTGCTAAAAAAAGAATACTTCTCACCATTTTATTGCATCATATTATGATTTTGAGGGGCCGATAACACAACCTCGTTCTCAGGATCTCTCTCATCGCCCCCTGGAGAGAGAGGAGGCGGTGAGAGAGAGACCCTGGGAACGAGGTTGCCGATTACATGGCGAATTTCATCTCGGGCTCAAATTCGCTTCACTTCAGGATAAAATATCCGGTCGGTCGGGGCAGCATTCATGAAAAACTTTCTTTATGTAACTAAAGCAGTAGCGGATAGAAAGCCTAAAAAAATGAACCCCGAGATATTCCGTTTAAGGTTAAATTTTGTAGAAACTTTTTCACTCACTCACAGTTCAAAAACTACCTTTACCTTGATATCCATCCAAAATTTTCACAGAAACATAATTAAACCATTACGTCGACTAATCAGAGTTCTGGCTTTGTAAAGGTATTTGGAGTTGAACAAAATGTCAAACCTTGCTGCGCGGAAGATGTACTTAGGTCAGCTCTTGCGTCATTAACGTAATTAAAACATAACATCGACCAATCATACCTCTACCTTTTGTTAATGCATATTAGGGCAGTGACCGACAGTTCTTGCGTCACCAAATTGCGTCACCAAAAAAGGGCGGTGATCGACTTTCACACCTTAGACGTGGAATGCACTTGACACTCGTTAGTTCTTGCGTCATCAACTTAATTAAACTATTTCATCGACCAATCAGAGCTCTGGCCTTTGTTAAGGCGTATTAAGGCGGTGCTCGACTTTCACAACTCGCTACACGAAATGTACTTGGCATTCGTTACTTCTTGCGTCATTAATTTAATTAAAACATTAAATCAACTAATTGTAGCTCTGCCCTTTGTTAAGGACTATCAAGGTGGTGATCGAATTTAACAACTCGTTCAATGGAATACTTATCAATTCGTCAGTTCTTGCGTCAGTAACGTAATTAAACCATTAAACTGACCAATCACAGTTCACCATGGCTGTAGGAAACGTACATATGCTATGTCCATTTGAGTTGCTGTTTGCTGCTTGCTGTTTTCTTGCTGCGGACAGGACCTCGATTTCCAGAAGATATGGACAAATATCAAGGTAGAGTTCTCTAAACATATATTCACTATTTGATATATTTTCGTTTGCCAAGACATGCCTGGTTTTTACAAGACTGGACCACTTTATCACTGAACAGACAAATGGTTTCTTTCTTGGACAATATATATCTTGCTATAGTTTGCAAGCCTTTGTCGATTATCAATGACTAATTTAGTGTTCATTTAAGCAAAACTATTATTACTGATAATATTTCACTTTGTTTTAGTTTGTACGCTAATTATGTTTAATATTGTTTAAATAAGAAAATGGAAGGAAAAGTTGTAAAACGGAAAGTTTTGCTCAAGAAAATTTGTTTTCAGTTGGAATATGAAGTGAAAAAATTATGACTAGAGTTTAGCCTATTTTTAGCCTATTTTTGAAGCGGGTTAAAAAAACCAGTGCAGAATAGCGCGTTCAATATGTTCGACAAAACCCTCTCAGAATGTCAATCGTCATCTCTTGCCCTCTTCAAAACAAATTTAAGTTACCGGTCTTGGTTTTCTCGTTTCGAATCGTCGGGGCTTTTGATGAGGAAATTTGTTCTTGCCCTCTTTAAAACGAATGTAAGTTAGCGATTTGATAAATGGTATTCAATCTGGTTGTGGTTTTCGAGTTTTGAATCGTTGCGGCTGTTGGTAAAGAAATTTTTTCTATAATAATGGCAAATTTGAAGGCATGTTCTGAAGCAGTTGTTTCCAGTGGGATCGTCCAGACGTGCTTGAATTTTGTAACACACACAAAACTGCAGGCTGATACCAGGGAGGGCTAGTTGGGGGTTGGGTGGGGTGGGTTACCACGGGAGGGCGGGTGGGGGGTTGGGTGTGTGTGTGGGGGGTTATCATAAAGCCCATGCATCAAGTTAGGTGGCAGCGCATAATGTCTTAATTGAAAAATTACAAAAAATGTTTCTTTTCGCAGAATATTCTCGTCACTTTCTGCCGATGCCATATGATTGGATGAGTTATTATCATCATGTGTATTACACACAGGTCGACAGGTGAGGAAAAGTGTTCTAAAAATGTAGAATGGGTGTAATTAGACCTATCGAAGAGCACGTCTCATGGGTTTTGCCATTCGGGGTCTTGTCACAGTCACGATAGTAAATTTTCGATTCAAATCACGATTCACAGAGCACAGTAGTCAGGTGTCCCATATTAGGATACATTAGTATGTTAGATGATTTGAAACAATCATGAAAATCATAAAAAATCATAAAAGTCCCCATAAAAGTCCCCATTAATTAAGAAGATCTTGATCCGGTTTCTTGACAAAAAAAAGAAAGTTGGAAGGAAAAGAGGAAAGGAAACTAGATGGTTGCTAAACCTATTTGAGTTTTGCACATTCTATTTACGTGATCCAATGCCTTGCCCTCTATCTGCTATGAAACGTTACGTTTGAATGCGGAACGTTACATGACAGATAGATTGCAAGATCTATCGCTATTTCGTCCCCAGAGCCACTCGTCCCTCTTAGCCGTCTAGTCCTGTGCACGAGGAACAAGTGGCTCTGGGGACACATGATTTGATTGACTGAAATCTAACGACGTATCACATCAGCCCTTTCTTTATTGTCAAGTTTTAATTGTTGATTTGACTTCCTTTGTCGTATTCTAGCTAGTGAAATTATTTTTCCCATGTTCCTCGTGCACAGGCCCAGTCGGCTAAGAGGAACAAATGGCTCTGGGGACCAGAAAGAGTTTATCAGTGTTCCGGTGCTCCATGGAACAACAAGCAATATCACTACGAATGGACCGTTTCGCAATTCTCTTCCATCCGTGAACACAAGTGGAAATCTCATTACCACTCCCTGTGCTATTCATCGCGGCCATCAAAACCAACGAGCTGAACAGACGACCAGGGATCAAGTTCGGCCCAAGTGTCCCGTATGCAACAGAACATTCTCCAAACCTGGGTCATTGAAGGTAAATCCACTGGTGAATATGCACCAGCTTCATCTTGTAACTCTAAAGAAAGCAAAAATTCATAATTGAAAATATTTTCCCCAACAGATGGCAAAAATTTGCTTTGAGTCACCAGGCCTTGCAAAAATTACAAGCATTGCCCACCTTGTTTCATAAAATGTTACCTAACTCTTTGAGCCAAATTGGCGCAAAAGATTTCTGTTTCATAAAATGTTGCACATTTAATCTCTTTAACATTGTCATATCTGGTTTAAACGGTTAGAACTGTGCGCGAATCGTCAACTACTCATTGAAACAATTTCACCCAACCATAAATGTATTTATTTTCAGGTTCATATGCGGATCCATACTGGTGAGAAGCCATTTCAGTGCCAATACTGCCCTAAGGCATTCAATCAATCCGGGAGTCTTATCAATCACGTACGAACTCACACTGGTGAAAAGCCATTTAAATGCAAGTTCTGTGGCAAACGTTTCACCCAGTCCTCCGCTCAAAAGAATCACCTCATGACCCATTACAGAAAGCTATTTGCCATGGCTGAAGCACTTGAGGAAACGAGGTCGCGCTCTTTCTCGGGATAAAATTTCGGGGGGAGAGGGGGGAGAGTTAGTCGGGTTTGATAGTTCATACGTTTCTTTTCATTAATGCTTTGCTTTTCAAAAACCGGTTGGTGAAAGAAAAAGCTGCAATCTAGCTGTATCATGAAAAGATTATTTTGCTGTACGTTCAATCTATTCTGCGTTAGTTGTGCGGTTGTTTAGTTGTCTTAATTTCCATGGTAACAGCACGACATGAAATCAACAGAAAAGTTATTTAGACTGGAAATAGTTTATTTGATTTATTGTTTCGTATGCGTTTCCTGAAAAAGTAGTATTTTAATGTTTGAAGGTCTTACTTAAAGGATGCTTTTATTTCAATGTGCTTTGTAATTATCGCAGATGGTGTATCTGCCTTGTCGTCCCCAGGCACCGGTCGGTCAAAGCGGTAAGGCCGGACATCAGGGAGCGCGGGGGTTGATGGATTGGGAGCGAGTCTTTCCGTTCCATCAGGCCCACGACACCAAGCGAACCGCGCGCTATCAATCCCATAACACAAAGCGCATCGCGCACGAGCAAGGAGCGACGCCTGGGGAAGAGGCAGCAGATATACCGATAGACAGGAGGTATTCCTACACGCCGCCATTTTGGAAATTATGACGTGTTTGCTTTGCCACAGCAGGGGCAACTTTCACTAAGCTGACGGGGACAATTATATTTTCTCATATAAACGCCCAATAATGTTGTCTCGGGGGCAACAACGTCCACAAAAAATGCTTTTATATTACACGATAGCCTCGCAACTATTGTTTTGCGACGTCCTCGTGACATCGCCTTCGTTGTTTCGAAAGGTCCCTATATAAATGGGGCTTAAAGGCACTGGTGGCCGACGGGGAAGGGGCACTGTTTTAGTGAGTGCAGAACACAGACTGAACACGTCAAGGTTCTTAGAAAATATGAATTTATTACAAACGAAAGAAGGGGTATAAAAATATCAACAATCGTCAATATGAATTATAAATAACAAAAAGGTAGTACAAAAATACTACAATTATTCGAAATTACGACAAAATAATCAAATTATTATCTTCAACAAGGGCAGCATATCTCATTTGTGAGATTTCTTAATTGTCAAGAATCAGTTGCCATTTTTCAATAAACAAGAGATTTGTTTTAAAATGAAGCGCTGAACTATAAATAGAAAAAGTTAGATTTCCCATTTCAAATAAATACCGTGTACTGTGAAACTAAAACTGTTCTAGGCTGACTTATTTTGATTCGTATTGAATGACTATTTACACGTTTTCATCTTGGGAAAGAAAACTAAATTATTTCCGTATCATAGTCTACATTACAATTCTACTATTAGCGCACTAATGTAATTACACGACCTAATTGTCCAAGGAGTTTAATTCCTTCGTTTTCTTTTTAATTTCTTCCTCAAGGTAGTCAACCTTCTTTAAAAGATTGTCTTTCTGTAGTTCAGCATTTGTTAACTGCTGCCTGACCTCTGCCATTCTGTCATCCGTTACATTGCTGTCTTGCTCCATTTGATCAACAGTGAAGTTAAGTTCCGATTCCGTTTTCATAACCTGTGCTAGCTCGGTGTTCAGTGTGTCTACTCGGCCCTCCAGCTCGTTAATTTGCCGTTCAAGGAGTTCCTTTGGAGATCTCAAACCTGTTTTGACACCAGCAGTTCGAGATTTGGGTCTACAAAAAATAAAAGAATATCAAATGGTTACTTAAGTAAGGAAAGTTTTCGGGTAAAATTCATGGCTGTGTTTGATCCACTCCTTGCCCTACCCCCGCAGCCACCACGTGTTTGACAGAAAACATAACCGACAGAAAAATGAACTGAAGTTCGTCAGGAACGGATGGCGCCCTTCTGTCCTCTGTTTGACGTCTTTTTAGTTTTCATGAGAAATTAAAGAAGTGTTTTGTTCATTCACTCCACTTTTCGTGTACTCGCCTTAATTCATCTCCAGTCTTCTCGCCTCTAAGTTCTTTTAGCCTCGTCATGGCGAACTCTTCTTTCCTTGAGGATGGCGCATGTGCAGATAAGAGGTACTCCTTTAGCTTGGCCCGGGTAAGGAACGCATTTTTACGCGCCAAACGCTCGGTTATTCCCTGAGGGGGAGGAAGAAGGTCAAATTGTTAATTAATCTCTGAGGTAAAAATGTTGCAAACACAATTTCAAGAAAAATGAATAATTCATTTAAAACGCAACTCAAAAGAAGATTAAATTTGCTTTTCAATACGGCCAGATTTGATCTTTCGCTACCCTCTTAAAACTGACCTGCACAGAGAAGTCGGCATCAACTGGGCTTGACACCTTAATGTTCACCAGTTCTCCCACCACATTCACTCGCTCACTCATAGACCGCGCAGGTTTTAGGGCAGTTTCCAAGGGACTGCCACTAGATACATTACCCACCAGGCGTTGCGCTGTTTGGGTGTTACGGGCGCGAGCGAAGAACAAGTCTTGACAACAGACACGGAACGCCTAAGGATTGAAAGAATACTAATTTAACGAAAATAACTGTTTAATGAAATGATAGCAAGGCGAACAAATTGAGAGCCACCCTGAATTAACTGAAAATAAATATTAAACGACAGCCATATCATGAAATTGATCGCACAGGAAACCTACCGTAATCCAGTGTGTTAAACGCGAGGACTGGGCACGAACTAGCATAATAGATTCGATTGAAGCGGCTCATATTACAAATGAAATATCAAGTAAAACACAGTCATCTTGAATTTGTAAGTTTGGATAAAAAAAGGGTTAACGAAACAAACTCCCGTATAAGCCCTCTGATATGTCTACCCTTATTTTGCCTTTGGTTTCATTTGCAAAGTAAGCCTTTCAGTGAAATGTTAATCAAAGTAAAAAAAAAAAAAACGTGTCCCATTCCTTTTCAAGATGTCAATGAGGCGCGGTTACCTTGTAGAATTCTCTGAGGAAGAGTGGGTTCTGGTCATCAATAAGGTCATCAATCTTGATATGGGACAGACAATGCATAATCACAACTAAGAAGTCGCCAACAGACTCCATTCGTTCCTGACGCACAAACAACACCCGCCGCGCATGCTCGTAAAAGAAGGAATTCCGGAAGGCGTTCCTGTCGTAGTTGTTAGGCGGCAAGTTGGAAGCCAGTAGCAACGTCACTTCCGGTGCGTCCATGGTTTTGTGCAGCATCTGTGTGATAAACACACCAAATCGGTACACAACAAAGTTGGCAGGACTGAGTTCATTGATGTCCACAGGAACCAAATCTCCCTGACACAACCACTGAGCGTCCTTGATGTCAATGTACGGACGGCCTCCTTTGGCCCCGGCCACCCCTCCCTCGCCGATGTTATTTTTCAGCATGTTTTCGATCTCACTGACGCTGTCGAAGATGGGCGAGCCAATCAGCATTGAGACCCAGTCTTGCTCTGAGACGCCCGCAGGCAGTCCAGCGGTGATTACAGGTTGGGTATCCTCAGATGACGTGAGTAAGGTTTCGGTGGTAGTGGGTTCATCTGTAGAAGAAAAAACGAAAAAGCAATGGTAAGTGCAAGTCGTGTGGTTATAGTAGACACACAACAAGTCTAGTGGCCCATCAGGCCAGAGCTCGTCCAGGTTTCCTTAGCACCGACTGGGAGTATTTCTACTCCCCCCAGGATGGGATGCTAGTCCATCGCAGGGTTACCCCACAGCATTAAATTCGCCGGTATCCATTTATACACCTGGGTGAAGAGAGGCACAGTGATAGTAACGATTCTTGTCCAAGAACACAACGCAGTACCCCGTCCGACGCTTCAAACCGGACGGGAGTCCAGCGCAGTAACCGTTAGGCCACCGCGACTTCCCACCCCCCAAAAAAATATTTCATATGAAAAGCGGCGAGATTTACAAGTTTTAAAAAAGCCTTCACAGTCACGCTGAAGTGTACCGAACCAATGGAGAATTGGCTGACAACAGTATAGCTGGATTGACAACCTTACATTATAGTGACGTCATAATGCACACGGCCTATTGACGCACGCGTATTTTCTAGTCTTATCAAAGTTGTAACTTTCTAGTCTTTACACCCAACATTACTAAGGGCCCACAATACTGTACAAACGTTGCGTTCTTCGCAGGTCATTACCTGTTGTCTTTGGTCGTGTTTCTGAGGGTGCCATGGGCGTGGTAGGGGTGCTGGCCTTCAGACGCTCTGCCTCTTGCCTCTGTAACGTGCTCATTTCTTCTCTTTCTTTCTGTTCCGCTGCCTCTGTTTCAACCTTTGCTGCCGCTTTGATCTTCTGCATCTCAGTATCTTTCTTCTTCTTTCGCCTGGCTTCAAGTTTCTCACGCAGTGCAGCCTTTGTTCTTTCCTGTTCTTTACGCAGATTTTCTTCAAATTTAGCCATGTTTTCTTGGTGTTCTCGCATCAGTTTCTAAATAGAAAAATAAAATGGAAACTTGACTAAACTCGTCTGCAGCTTGAAAAGTATGTTTCTCGTAGAACCCTTGTATTATGTACAAGTTTACGCCAGGAGAAATCGCCCGGCATTATTGCCGGGCATACCGCCGGAGCGGTAGACTAGGAGTATTTCTACTCCTCACTGGATGGGATGCTAATCCATCACAGAGGTACCCCCAACATTAAATTCACTGGTACCAATTTATACACCTGGGTAGAGAGAGGCATGGGGAGAGTAAAGTGACCAGGGCAGCGCTCATACCCAGGCCGCTTGATCCAACGCACTAACCATTAGGCAACCGCGCCCCCATCTTGGATTCTACAATAACGTTAAATTTCCTTAGTTTCAACTGTTGATGGAAACATCTGACCAACCTCTTTTTTTTCCTCTGTCATTCCTCTCTGAGCCATAGCCAGCTGCTTAGCAGCCTCGCTTTCCTGTGCCGCCTTAGCTCTCTTTGCAGCTCGCTCGGCCTCGCGCTCGGCTAGACGCAGTTCCTCTCGTTCTCTTTCTTTCTCCAGCTCAGCTTCAAGGCGCCTGGAAGATTATTAAAACGACGACAAAATTACTTCCTACTTGAAAGAGGCCGTAAGACGAGAGCCTGTAACTTAGTCACGTTTACTGTCGTATAATTCAAACGAAAAAGAAAAAGACCTTTATTTTGCAAGACTTACTTGACTTCTTCGTCCATCTTTTTTTTCTGCTCTTCACTCTGTTGTTGTCGTTGTTCCTTTATCTTGTTAATTTTCTCCGCCATTTCAAACATGGTCTGTTCGCGATATTCTTTGGCCGCCTGCGAGGCACGTTCAGCTTGCTCGGTGTAGTTTTTGATCAGCTCCTACCACACAATAAAGGAATTTCCATGTTATGCCAGGTCAGCAATTAAACCAGGTTTTAAACTCGTTCTTTTAAGAGTAAAAATCATTTGCCGAGTTACGAGATTCAGCTTTGATCACAACCCTTGGGTGTGACCACTCACATTAAAGCTAGAGAGCCGTACTTTAATGTGGTACTACTTGTCTTTGAAACCCTTAAAATAACGAAAATTGGCACAGTGTAAGCTTTCCTCAAAACAGATACCTCTTCCGTTGACAGTTCATCCATTGTGCCAGCGAGCTCCTGCAGCTGTTTCTCTCTAAGTTCCAATCTGGCATGCGCGTGTTTCACCTCAAGAGAAGGCAGAGCGTCCAGCTCAGCCCGGGATACTTTCTCTTGTGTTTCAGCGTCAAACTGTGCGAGTTGTTTCTGTCGATAGAATAAGGAAAAATGTTTAAAACGTAAAACTACTCAACTGTGAAATGAAAATGAAACTTTCACTGAGTTTAGAATCAAGGACAATTCTCTAAACACTGTTGCAAGTTTCGCACAAGTTTCAGTACCTAATAATAACGTTCTTCTTGTTTATAGATGAAAATAACACGCTATTACCTTCTGTTTCAACTTCAACTCTGCTTTCCTCTGTGACAGCTCAGCCGTGCTCATTGAGTTCGATTTTGCAATCAGCTCCATAAATTCCTGAAAGAGTGAGGGAGAAAACAAAGAGAGCAATTCAACGTATTTTTTCTAGTTGACTACACTATCCACAATTAAAACTCTATAATTATAAATACTCGAAGTTTAATAAAATTCACCCTTTATTAAACTCAACAACTTATTATAAGTATAATTTGTCAGTGATGCCATGTGGATATAATTATAATTAAATAAAAGAACCATGAAGTTTTTTCCTTTTAGCAGGCAGATGAAATTTTACTAAATTCCTCTGATATCAGCTTTTATTAAAAACTAGCTATGGTATATTGCATTTCCTGAGTTCTGATGGGTTTAGAGGCAATGGTATATGAGCTCATATACCATATGGTTATAGCCAACTCGGCGCTACGCGCCTCGTGGGCTATCTACCATCTCATATCCAACGCGCGCTCGTGGAATAATTGTTAAATAACCAAGGAAGAGATTATCAGAATTTCGCAGTAGGTCTTCTGTACGTTCAGCTTTCTCTCACCTTTTCTTGCTCGGCAATGAGTTCTTCTCTTTCTGCCTGGCGAGTCTCAGCCATTTGCGCCCGCGCCTCAGCCTTGGCAGCGGCAATCTCTCTGTTGAACTGTTCTTCAAGTTGTACTCTCTCTTGCATATGCCTCTGTTGCAGCACTTGATAAATTGTGTTTCCGGCTCGTTCGCTGTCAAGATTCTGTACCGCGTCTACAAGCGCTGATTTCTGTGCTTCGCGAACCTGCAGCAATAATGATTACACATTAAAGAATGTTCCGCAATATAATCTAGACATTTAGTGTGGTGTATTAGAATGATTTTAAATGCTGTGACCGATCACGTTCATAAAAGGCTTTAGTCTCGATCTGCTGCTAATTAACAAGTAGATTCCACGTGGCCGTGCGTCTATTCAGTAATAGACAACTGATGACGTCCAAATGTGGTAAGAACAAACAACTGGTACACAAGCTGAGAGGCCGAGTGTGTCACTGATGTTCTTACCGCATTTTGACGTCTTCTGTGATCTATTATTGAAAAACGCACGGCAACATGAAATCTATCATCAGTGCGTGTGTCCCTTAATATATCATAGACAGGAACTAATCAAAATGGGTCCATATATTCTCATAAATACTATAGTAACAAATATGGCAATCGGTTTGGAGAATTAATATTCCATCTTAAAAGTGTTGCTTACCTTGTCTTCTTGGATTTTCTGTCTTATGTTCTGTTGGTTTAGCAGTTCCTTTGACATCTGAGCCTTGTGTTTCTGCTCTAACGCGGCAGCCTTGCGCTTCTTTCGCTCAGCAATCTTATCACTGAGCGAGTTCATCTGCCTCTGTTTTTCCACATCCATGCTGCGTGAAAGCATCTCTAAGTCCTGTCTATGCTGTTCCAGTAACACGTCGGTTTGATCTTGTGACAGCTCGTTACGTTTCTTGGCCATCTCCTTCTGAAACGTCTCCTTCTTTGCTGCGATTAACTACAAGAGAAAACCTGGCTTTAATGATGCTGGACAATCCATGTCAACCAATCAAAACGCAAGGCAAAGACATGTGGCAGGCACGAAGCGCGGGAAAACGTGCACGAGTCACGATTGGTTTTGGTTCTACTTCTGATTGGTTGAAAGAGTGGCGCGAGTTTTTTAGACCAATCGCTGAGTGAAGTAATGCAAATCAAAGGGAACGTGAATTACTGTAACACTCCAGTGAGTGAAAACCTCAGGTAGTGGATAGAGTGCAAAGGTCTAATAAGAAGGGTAGCGCTAGGAGAAGATGAAAGACGATGGTTGCATTACTAACCTTGACTTTCTGCTCTTCAATCTGATCTGCGACTTGCTCTCCAGCAGTCTGTTCTTCAGCTTGCAGTTGCTGCTCCATGTTCATCATCTCTTCAACCTGCTTCACCTCCAAGGCGGCTTGTTCTTCAATCTGTTTCTCGGCAAGTTTCTCCATCTCTTCATTCAGTGTGCCCGCTATCTGAGCCTCCGCTGCCTCTAGCACCTGTACAGCGGCTTGATCCCCAGATAATTCAGCCTGCAATACGGGAAAAACAACAGCTCAGTGAGTTAAGTTGTATACAAACGTTTCGCCTATAAAACACATTCTGTGTAACATATCGTGAAGAGGCTACAGGATGAATGAAAGAAAGATAGGAAAGGAAAAGAAATAAGAATCGGCAAGACGACAAGAATTCTTGTCGAAGCTCCCGTCTTAACCCAAAAAATTAGGGAGTTGCAACTTCACATAAAAATTAGAAGCAGGCGAGTTTCTTTACCTGTTTCTTGCTCATTTCCTTCAGTTCTCTTTTCATTGCCGCTTCCTTGTTCATTTCCTGTTTTTGTCGCCTCCTGGCGGCGAGCTTGGCGGCCAGCACAGCTCTGCTGTGTCTTTGCATGTCATTGTGGCGCTGTTTCATTTCTTCAGCTTCTTCCATGTACTTCGCCACCAACTGTTGTTGTTGTTCTTCTGACAGCTCCGTTCTCTTCAACAGATTTTGTATCACCTTGCGAATAACGCAACATGGAGATTAGAGAGTAGAGTTAGCTAGTTAACAAATGAGTATAAGGTGGTGGAAGAAAACGAACGAAAACTGGGCGGCCGAGTACCAAGGCGAATTTGGCTAGAGAACATGCGAGGTATTGAGCGAGTGAGTGAGAAAGTGAGTTGGCAAGCAAGCCTGGTAGTTCTCGACCCATAGCCTTTTTCTGTTTCTCTTAGCAGGTGGGGCCTTTACACGAGAAACGAAGGGCTTTGGGAACATGGGACTTCCGGTCGTAGAATCTAGGACTTCCCGACTTCATGTATATAGTATTGATGTTTCTACATGTTGTGTGCTGCAATATGGCGACCGGCGAACATTGTAACTTCCGTTCAAGATGGGAACGAGAATGAGCGAGGTATTGAGCGAGTGAGTTGGCGAGCGGGCCAGGTATTGAGTGAGTGAGTTCAAACCTGTTTTCGCTTCGTTTCTTCCTGTTCAGCTTCCACTTCAGCCAATACAGCTATCAAGGCACCTTCCTCTCTCAACACATCAGCATTCTGTCGCTTGTGCAACGCATCCAGTATCTCGGCCTCCTCAGGGGACCCGGGTTGGACATGTTTTAGCTCCTCTTTGAGTTCTTCCTCAGTCTTCCTCGATCGTTTGCGATCCTTTCGTTCTTTCATCTTTTCTTTCATATTGATTCTTCTTGACGCGGCCCGGGAGTGAAGCTGAAGCACAGAGTACCACCATTAGAGGATGTTATTTTAATTCTTACTCTACTGAGTTGTAACATCAACAGTCGTCCCAACGTATTCCAAGAAAATTATAGCCATGTTATTTAAGGGGCATTGCAATGGTGAGCATGGAGTGTTAAGGTCAAGATTCTGTGCTAAAATTATTGCTTAATACCTCGACTCGTACAAATAATATTCCTGTAGAATTGCGAAAATATCGAATGAAAATGTAGTAGGGAGACAAACCATAATAGTTGGTTTCCTATTTTTTTCCGCTGACTTGGCTTGAGAATTTGAAAAAGTTGGCAATTTTTTCCAATTTTCATTCCACTTCCAACCTCGCCATCCGTAACAACAGACGTCAGTAAATGGTTTCAATGCAGTAATATAGTCTTGGATAACAAAACTAAACCATTATTTTTGGTTTTCCTTTGAGCGAAGACAAGTTTTAGCTTTTTAAAGTATACACCACAAAGTAATGTCAGGTACATTGGAAAAATGCGAATTGTAGACTACAGGTTTGTTTTGTCTTTTGTACTAAGAAATGTATATCTGTTTTGCTTTTGATTGACCATTGAAGAAACCAGTGAATTTATGAACGGGTTAAATTTCCCTTACCTCTCGCACTTCTTCAAAAGCGTCCTCGATTTCTTCCGGTGCAACTGACAAATTCATGGCCTTGACTCGAGCTTCCATCTCCTGATCAAACGCAGCTCGTCTCCCAGACTCCATTTCCTCTCTCTCCCGCTCACTCTCCTCTTCGTATGCCAGCGCCAGCTCCGCCAAGAGTTTCTCCTGTTGCTGTGCCAGTAAAATCAGATCTCTCTCCAATTCATCGTCACCAGGAAGATCAAGGTCAATCACGTCACTAACTCCTGCTATTCGGGCCTCTTCCTTGTGGCGGCTGGGAAAACAAAGACAAGACGATTAAAGAAAAATTCGAACGTCTTGCAATGGTACATTTCAATGTGAAGATGTGAACACTGTGTTGTTCAAGGTGGTTCTAACTTTTGAATCTGTGGTTGAGATCCTAGTGTGTAACCATTCAACTGAAAGCTATTAAGCAGTACTTTCACTCGGTACTGTTTATTTTGCTGTACAAGGTGGTTCTATCTTTGAAGTCTGTGGATGAAACTCTAGTGTGTGACCATTCAGATCAAAGCTATTGAGCAGTGCTTTCGCGTGATTCTGTTTATAATGCTGTACAAGATGGTTCTAACTGGGCATGAAACCCTAGTGTGTGAATCATTCAAATGAAAGCTATTGAGCAGTACTTTCTAGCTGTACAAGGTAGTTCTAACTTTTCATTCTGTGAAAGAAACCTAATGTGTGCCCAGTGATAAATAAGCTTGTCGTTGGAAGACATACTTGTATAGATCTTTCTTGCGTTTTAGCCGCTCTTCCTTCAAGAGTTTCCTGACATCACGCAGCTTCTTCTGTTTCTGTTGTTCAATGTCCTCCTGTTTCTGTGCCATTTTTTGCGAGTATTCCTGCATCAGTGCTTCCTTCTCCTCTTCACTCTCAGCTCGTCGCAGCCTTTCCCTTAGCTCCTCCTGAGTTAGTTCACAAGAAACAAAAAATAAGGCTTCAATCCAAATTTCTTTTACCCTCATTGGATCTTTGTTACCTATTTTCCCGGAACTTGTAAAAAACAAATCGCGCAATTTAAGGCCTGCGAAATTTTAAACTCTGGTTTAAAACCGTAAAACCTCCCTTCTTCCGAATCATACAACTGATGGAAAGAAGAATGTCGTAAATGTTGAACTGTGTACTAAAATGCTGTGCTTTGAATTGAATTGAATTGAACCTGTTTTAAGTTTTATAAAGCGCCCATTCTGAGGTTAACCGTTTACTAAGTAAATTCTCGCAAAATGTAGTTCTTCTTCAACATGATTTTTCTTTTGACCCTTTGCATAAATGGCGCCTAAATTTGAATAACAATACTTTGTACATCCTTAGCCTCGTTCTTATGTTTCTAGACAAAGTGTTTTTCACATGAATGTGAGGCTTAGGATGTACAAGTATTGTTATTCAAATATGGGCGCCATATATGCAAGGGGTCTTTTTTCCACGAAAATAAAGTAGTTATTGCGAATTTGATTTAACGGGAATCAAGCGCCTCACACCTTTCTTCTACTCGAATTGTTCTGTACAGCTGTAAACCATTCCAATTTTAACATCACTTTTTCCGTCAATTAACCTCAATCTCATCCCATTGTTGTTTGCTACTGTGATAACAGTTATCTGAGGTATTTGTCTGGTTCTATAGATTATTGAATGTAATATTAAGTTAATACTGATTGATTTATGACGTTACCCGCAATTCAGCCACCGCCTTGCCTTTCTTCTCTTCATAAGCGGTGATAACTTCAGAGATGATTTTAATCTCGTTCGAGCGGAGTTCGTTCTCTAACTGCGCGCATTCCAAAGTGTGTTTTTCCATCAAGTTCTTGGTTATTTCTTTCCTCTTTTCCTCAGTCAGGCCACCCGATGCCGCGATTTCAGCGACGTTCACAGCCTCAGAACTGTACTTCTGGCCCATTTGTCCCACTTCTACCTTGGATAGGATTTCTCCTGCGGAGAACAAAGTGCTTGTTTGCTGCTGTAGGCCTGGGGCGAGCGTGACGGCGGCAGCCTGCTGAGTTCGTTCTGACGTGACACTGGTTTGGTTTACAAACACAGAAGGAGCTAAAAGAAATAAATTAGAAATGGAAACAAACCAATGTAAGAATGAAGAAAGGAAGGGATGAATGAGTCACATTGTGAATGAGAATTTAGGACATAAAAGTTGACTTACATAAGTTGGCTTTGAAAGAAACATGATAGAAACGCGGTGAGAAAGATATAATAGGCCATTTCCGAGTTCGCTTGAGCCTCTATTTCAAGGCGAGTCTAAGTGCAAAGTCTTTGTAATGAAAATGAGTTTTCATTCATATGGAAAGCAAAACTAATTACCATCACAAAACTTTCGCACTTTGAAATTGAGGATCAAGGGAACTCGGAAATGGCCTAATTAGTAAGTGACAAAAGGCGCTCGTAAAAAGAATACCGGGAATTTATATTTCATTTAATTTAACAAATAGACAACGCGCCCGACTCGGCCTCGTAGTTTAATTGTTAAATAGAAAGTTAGTAGCTGTTGTCAACAAAATAGTGAGTGCTTTTTCGTGTTTGTGAAGTGCTTCAGTGTCTGCGAAAATTTGCCAGTGGGTGATCTTGTTGTTAGTTAAGTTAAGATATCGGGGCTCAACGTGCGATGTGAGGACCATCAACTGTCTTGTATACATACCAATACTAGCGACTCTATCACCAAGGGCATTAGGACTGGTGACGTCAAACTTAGCCCCTCCACCAATCACAGAATACCCGCCCCCAACAACTTGACCAGCGGAGTTCATCAATACAGGCATGCCCTCCTCTAGCAGGCGGATAAGACGTTGAAGAAGAGGCAGCAGCTCTCGATTTGCTTCTGGTAGAGGAAGATCATCACCGTATATTCCAACGAGTGTAACCTCGTATTCACCGGCAACAACAGCACCTCCCGTCAGCACGAGCTGTGATATGACAACGACAAAAATATGAAACTCAACTACTGCGCTAAAAATGATTTGAGGTTGCTAAACAAACCCAGGCTCAGATGTTCAAGGGATTAATGCCAACTTTGAATTAAGTGTTTCAGTTATTAGAAATGTGGAGGAAGAGGGTGAGGAGTACAAAAACAAAAAACGTGTCCTGCAAAGCAAAAATTTAAGAAAAAATCCTACATCGCAAAGGAACTAAAGGAAAGGAAAGGGTTAGAAAAAAACGCACACTCCTGCTGGTTGTGAATAAAATAACATACCTTTCCACAAAGTTCTATCCTCCTTCACATTTCTAATGGTGCACCCCTAATGGCATCAGTTTTATTGAACCCAGTCTCAAACTAAGCGGTGGATTAATTTTGAATTCAGTTTAATGTTAATCGCCTTTTAAACAACCGAGAATTTGTCGGCTTAACTCTGTGTTAGTGGCCATGAAAACCTGACAATTTGCAGTGTATTGAAAGCTGTCCAACCATAACAGTATGGAAGAATTAACCCAATTTTTATTGTTATCAGATTTTAAAGAAATAATGATAATAATAATTCCGTTACTAAAACGCCCTTTGGTCAATTTTCTAATATCTCGTCAAGGTTGTCAAGTTCGCTTTCGAATAACAGCAAATATTTTACCTTAGCTTCTAAAGCAGTAATCTCAGCTTTGTTCCTGACGTATTCTAGTCCCGAGTGCTCCTCGTCCAACTGTTCCGTGCGGCTCTGGAGCTGATCTTGTAACTCGCCACGTAGCCTGGCCTTCGCTTGCTGGAAGCGATCAGTAACGGCAGCTTCCGCCTCGGGATTCAACGCACCCTGAAAAGAAAAAACACTTTAGAAACGAAGCCAAGTAGCATTTTTAGTAACTAAATAGTTTTCTCCTTTTTTAAAGGGTGTAAATGTGCAATGGATGCGCGATGGCTTAATGGCTGGCGCGTCGAGCTCTGGATCGAGGGGTCCACTCTCAAGAGCTGGACTGGGACCTTGTGTAGTGGACACCGCGAAAATACGTGAGAATGACTCAAAATGTGAACATTTTCGCAATTTGTAAGAAAACCCCGGAATATTTAAGGTTAAGCTATTTACCAAAGGTCGATTGTCTTAGGTTTTTTTCACCGCTCAGTTCCCACCTTCATACTCTTGCTTCCAATGTTTGCTATAAGCATCGTAAGTTCGCACGTTTGGGTTCAAATTACGCTGTCGATGGATCATGGCTTCCCTTGCTGACGATTACCACCTCGCGAAATCGTGAGATGTTGATGTCGTGTTGTGCTCATAATTTCCCACTCCACCCAGCCACCCAGCTGTACAAATTGGGGGTAACCTGCGTTAGACTAGCATCCCATCCCATCTAGGAAGGGGGTGGGGGGGGGGGGGGGTGGGTGGATGGGGTTGAGTAAAAATACTCCTTGTCGCCTCATGCTACAGAAACTGGGATAAGCCGATGACGGGCCACTATAGGCTTGAACAGACTTAACCTTGAAACTCCTTCGCAGTCGTTATTAGATTTAGACCCTAATAACGGCTACGAAGGAGACTAACTTAACCTTTACCTGAATGTGTCACGAAATAGAGCCTTTGTTTGAAGAGAATACGGCTTTAACATAAGAAAAGCTTCAAGTAATTAACGCTAAACCTTGAATACATAAGTCTTTCGAAGGCAAGCGAACTTAGCTTGTCGTACCTGAAGTTCTTCCATTCTGTTGTTGTACTTCGTCTCTTCAGTCTGCAGTTTATCAAAGAAGCGATTGATAGCATCAGCAAAGCGTTTGTGAGCTGTATTGTGCGCTTCCTCCTTCTGCCTCTCCAAAGCATCAAACATTGTTAGCACAGCCACTACATCAGGAGGCAGCCCTGCTGCATGGTCCACAGAGGCTTCGGTTCGTCGTTGGACTTCGCGATGGGCAGCATCAGCCAATGACACGGTTTCTAAGGAGACGAAGGTACAATCGGAAATTTGGGATGTGCCGATTGTCACACGACGATTGACGAATTAACCCTCGATAACAGGGAAACCTTTTCTAGGAATTTTAGCAAGTTACTACTTGTTTTATTTGCATTTTTGTCTTTTGTGTAGTTAAGCGAAGTTAACCTTTTCGGGCTTGATTACACGGAACACCAGAAATACCATTAAATGCCAATAAATTTATAAAATAATATATGTAAAAAAAAATAGAATTCTGGTGTTCCGGTGTTTCTGGTACATGCCTGATTACATTGCGAGCTGAAATTTCAAATCTCAATTTCAGCCATGATTGAAAACCTCTCGTCAAGTAATCGCAATCGTGTCTTGATTAAGTCTGGAAGCCAAGCTGAAATCTCACCGCTTCTGGTCGCCATGTAATCAGACCCTTAGCTACTGTAAGCCTAATATTGCAATTCTTATGGTTCTTTGTTAGCTCCTACACGGTAAATTTCTTATTTATCTTAAATTTACAGCTTTTATCCAAGTGGTTCTAAAAAGCTACACTTTTCTTCTTTTCCTTGTTTGTACAACTACAATTGTTGTAGAAGCGACGGCCAGTCAATGGGTTTTGAATTGTTTACCTTCCTGGATATTTTCCAGTTGTTCCTGGACGTGATAAGCAGTCACATATTCATCTTCCATCAGTTGTCGGTACAACTTAGACTCCACTTCTGTCAGCTCATCTTCACGGTGTCTCTGACGACGCCAGAAACTGCGCCGCCCGGCGAGTTCCTCCTCTAGAAGGGCCACCTGCAAAACAATTTGCGTTTGCTTAATGATTGGTTTAAAACACTCGCGCTACTTTTTCAACCAATCAGAAGTAAAACCGAAACCAGCTGTGACTCACGCGAGCACGTTTTCCCGCGTGCTGACTGAGGTGGCGAGTTTCCTAACAAATTATTTTTAGCCACAACTGGTAATCTACATTTTTTGTACCTATACTAATCACTTCGATGTCCGTAGTTTATTTAAAACACAGACCCTGTGTTATTGGTACAAAAAAATATCAAGACTTACCGATCCAGGAGGTGGTCGCCGCTTTCTCTGAGTGCTAGAGGAAAGCGTGACAGGTTCTGTCACGCCAAACTCTTGGTTCATCTTCACGCCACAGATGGTCGACAGAGAACCAGTCACCGGGTCAACGGCCTTCTCTCCGATCATAATAGGTACCAATCCTTCCCCACCAGGGTCCTCTAGGGAGCCTCCCAAGGGAATGATAGTGTCAGTCTCGTGGTTTTTATCGATGCCAAGAATTGGCACCTCAAGGTCAGTTCCTGACGGGTCCCTGATAGTGGTTCCAACCAATATAGGGAGCAACTGGCCAGTGGCTGAGAACTCGTACATGCCTGGGCTGCCTCCATTCTCAGCCAACAAAGAGCAACGTTCTTCACGGCGCATGATGTCATGAACACTTCTCAACAGATACGTCATGACCTTTGAACGTCCGCGCTGGAGATCTTTCTGTGCTGTCTCCAGCATGCTCAGCTCATGGCGGCCGTCTGAGTCATCGGGGCCTGTGACAGCTTCTTTAAGCATCTGCAGTGCGTCTAGAACGCGGAATTCATAATACAACTCACCAGCGTCCAAGACGTATTGGTAACCTCCACCCATTGCTTCCAGTTCCCTCTCCTCTCCATCGTCTATAAGCCTGGCACTAGTAACTTTCAGTGGTCTTCCTGACAGAGGCTCGGAGAATGAGTCATTGAGTAGCAACGGCACCTCATCGCCCCTGTCCGAATCCCCAGGGGTACCACCCAGGGGTATGACATTGCCTGACCTTGGGTCTATGGTAACTCCCACAATGGGGGCAGGCCGACCCGTGTTGGGATCACGCATCATGGAGCCGATCTCTATGGCAACTGGAAGACCTGTCACTGGGTCATCATGGCAACCACCGATTGGATAAGCATTGCCTGCAACAATCATAATAGCAACGATTCGCTACGTTTTGGAGAAACCATCAATTAACTAGCACACTGACTTTGTTTTATAACGACCAAATCTCCACGAAACATACCAGTAAAAGGTACACAGAAAACTCTCACGACGATAGCCAATCTCTAAAACGATTCTTTGCAGTACATAATTTACTGTGTCTTGTCTTAGAAAATTAGAGGATGGGAGAGAAGAACTACGTATACGAGGTTAGTAATTAGATCAATTACAATGAAGGTTTATGTAACAGATATAAGAGAGCAGTCATTATTATCTTGCACTCAATTCCTAACCTGTCTCTGGGTGAATAGTCATTCCCAAAATCGGCACAGGCAGACCAGTCCTGCCGCAAATCATCCTGCCATTAAGCCTCATGTCGCCTCTCTTCTCCACTGGTGTCAGAGTTGTTTTCACAGGCACCCCAGTATCGGGATTGTTCGGGTACGGGACGTACGGGATGAGTGCTTCGGCTGCCGAAGCTGCGTCTGCGTTAGTGCTGTCAGCAGTGATGGAGAGACGAGATGCAAGTGGGTCATAAGCGACATTTCCTTCTATGGGCATGACCCGCCCGTTGTTTTGGTGGATAAAGTAGTACTGAGGTACGGGGACATTCGTGACGTTATCACCTAAGAGCATGTTAGCTGTTGTCGGATTCGGGATTAGAAGTCCTGTATGTGGATCCTGTGATATTATATCTGTGGCTCGAATGCTTCCATCCCCATTGAACAAGTAATCTAGACCCAGGATCTCTCCTTCAATCGTGCAAAGCTTCGCTCCAGTCACATCTCCTAGTAGTGCCCAGGTTCCTCGTCGTTGACATTCGCTAGTGATTTCTACAGATAACCGCTGAATGATCGCATCAACGCGACTTCCAACCCTGTAAAAAACATTCACAGCGAGTTAACTTTTGTTAAATCTATAACAAATTACCTGTATAAGGAACATACTGATAGCATTTATAAGGCAACGAAAACTAGAGAGACGGAGCTGAAGCATGCAATGCGCTATCTGTCTGACTTTCTGTCTGTCTGTCTGCCTGAGAGCCTGTCTGTCTGCCTGAGCGCCTGTCTCTCTGTGTCTGCCTGAACGCCTGTTTCTCTGTGTCTGTCTGTTGGTCTGCCTGTCTGTCTATCTCTGTGTCTGTCTGTCTATCTGTCAGTTTGTCTGGCTGTCTGCCTGAGTGCCTATCTCTCTGTGTCTGTCTGTCTATCTGTCAGTTGGTCTGGCTGTCTGCCTGAGTGCCTATCTCTATGTGTCTGTCTGTCTATCTGTCAGTTGGTCTGGCTGTCTGCCTGAGTGTCTATCTCTCTGTGTCTGTCTGTCTATCTGTCAGTTGGTCTGGCTGTCTGCTTGGGTGCCTGCATGTATCTCTGTCTCTTTGTCTGTCTGTCTGTCTGTCTGCCAGTCTGTGTTTCTGTCTGTCTGTCTTTCTGCTAGCCTGCATTTCTGTCTGTCCAATCTGCTTGCATTTCCAATGATTACCTGTGTTCTAACTGGTCGTTGAAGTCTCTGTCCATGTCGCCCTTGCCTTGTTTTTCACTGTAACCTTTCAGTATACGAATTCCCTCTCGCAAGGACGCCTCAAATGCCACTAAATGAGCCTCGCGGGCTTCCTCATCTTCTTCGAGGATGGCTTTCTGGCGCTGTAGGATCTGCTGGAAATTGAAACCAAGTTCCTTCCTCCTTTCAAGTTCGCTTTCAAGCTGAAAACACATGGAGACATTATAAACAATAGACCTTTTACATGCCGAGTGGGGATTGGGCACTGGAGGTATATGTTCACCAGTGGTTTAACCATGTCTTTCAAGAGCTGTCACCTTTCTCTATTACAAGGTGGCGGATCTATTCCTCCAGTACCCATTCTCCGCGCGGCAGGTAAAAGGTATATTACAGCTTGGTTGAACATTTCCACCTTCAAATCAATTAAACTACAACACACGATGCGTTTCTTCATGCGACAGTATTGTCATTGATCCTCATTAGAGGATTACAGGACGATTGGAAGTTATAGCTTCGTTTTTGCTAAGCCTCTTATCGACAATATGATTTAAACTTTAGAACACGTATTTGAAATAACACTGATGAGTTAAATCAAAGTTGGTTCGCAGTCTTTCCTACTTCCGGTTTTATCGGCAATACCAGGAAATGCTGCTGATATGACATGTGATAGGTAAGAAAATGCCTACATTTCCTGGTTAGAAGTCGCGTAAAGTAAACAAAGTTAAAAACTAGCCATCGTAAAGCAACAAATTGTCAATTATAACCTCTCCTTTCTTGGCCTCAAAAGCTCTCAAATCGTCTGGCGTTGCCATGGCAGCACGTCCTCGCAGGTTTAATTTGGCAATCCACAATCCTTTAAGAGATTCAGTCTGTTGGTTGATCTTCTGATACAGTTGTTTAGCCTACAAATTCGAAAAGCTAAAGTTAGCGCTTTTTTTACACTTGTAGTATAGCATGTTCAGTTGACGTAAACAGATCTGAGTGTAAGGTAAGGAAAAAAGAGCGAAAATAAACTAATTTTCAACCAGCCAAAGGCAAAGTTAAGTCTTACCTCAAAATAAACACAAAGACTGCCAGCTTACAGCGCGACGCGCCTTTAAGTGCGGCCACCCAACAGACTATTTTGACAAGTTAGCCAATCAGACAGCGCAAATTTGTTTGAGTTGTTCCTTGTTAAAAGCGCAACAGGTTTCGTGACAACAGCTTTGAACATTGCAAGGAGGCGGGATAGCTCAAACAAATTAGCACTCTATGATTGGCTAATTATAACTTGTCAAAAACGTTTGTTGGGTGGCCACACTAAGGCGCGCCACGCTGTAAATGTCACTGAGTGTATCAAAGTACTACTTGGTCGTTCAAGTTCATCATCATCATTAATTAGTACCTGATCCTTTTGTCTGGCTATGGCTGCTGTCACGTCTCTGGACTGTTTTGCCAAAATGCCGTACAAACGTCCGGATGTGAAACCTTCCAAATCAACTTGTTGGTCGTAATCCCAGAACTCATCTCCCTTTACTTTCTCGTCAACTAAAACAAAGAAGCAAAAACGCATTTAATGATTAACTTTACTTATTTCCATAATAGTCCAAATCTTAATGAAAATTGAAAAGTTTAATTTCCAGTATCTAAACTACTCCAACAGAGGCCTAGGTTAAAGTAGCCAATGCTTTGACGCTTTATGGCACGACAATAACAACAACAAATAACAATAAACTTTATTAATATTTAACAATTAAAAGAAGAACATGTACAATTCGTACATAGCGTAAGCTAGTCGAAGCGAGTTGTGCAGGGAGAAAAAGAAAAGAACAAAATAAACCAATTTGTAAGCTTCAAATAATAGACTATGAACAATGACAGGAATAAACTATCGATAAAATACAATCATTAGCATCCGGGGATAATTATGGTTACAATTGATTGGTAATAGGTAGCTAAATAAACTAAGCAAACTAAACAGGCGAAGAGATTAACAGTGAATTGTTACGCAAAGTTGTGTAATATATAAATTAATTTTGGATAGTAAGTTAGGTGCTTCAATATAATCCTCCTCGCCTTCTAAAGCTGCGAATAAAGCTTTGCGAATTGATTTCTTGAACACCAGTTTTGGTAGATTACATACTCGAGATGGGAGACAATTCCATGCTTTCGCGCCAAAGCATAAGAAAGAATTCCGCTGGTGATTTAAACGTGAAAATTTAATATGATATTTGCCACAAGATGCAGCCCTCGTGTTATATGTATGAATCATGCTGGTCTTGATAAAATTATCAGAAATATCTTTTGGAGCAGAGTTATCTTCACAAGGCTAAGCACGATAAGCTAATGTGATCCGTTGTCATATCTTACAATGAACCATTCCGAATCTTGTTACACTTCAGACGCACAAACGTTGCATGTGGTTATATTCTTGTATCACGTGCACAAACCTGCAGGTCCCTGCTCTAGTAAAGCCCCTTCTTGGGCATATTGATTTAGTCCCTCAAGGTTCCTGTGGTACTTCTTGACTGGGTGTACTGTGGATCCCTTGGAGGAATAGTCGTCGAAGTTGTAATTCTGTGCCAGCACACGATAGCGTGGGAACTTGAACGTCACTTTCTTCCAACCATGTTTACGGAAAATCAGCTAAATGGGAAAGACATGAAACAAATAACTGAGAAAATAAAGATTGCATTCCTGTGTGAGGCTTTTTTTTCGGCGTTTCTGATTGAAATCCAAAACTCACTATGGCGGTTTAAAATGCCCCAAAACAAAACGAAATTCGAGGAAGCTGTGGAATACCATAATTGTTAGATTATAATATTGTGAAGGAAACTAGCTTACCAGACCAATCACAAGGATAACCACGAGTAACGCAAAGCTCCCTAACATGGCACCAATCAAAACCCAGTCCGGCATGATAACAATGTCCCTCGAGATAGCAATACCATTCTGAATCACAACTCGGGGGGTCGTGGGGAAGAACGGACCATCTTCAGCGCACTGAGCCCCCTTGGCCATGACTCGAACAAGCTGTAAGCAAGGAAAGTTCACCCATAGTTAGTCAGTGTTAGTCAGTCTCACCCTTGCTTCTCATGATCCTACAAATAAAGCTAAACAGTGATCTAAGAAATATAATCTTTTTCAACTTTTCGATGACTTCTGATAAACATAATGTGCTTTTACCCTGGTGTTGCTTTCATTATTACCGACTGGTTTGCAAAGCTACATCGCTTTTAATCTGTTCTGTGCAGTTAAAGGGCCCTAGCCAGCCACACCTTTGTTATTGTTTACATGCGAAAGTTTCAGAATTATATCTTATGCGGAGCGTGTCGAAACGAAAGAGATCACTGCGAAACTTGCTAAAAGTAATTTAAAGTGCACCTAACCCCAAAATATTTTTTTCGCTAGAATAAACCTTTGCACCAATTTGAAACGCATTGCACCTTTTATAGCATTCAAAAGTTACGATAAACTGTGAATCATTTGTTCCACGACCGAGTCAGAAGGGGCGTGGGTCTATTCCCGATTTGACGTCACAAACTGATTTGCATGCATGTTTACAAAGACTTGATGCGATGCAAATCATTTTGTGACGTCAAATCAGGAATAGACCAACGCCCCTTCTTACTCGGTCGTGTAACAAATGATGCACAGTTTTTCATAACGTTTGAATGCTATAAATAGCCAGAATTTGGTAAAAAGGAGAAACGAAAGGTGCAATGCGTTTCAAACTGGTGCAAAGGTATATTTTAGCAAAAAAAATATTTTGGGGTTAAGTGAACTTTAAACACTTCCAGTAACATAACTTTCAGCAATGCAATAAGATTTCGCTTCGCCATACAATTGCTCAAAGGAAAACCAAAAATAATGGTTTAGTTTTGCTATCCAAGACCGTATTACTGCATTGAAACCATTTACTGACGTCTGTTGTTACGGATGGCGAGGATGGAAGTGGATTTGAAATTGAAAAATAAAAACGTCATGTTTTTTTTAAATTCTCAGGCCATCTCTTGAAATAATAGGAAATAAACGACTATGGTTTGCTCTCCCTGATAAATTTTCATTTGATATCTTTGCAATTCGGCAGGAGCATTTTTTGTAAAAGTAAAGGTATTAAGCAATGACTTAAGAACAGTATTGACCAGAAAACTCCAAATCAAGCAAACGTACCATGACACTTTCCGGATTAGCGCTGGATGTGAACACGTAAACACCTTCCGTGTCAAACCTGTACGCAAACAACTCGAACTTGGTGGACTCAAGCTCGTGTTTTTCTTCTAAGGCTTTAAAAGGTCCGTCGTCAAAATTCGGATTTGTGTTGTACAAGTTGGTCTTTTCGTACTTGGGGTAATCCGAGTTGGACACACGCCAGATCATGCGTGAGCCATGGGTGAGGCATATGGTAGGATTTGAAAGACCTCTGTAAGACAAAGATGTCACAGCTCTCCTTTTCCTTCTCTTTGCTGTCGAAGATGAATTGCTTTTGCTAAGCGCTACTTCTTCCACAAACAGTTCAGTCATGCCACCAGCATCCGGATCATAGGCTCCTTGTATGTCTCCAGCTGTTGAAAGACAAAAAAAAGGTTAACACGTGATCACTTCTCACTTTCATCTACATCAGCAGTTCATATATAAATTATTTCACATACTTTAAGTCATTACACCCCTCACGGGAAAATGTGAACTCAATAAATTGACCTCGCTCCCAATGTGTGGCTCCACAGCTCAGTTGGTAGAGCATCGCACCGATATCGCAGAGGTCACGGGTTCGAATCCCGTTGAAGCCCTGGATTTTTTCAAGCTTCTTTATTCTAATTGCTTAAATTGCAATTGCTTGAATTCCATGATTAAACATGCATGCTAATCAGTTTGTGACGTCTACTCAGGAATTGACTCACGCGCCTTCTGACGCGGTGGTGCAACAAATTTTCAGTCTTTCGAAACTTTTGAATGCTATAAAAAGTCGAATTTGTTATAAATGGAAAAGCGAAAGGTGTAATAAGTTTCGAACTAGTGCAAATGTTTATTTTAGCGAAAACAACATTTAAGTATTTCATATATATTACGCAACAAAAATCATCATTAGTTTAGTTCACCTTATAATGTTCAGTTCTTCATATTCAAACGTTTTGTTAGCTTAACTTTAGAAACCTGTGACAAGACCAATATTACTTACCCTGCAATGTCACAAAACTGACTGAGAATACTTCACCATCCTTGCAATCAAACGTCTCTGCGAAGTTGGGTACATTTTCCATCTCCGATACATTGAACGCCACCGGCTAGTGAATTGTAAAAAAAACCCGCGTGTTGGAACCTACATTATTGGAAATCTGGCTAAGTCAAAAGTAGGTTCTTAATTTCTATGAAGGAAATATAATTTTTGATTATCACGAAAATAAGTTAACTTTATTCACAACTGTATTATGATAAGCCTAACAAAACTGATTACAAAACGTACATTTAAACAGTATTCTCTTCTAATATAAATTTGCAATTTTTGACAAAAAACAGTTAAAACATTGTTAGTTTTTGTGGAGGGAGGAAAACCGGAGAACCCAGAGAGAAATCCTCGGAGCAAGGATGAGAACCAACAACAAACTCAACCAACATATGACGCCGGGTCCGGGAATCGAACCCGGGACACATTGGTGGGAAGCGAGCGCTCTCACCACTCCCTTTGTTAGATTCTAGCCAATCACATCAGAGCCACTTTTTCCTCGTGCACAGGCCTAGCCGGCTAAGAGGAACGAGTGGTTCTGGGGACGAGAATGGCTATGGTCACCTTCAAGCTATCCAAGCAAATAGCACGCTGAGACGCATGGTTAGGCACACATTTACTTACCGCCCTGTTATCAGGGAAGGTAATCCTTATTTCTGGCGGGTCCTTGCAAGCAATCTGGATGCGGTTCTGCTGCTTTAACCTGCATTCTCTGTCACATACGTCCTCTCTGCTTGTTACCTTACACTTGCAAAGACCCAGTTCACCTTCAAATCCCACAGAACCCGCAGGACATTTCTGTAAAAGAAAAAAATACAAGTGCTCAAATGGCTATCAACCTCTTCTTGTTATCTTAGTGCAAAGTCGTGACTGCAACAAGCCTGGCAAACGGCAAGGATTACCGCGACAAACTGCTTCTCCAGCTTCCCCTGTTTTGACTGGTGATTCTTGGGGGAAAATATTTACAAAACACAGAAAAACCAGGCTTATCTCTTCTAAAGCCTAAGTTTTGGTTAAAGTGCACCTAACACCAAAATATTTTTTTCGCTAAAATACACCTTCGAAACGCATTGTTCCTTTCATTTCATTTATTTCATTTAGCTGTCATCATTTGTTCCACGACCGAGTCAGAAGGGGCGTGGGTCTATTCTTGATTTGACGTCACAAATTCATTTGCATCGCATCAAGTCTTTGTAAACATGCATGCAAATCAGTTTGTGACGTCAAATCAAGAATAGACCCACGCCCCTTCTGACTCGGTCGTGGAACAAATGATGCCCAGTTTTTCGTAACTTTTAAATGCTATAAAAAGCCAGAATTTGATGAAAAGGAGAAACGAGAGGTGAAATTTGTTTTGGACTGGTGCAAAGGTGTATTTTAGTGAAAATATATTTTGGTGTTAGGTGCACTTTTAGAGATAATCGAAGCCGTCTTAAGAGTTGACATGTAGCAAACTCACCGTGTTATTGCAATAGTCTTCCCATTTGGAAGCATTCCAGCATTCGCCCATTTGAGATCGCCAAGTGCCATCACCACATATCGGATACATTTTCTGAATACAATCTTCATCGTTGTCTTCACTCTGTTCAAACCCCTGCTTACAGGCACATGTTTTGTCTGATATCTAAAAGGGGGCGCAATTTTAACCGTGGTTTTAGAAATCTGTAGTACGGGGGTGACAACTCCAACAAAAGCTGTTTGAGCATGAAAGTCGTCCCGAAAATTTGAAATATCGTCTCAATTTTGTGGAGACATCCTCGAAAAAATGTCAAACTTACCGAAGTTTAAACTTCATTGCAACATGCTTCCCCAAAAATTTCCATACTCCGCGCAAATTTACTTTAGATATGATTCAAGAAAGTATCCCAAATACTGCCTGAAAATTAAACGTCCAAATATAAAGCGCCGAATTTTTTGCAACTAATGTAACCATGTTCCACAGTTCTCGGCGACGTTCTAAGCTGGTAAAAGGTATCTCATTTGGTTCCAAGTCACATACCTTGTAAATACGGTTCTGCCCTCTGCAAGTACACGTATCGCTTCCTTCTTTGGATTGTAGAGGACGACAGGAAAGACATGAATTGCGAGCAACGTATGGATTATAGTGGTCAACTGCACAAGGCTTACACTGGCCTTTGTGTGAAGCACCAAGCTGGTCATTGTATGTTCCATTCGGACACGGATACAGTTTGGGATCACCGCTCTGAGAGTAATATCCTTGAGGGCATAGGAATGAATTGGTTTTCTCGACTCCGAGTCCTGTTCTATTCAAACCAGGATTATCTGTAGTTGCTCCTGAAGGTAAAAAGGAGAAACTGTCAATACAAAGTTCCAGAATTGACAGAACAACTCTGGTGTTCTAGTGCAGAAGATGTTTTTTCTCACCTTCCAAACAGACGACACCACCACGACAATCCTCACACTTCAAACGGCTAGGATGGTTACCATATGTACCTGGGCTGCAGATCTCGCACGTGTCATTGAAACTTTCCCTCGAAGAATTATCTATCTGTTTATAACCTGAGATTAAAAGAATCGTGAAATCAGTGTTTCAAGGAAAACAGACATATGGCAAGTGGTGCGATGTCCACATAGCAACTATATGAAGTATTCTGGAAATGCTGTTATGATAGGTCTATTACCATTGGAGTTGTATAATTACTGTTTGGACACAAAAAGGAAACCATAGAAACTCAATGACCAGATCCATCCATTACTGATAACCTGCAACTTGAACTTCAAAACTTGAAGCACAACGTGGAAATGGGTGCGACTGTTACGTTCCTTTCATTTCAAGTGCACGGTGGATTCGACTCAGTTTGACTGCTCTGGATCATACACTGTATTTAAGAGTGATTGAAATCTAATTTCTCCATATCATACAAGACTTACCCAGTGGACATATCTTTGGCTGGCAGGCACCCGCATTCTTGTCACCGCTGTCACAACGATCCGCCGGGTCACAGTAGTGCCCTGGAGGACAAGGAATATATGACGACGAGCCATTTGGACAGTAGAATCCAGCCGGGCACGACACTTGAGTTTTGGTTTGTCTGCAGTAATAACCAGGCAGACAAACTGTGGGCGCAGTTCTTCCAGGAGGGCAAAATGTTCCATCTTGACACTCGTGGCCCCAGAAGCTGCTGTTGGACAAGGGACAGAAGTGGCCAGCAGGACAGAGGTGGCAGTCAGATATATTACGTGCTCCAGTGTCGTTTCGGTAGGTTCCATTTGGACAGGGTATGGGGTGGTCTGTAGCATTTAAACAGTACTGACCAACTGGGCATGGAGAGGTGGTGTAGTCTGAGAGACCTGAAAGCGTTATAATGACCAGTGGTAGCAAATAATTATAAAGTGACATGAATATTCATATGCAGACGACATCTACAAAATAAATAATCTCTCTCACAATCTCTACAAGTTTCCAGTCTTAGCGTATTGTGGGCATTCCCAGTTTGACTCTTAACCTAAAATGTCTTCCTTTTTGACTGGACACAAAAATGGAATATATCACGATTTGTGTTCCACTGGCTCTTTGTGAAGAGAAGCGACATGTAAATTCCAATACACCAAATTCTTACCTTCGTACCAGCAATGGTACCCAGCAGGGCATGGGTGACAAAAGCTTATATCTGTTGCACCGGATACATTATTAAAAGTTCGCAGTGGGCAAGGTCTCACTGTGTCGTTGAAGGGACAGTAATGCCCAACGGTGCAGTCCTCGGGTATGGAACTGCCAGGGAGGCAGATCTTTCCAGCAGGGCAAATTTGGCACTCCACCTTGGATTTGGCCCTTTTGTAGGGAATTACCAGTCCAGGCTCACACTTCAACGGCTGTAAAGTCCCAGCAGGACAATAAAAACCAACTGGGCATTCCTCACCGATGGTTGCATTAGAACCATCCGGGGTTGGTGTGGGACTTCCAATGTAACACAAATACCCTGCAGAACAATTGTCAGCGACGACACCACTCTGGCAGTAATGCCCAGGAATACAAGGTGTGCACTGGTCTGCATTGCTGAGTCCAGTTTCATTGCTGTTTGTATATGTTCCAATAGGGCACACCACTGGTGTGTGTGTCCCATTAGGACAGTAATGATGGGGAGGACACTCCAATGGAACAGAGGTGTTTGAAAGGCAGTAGTAACCTTGAGGGCAATCATCACAAGACACTTGTTGCTGACGACTTTGATATGTCCCTGGGCGACAACTGAAAGGATTGGCAGTCCCAGGTGGGCAAAAATGGCCGGTTGGACACTGGAAGCTGCTTGGATCAGGATAACGAATGTCTTGTTCAGCAGGGCAGAAGTAACCCTCCTTACAATCATCAGTTGCAACAATCAGCCCAGGTTCGAAGCAGTATTTCCCTCCAGTGCATGGTAAACAGTCATTGCGAGATTTCGCACCAAGATATGGCCTGAGTGTTCCTTCGGGGCACTTTGTGCCATTTGTCGTTCCTTCTTCACAGTAATACCCAGGAGGGCAATACCAATTATAAGTATCACTCGTATCATTTGGTGCAGGAAATTTGGCCCCACCTCTGCACAAGAACCCTGCACGACAAGGACCAGTCGCACTGGCCTGTCCAGGAAGTTCACAGTACTTTCCAGGGGGACACAAGAGGCACTCATTTTTAAACTTTCTAGACTGATCAGGGAGATATGTTCCACTCGGACATGGCTCCCCATCAGGTAACGCCACGCCACCGGGGCAGTAGTGCCCAGGGGAACAAGGAGTTGGATCTATGATAGAGGTGTTGGCACAAGTATAGCCTCGTGGACACTTCTCACAGACACTCAGGCCCTCCTTGGGCCCGTACTCTCCTCTGAGGCATGGTTGCTCCTTCACTGTTCCTTTGGGGCAAAAATGACCTTTGGGGCAAGCCTTTCCTTCTATTCCATCTGTTGGGCGTGGGGTTGTAGAACCTTGAATAAAAGTATATAGATCGTATCAGAGCCTGTAATAACAAATCAAATATACCTTTACATTTTTTTAATGCAAAAGTCAAGTAACGTCCATAAATCTGAGTTGGTACATCCAAATTCCATTTGCAGCAGAGTCTGTCACTATATGTTTGTCTCTGTCATTTTGATGACATCACAAATCAATAGCTAGTTTCAGCCAGGAAGCGCATTTTCAGACAAAAACCCCTCTGTTATGAATCCAGTGAAGGACGGGCTTCCCACCTTAAATATAATTATTGTCCATTTTCCTGTTTAAAACGACGACTGACAACTCGTCTTTGACGACTGACGACTGACAACTCGTCTTTGACGGAAATCCGCCAGGACAGGCGTTTTGTTTGTCACTCCAAAAAGTACTGATCTTGAGATTTTTGTGGGTATAAGACGGTTTTATCGTCTTTAAATTCATATTAGACAATATTCTGTTAGACAGAATTCCGTCTAAGATGAGTTTCCCGTCTTCTAATATCAATTCGCTAAATATAGGCTTCAGGCATGTAACTACGTACCCAAGATACAAACAAAACCAGAGTCACACTGCCTCTCCTCGACTATAGTAGCATTTGGATCACAGTAATATCCAGGGCTACAAGGCTTGCAATATGAAACATTCTTATTTCTCTCTGAGTTTGCAAAAGACCCTCGTGGGCAGGGTTCGGGTATGTAGCTTCCCTCTATACAATAATGTCCAATTGGACAGTTAGCATACGGCGGATTTGGAACCTTGGCACTGCCATTGCAGTAGTAGCCAGCGAAACATAGAGCTTCAGGTTCTCGTAGACCCTCTCGCTGACAGTAATACCTACAAGAAGAAACAAACAATTCAACCGTGTCTGATATGATTTACCACATACCATGCTGAATACAGCTTTCTGCTTTTGACTGCTATCTGAAATTACCTATTACATGGCTGCAGCTTCAAGGCCACATTACATGGCTGAAACACATCATGATCGCACATTTTTAGCGAAAAGAAACAACTTGAAGTTTCAACAGAAGGTTTACATCAGGTTCAAAATTGCATGGCAAACTTGTCACCTAAAATCCAAGAATGAGTTACTCCTACTATCTTTGGTTTCAGGAGTTTGTTTTAGAGCGTAACACAGTCACGTTATTCTTACCTGGGAGGACACTCAGTGCACTGGTCAGCTCGCTCAAGCTGAGTCTTGTTACTCCATGTTCCAGGCAGACACTTGTATTGTGTTGCAAGTGAGGTCCCTGGGGGACAAAAATGCCCCATGGGACATTCATACCCAGTCAGACTGCTGATTGCCACTGCAGTGTTGTCACAGTAGTAACCAGGTAAGCATTCCTTGCATTCAAACGAATACTGGTTATCTTGGTACGTGCCATTTGGACAGCGTTCTGGCAGAGGCGATTTCTTCTCACAAAAGTGTCCAACAGGGCAAGGATACAAGTTTGGTTTAGAGACTGTCTGGCCTGGTGGACAGTAGTAGCCTCTGTCGCATTCACCATCAGGATAGCTCAGACCACTGCTGTTGCAGAACATGCCAGCAATACACTGTACACACTCTGACACATTTTCGTGCTTCTTGCCTGGTAAATAGTAACCGGGTGAACATGCCACCGGGACAGGTGATTCTAATGGACAGTAATGCCCCTCTATGCATTCCACCTGGCGTCTGCTGCTCGATCCTGGTGGACAATAATACCCAGGGTCACAAGGGCCAGCGGTGTCATGAAGCTCGTTTGCATCGCAGTACCTTCCAGCTGTGCATGTTGTCATATTGTGTGAGCCTCGCGGACAATAGTGACCAGGTATACAGCGTGTGGCACTTGGTTTGGCTTCTTTGTTTCCTCCAGGACAATAAAACCCAGCACTGCATGAATTAGTAGGTTTTTCATTCCCATAACTAGCACAATAGTAACCTGAGTCACAAGATAAACAGTCAAGAGAGGAATTGCCTTGGACTTTGGGGTTGTAAGTGCCTGGTTCACAAGGGTTGTCGTAAGGATCAGGTGTCCCCTCAGGACAGTAGTGGCCTTTTGGACAGTGATTGCCGATATATGTTGTGGAGTTGGCATAGCAGTAGAAACCCACTGGACATTGCTTGCAACTGTCTTTGCCTTCCTCATCCTGATAAGTACCAGCAGGGCACCCTGTTCAAATAAGCGAAAAATTTGGTAAAGGACACGTTATTATAGCCATTTGCTGTGACCACAAGAGAAAGAACGCCTCTTTTAAGTTTAAATAACCTTAAATGTTTTACTTTGCATTTCTAAAATTTGCCTTTTGATGATTTCAATAACTTGGGTTCAATTCAGCCGAAATCCTAAACGTTTTTGGTCAAAGCCAAATTACACATTAAAGTGCCAATGTGTTCTCGATAATGCCACATAGCCCTTTATCTCCCTATCATCTATTGACAAAGTAAATACCTTCAAACGTGGTGCTTCCAGCTTTACAGAAGTGGCCACGGGGACAAATATCACCAATAGAAATGTGTTCAAAATGAGCAGGACACTGTGTCAGGTTCGTCATGTAAGGGTTTGGGGAAGCTGCGCCTGACACACAGTAGAAGCCAGCACTACAGTTGCCTGTTGGTTCTGTTAGGTTGGTTCCTCTGCAGTATTTACCACCTGAACATGGTGTGCAGTCTTGCTCTCGAACCAGGTTCTTTCTGTTGCTGTAGGTACCTGCAGGGCATTGTTTCCAGTCTGCACCCGTACCATTTGGACAATAGAAACCTGCTGGACAGTCATGCTTGGCGGAATTTGAGTCACCTGTTGCATAGTTAAAACACACGTCTTGAGAAAGAGGTTGGAACATGCATAACGTATTAGCCGCTGAACAAGTTCTATGGCAAAGATGGGGCGAAGAAAAAGCTGGAAGAAAAGTGAGGGGGGTGGGGTAGGGAGGAAGGGTGGTGAGATGGCTTCACCCCTTCCCCACCCCCTCAGCCTTTTCACTCAAAGTCAGTTCCTTTTAGCCAGAGCCTGTTCACAGGCTTCATATTGTAGTGCAAATACATACTGTTGAAGTCCACTTTCTATTAGATGTGAACCTCTATGGCAAGAGCTATACTGTGTTGAGCTAGACAACTCAGGAATTCTATTGCAAACATACAAGTCATACATACATAACATACATACATAATCTACGTGCGGAAGAATTAAGACGTGCGTAGTGCGACTGAAGTGCTTCAGAGGCTTCAAGTATAAATACCACAAACCTGGAATCACAAGTTCTGGGACACAGTAATACCCTTCAGGGCACGTGGTGCATTCAGCTGATGTTGGATTTTCAGCGAACTTTCCTGCTGGACAATCCTTTGGCTGAGCGCTGCCTTTTGGACAGTGTTTACCAGCTGGGCACGGAAATGGATTGCTGACATTTTGACCCTTTGGACAAAAATAGCCCTCGTCACATTGACCCTTTGGCTCAATTAGTCCCACATCGTCACAGAAATATCCTGGTCTGCAATCGATACAATCTTCTGGCTTCTCTAGCCCACTACCATTGGAATACGTTCCTGATGGACATGGATAAGGATGAAAGGTTCCTAAAGGACAATATCGGCCCTGGGGGCATTGGATCTCCTTATCACTAGTTGAACCAGATGGGCAGTAGTAACTCGGTTTGCAAGGTCCAGCTTCCGTTGTCATGGCTGTTTCATTACAGAAGTATCCTCCAGTGCAATTCAGGCATTCATGCTCTGCTTGAAGTCCGATTGTTGGACTGTATGTTCCCGCTGGACAATCAATGGGCTTGTCAACACCTGAAACACAAGAAAGCGTCTGTATTGCATAGGTGCTTATGATAAGAGGGCTGAGATGTCTGCTCATTGCATTATTAATATTTACAAGAGCTCCATTAGATGTTTCAAGGATAACATCTTCCTCGCGTACAGTATTTGCCGTTTAATCTCATTATCCATCTCCTGCAGGGGATAGAACCTAGTACATTATGAAAGACAACTGTTTTGTTTTTCAAACTAACGCTACATAACAAACTAGCAAAAAAAACGCATTACCTTCAGGGCAGTAGAAACCAGCAGGGCAGATGTTTGCCTTGTCACCAAGATTCGGCGTCGTACTATTGGCACCTTCACGGCAAAAATAACCAGCACCACATAACTTGTATGGTGTCACAAGACCCCATTCATCGCAGACCTTGCCACCAGTACATGACCGACAATCTGACTTGTCATCCATTCCGGTCCTATTGTTGAATGTCCCAGGAGGGCATTTGAACTCTTCAGCATACCTGGTACCTTCGGGACAGTAATGACCCTCTATGCAGATGTAATGCCCATATGAGATGACTGGGCCATTTGTGTCATTACAATAAAATCCAGCTGGGCATTTTCTACAAGTTGCTTGTCCTGTCTCATTTTGGTAATATCCCGCCTCACAAGGTACGGGATTTGGACTGCCTCTCGGGCATTTGTATCCACGAGGACACTCATTCTGATTGGCATTTTCTGCCCTGCCAGTACAATAGTAGCCTGCGGCACACAGATCTGTGGGCACAGGAAGCCCACTTCCACCACAGTACCACCCTGGAGTACAGTCTTGACAGTCAGTCACATTCCTGTATGAATTAATGACAAAAACATAACTGGTAGAACAGTTTTCACTTGACTGACAAAAGCAATTCCCGTTTACTTTGGTCTAGCATTGCTACACGTAACGACTGGTTTAAAATACTCGCGCCAACTTCTCAACCAATCATAAGTAAAAACCAAAACCAGTTTAAACTTGCTTTTGTATTTTTCCTGCACTTTATGCCGGCATCATGTATTTGCTTTGAGTTCGTCACTGGCTTGTCTATGTCTCTTGCGGCTGGCCCGAATGATAACCTTTTGGTTTTTGTTTTCACGACACTCAGAGCAGTTTTTACTCATTCAAAAACTGCTCTGAGGAAAGAAATGCAGTGCAGAATTTCTTATTGACGGTTACTGTTTTATTACGAAAAGAGTTATTTTTCGAACACATTCTGAAGAGCCTTCGGCCTCCAGCACTTAAGATTGCCAGACTGTTAAATAGACAAATCTTTAACACCTTATCACAATTGAACAAGCATCTCTAGTGGAAAGTAGTGCTTGAGAATTATTACGTGAACTGTCATACCCACAATTGGCAATACTTTTCCAATACATAACAACAAATTGAAATTAAATGTACCAATCATCTTTTAACCACATGTTGTCTACCATCTGATCTATCTTTTGCAAATAAAAGAAAACATTTTCCAACTATATTTTATCTAACCTGTTCCCTGTGCTGTTGAGGAATGTTCCAACTGGACAATTCTTTGATGCATCACTACCCCTTGGACAGTACGTTCCACTAGGACATACATTTCCGGTCACTCCATCTGTGGGTTTGGCTTCCTTTGCTCCAGACGTGCAGTAATGACCTGCTTCACAATCAAATTCTGGCTCAGACAGCTCCTCGCGTGAGCAGTACTTTCCTGGATCACAAGCAAGTGGCAATGCTGATCCATTGGGACAGTAATGCGATACTGGACAACGAGCTGAGTGGAAGTAAAATTGGAAGAATTTAAATCCATTCCATTCCCAACATAGAACTAAGACGCCTCCTTATTGATTGACAAACATTCTTAGTAATGTCAAAAAACGTTGTGGCGTATCAACTAAATAACTTTCCTCTTTTATGTGACCAGTCTACTTAATTATTTTCAGTGTATGTGACATGATGTGAATAGTATTGTTACCCTGAAAATCAGATGGATTAATCACATACTAAACCCGAGTTACTTCCAGAACAACTGCTATTTTTGGCATTTGCCCTAACACCCCTTTACAGTTCTGCCTATAGTTGACAATTGTGACCTCTTGATGTCATGTCTGCTGCCTTCCCAATAGAAGATACAAATAGAAAAGTAGTAGAACTTGGCATATAAGAACTTTACCTCCATCAGGTGTTGGTTTTGTGGATCCATTCTTACAGAACCATCCACCATAACAGTATGCAGTTGGCTTACTCAGCCCTGAGCCTTCACAATATTTTCCAGCAGTGCAAAGAACACAGTTGGACTCTTCTTTCTGTCCAGTTAAATTATTAAATGTGCCTTCACCACAGAGAATTGGTACACTTGTGTTCACTGGGCAATAACTCCCGGATGGACAGATAGTGTCGGTGAATGTTGTGGCATTAGCAAGACAAACATATCCAGAGGGACATGCTTTACAATATGTTTTGCCTTCTTCGTCTTGATAACTTCCATCAGGGCACCCCTTGGGAAGGGTAGATCCTTCATGACAGAAATGACCTTTTGGACATACTCCACCAAAGCCTACAAGATGGTGTGTAAAATTGCAAGAGTAATTTACCACAGGTTTGGTATGGAGTTGACAAAAGTATGCGACATTGCATTTAGCATGAATATGTCATAGTTTGTATCTGGTTTGCCCTTATATTTATCATAAAATCTGTAGTGCTGCACTGTACCGGTCCTCCGTTGGGTAAAGCAGGATTGGGAGGAAATTCAAGGGGAGATGATGAGAAAATCATTCAAAACATGCAGGATTTCAAAAGCTCTTGACAGCACAGATGATGAACCCCCGGTGATAATGAAATCTACGCCGATGAAATATCAGATCATGCAAGAATCGCTCGCCTTGTAACACCACCTGGCTTATAGACAAATAAATACGGTAATTATTAGGGAAATTTGGAAAAGTTTTATTTTGTTGCGGGGAAATACTCGGTTATAAGACGCACCCCGAGTTTTGAGCAGATTTTGATTGAACAAGCATATTTTCCATACTTTCTTGTGCGCCTTATAAGTGAACAAATACGGTAATTTGCATTCTAAGAATGTTGTACTCGATGTCGAAACTACATGGGCATTTAATAAATCATGGCAACTGAATGTATCTTACGATAAAATTTTAAGTAAGTGAAAGGAATATTTTTACGCTCCATTTCATAGTTGATTTGATCTTCAAGTATTTGTAGCACTGTTCGGAAACGGTAGATCGTAGATTTATTAAACTCGAATAACTGAATTTTTCACTTTTTGCGTTGCTTCTTCGTTTGCGTACGTTTCTCATATAATTATTTCTGGATAACGAAATCTGTAATGAATGTGAGGTTTCCGCCATAATTCTAGCGTGTTCTTGAGTGTTTAGCGTGTAAAATTGCCCGCTAAGCGTGACCTCGAGCACAAAATCGAAACAAAAGATTTAGCGTGCTAAAAATCCCAAAACAAAGCTAGTGTGTCCTGCATTGTTGTAGCGATTCAGTATGTGTGTTGTGCTAGCGTGTTGTGGGCGTGCTATCACCTTTGCACCTGTTTTCCCATGGAGGGTCACATATCAGAAAATGACTTTAAGCTGTAGAAGGGCGCAAGAGAAAGAGAGAAGAGCCTGATGGGACATGGATGGTCAAAAGTTAAGAAGATTAAAACGGACTGCATTTGGGTAAACTCGAAAAAGGTTTATTGCATTTTATCATTAAATTTTTGAATGAAAATGTAATTTATAATGCTCGGAATCACCGAGACTGTTGCTCTGCCAATTTGAAGTTTAGAACACATAATTAACAAAATTAAACAGAATTACATAAAATACTGTGATCTACCCCTTGAACCAAAAGCAAAAGTACTGCCAGCAACCAGCCACAACATGATGGCTAGTCGACCTACTGTAACCACCACTGAGTACAAGCTATTTAGCTACGCCTATTTACCTGTGTGCAATCCCAATATAGAGCAGTTACCAAGCAGCGACGTTCCATTCACAGAATTGATGGGATTTGGCTTGTCAACACCTGACCCACAGTAGTACCCTCCATAGCAGTCATCAGTTGGTTCAACAGCATGAAGCTCGCCGCAGTACTTGCCTCCCGGGCAGTCCTCGCACTGCGTCACCAAGCTAAGAGTTGTTTTGTTACTGAAGGTTCCACGGGGACATGGCTTCCAGTCCAAACCAGTTCTAGCAGGACAATAATATCCCCTTGGACAGGCATGATACCCTGATTGGGGATCTCCTGCAGTGACGTTTTCTGGCACACAGTAATACCCTGGAGGGCAGTCCTGGCAGGAAGCCTGGGTGGTGGCATTGGTAAATGTTCCCGCAGGGCAGTCTTTTGGGGTGTCACTTCCTGTAAGAGAAGACATTTTACATATCAAACCTTCAACTTTCCACAGTTCCAAGATATCCAATTCTGTCTTGTTAATAATCATGTGCTTGCTGATCTGGACTCTTAAATCCAGAAGTTGTTTAAGAAACCAGTCGAGAACATATTATTTAGGCTCGATTGCAACTTGTTCCACTCACTCACCTGTTGGACAATGCAAACCAATAGGGCACGGCTTCGCATTATCTACTGAAGACCCAGTAGGACAATAATACCCTTCTCTGCATTCTCCAGTGGGGTAGGTTCTTCCTTCTTCAAAACAGTACGACCCAGCTGTACAATTTTTACATTGTTCTCTTTTCCACAGGCCAGTAGTGTTAGAAAAGGTGCCAGCTGGGCAGGACTTGGGGACATGGGTGCCAGTTGGACAGTATTCTCCAGCAGGGCAGATTTCTTGCTGCTTACTAGTTGAACCTTGGACACAGAAGTAGCCCTCTAGACATTGCCCTGTTTCATTTGTCCATCCACTGAACTCACAGTAATATCCTTCAGTACATGGTGTACATTGACTGGAGTTATGCAATCCTGCAATGCAAAATTAGGAATTGTTAGTTTCCAGTGTAAATGAAATACCATGATTGTGCTCAGGCTAAATTGACCTAACACTGGAAAAGCCAAGTAACACTAACTTAAGGTATACTTTAGAGCCATCGTGTGACCTACCTTTCATAAAATTATGGGCTATAGATTAAAGAAGGCGAGACACTGAAAGAGCAAATCAAAAATAGAAAAAGGGCCACGTTTGAGACTCCTGGGATTAAAGAATGAGATTTTATGACAGTCTTTCCAGCAACATTTTCAAAAGAAATTCTTAAAATTCAAACTGTCATACAACCTTACTCTTTAATGCCAGGGGCCTCAACCTTTGCCATTATTGCTATTTTTGACATGCTTGTTCTTTAAGTTATAGCCCATAATATGAAAAAAATAGCAAACATTGGTAATGTGGCCCCAGTTGCAAAGGGCCTATTACCTTCCAATTTAGAGAACTCGCAGCTAACTGATTTAACTTACCCAAATAATTACTGAATGTACCAGCTGGACAAGGCTCTGGTTCATCTGTTCCTTCTAAACAGTAACTTCCTCGCGGACAAATATTTGCATCACTTCCCTGGTCAGGAGTGGCAGACTTTGCTCCTGTGAAAATAAGTGAGTTTTCACGATGTGAAGAAAAGGCACATGACAGACAAAACTAGTGGGTACAATATTTTGGTGTTGTGGAAACTACTGTCGTTTTGCTATTGTGCTATGATGCTATTATTTGTTGATGGCACCATCTGTAACACCGAGAACTGCTAAATGGGCTGATTTCTTCATCTATAAAACATCAGATGTGATGCTTCCAAACTATTTAAATGGCTACTCAATGAAACGGGTGTTGAAATCAAGTCATGTTGGTTTACTAATTATGTCATCCAGGAAAAGGACATGTCTGCTTCGTACATGTATATAAAACAACAGCAAGTAGCCCAAATGTTTTAGCGGAAACTCTACAGGATTGCATTCCAAAAGTTACTTTTTATGTACCTTTGAGCCAAAAATGAAGAAAAATCTTGTCTTCAAAGAGCAACATGCACATGATCATTTTTGGTAATTTGCAATCTAAGAATCAATCAGATTCACAGAACACAGCTGAGTTTTTACTAAAAGTCTAAAAAATAATAAGTGTTAATTACCAGTCTTGCAGTAGTACCCAGAGCTGCATAGAGTCCGTGGATGAGTTAAACCTGGTTCTCCACAATAATAACGTGGAAGACATGCCGTACATTCACTCTGACTTGCACGGCCTGTTAAGTTGTTGAAAGTGCCATTTTCACAGGGGAATTCTTCAGCAAATCGGGTTCCATTGGGGCAAAAGAAACCCTCAGGACATACATATAAGTTGTAGTTCTCTACTCCATCAAATGTGGCATTGCAGTAGAAACGTGCTGGGCATTCCTTGCAGGCGTCTTGTAGCAATTCATCTTGATAGTACCCAGACTCACACTTGACAGGACTGTCTGCACCTTCAGTACATTTATGTCCACGTGGGCAGCCATATGAAGATGGTGTGCCAACTGACTGTCCACTGGGGCAATAATAACCAGCTGAACACACCCCATCAGGGGCAGCAAGCCCAGATGTATTACAGAACTTGCCAGCTGTACAAGGCACACAAGCACTTGAGTTTGTTGCTTCAATACCACCATAGAATGTCCCCGGCGCACAGGGAATGGGGTCCATGGACCCTTCTGGGCAATAATTCCCAACAGGACATTTACCTCCAGTGCTGTCAGTTGGTGTTGAGCTGCTTGCCTTTAATTTGCAGAAGTAACCTGCACTGCAGTTACCTTTTGGTTCACTGAGACCCGCGACATCACAGAATTTACCTCCATCACATTCCTTTGGATGACCAGACCCTTCAGGGCAATAGTACCCTGGTTGACATTTACCACCATGTGTGGTAGTCATATTAGATGTTGCGCTTCCATTGCAAAACCACCCCGCGCTACACAGGCCTGTTGGCCAGGAATTTCCATCACCCTCACAGTAGCTACCTTTTGGACATGGAACACAGGATGCCTGCGTCTTCTGCCCTGTCAAGTTGTTAAAACTACCCGGTGGGCATGGGTATTGATAAGGTTGAGTGGTATTGACCGGGCAGTAATGACCACTCGGACAAGTGTTGTTGATAAATGTGACCGTCCGTCCTAAGCAGTAGTAACCAGATGGGCAGGCCTTGCATTCACTTTCACCATACTCATCGTTGTAAGTTCCTTCGGGACAGTCCTCAGGTACATTGGAACCTTGAGTACAGAATGTTCCTGGAGGGCAGATGTCGCCAATGCCAGTGTACTGGCCAAGGAATGTTGGTTTGGGGCACGAACTATTTGTAACATTGTAGCCATCAATGTAAGGCTTGTCAACAGAGACACCTAAAAGAGAAACCATGGTAATTATATAAAACATAATAACTTAAAGCTGCATTTCTTTGAGAGAATATCAATCTGGATAATATTTTGTGGTAGCTTTCCTTCAAAAATTAATTAGGCATCTAATCAACATAGCCAATAAGCTATACTCTGAATCCAATGGAGAATAACCAGTTATAGCTTCAAAAACCTTAGTCAACTGAAAATGGAGATGTTATGCTCACTTGATGCGTCTCACATGATGACTGTATCTGATAACCCCGTTATTTGTCATTTCAACTAGGCATGTTTGATCATAATCTAAAGGTAAACTACATTTTAAGAGAGTGTATTTGTTCATGACCTTTTTGAGAACCTTAGCATTTTAAATGGGATATTGGTATCTGAAATGTGTTTCTCACCTATCGTGCAGAAGTGGCCAGGTGCACAGAAATCTGTTGGAGATGTCAGGTTCCTTCCATCACAGTACTTTCCACCATCACAGTCTTTGCACTGTTTTTCATTGTACAAGCCAAGTCCATCACTGTAAGTGCCCGCTGGACATGACCGCCAATCAAGACCAGTTCCCTCAGGACAGTAGAACCCCCTAGGGCAGATACGGTATCCAGAGGATTCATTTCTTGCGAGCTCCAGAGGGAAGCAGTAGAAGCCATCAGGACAAGGGTCACAGCTGTCTCTCCCTGAAGAGTTGGTGAATGTTCCAGAAGGACATGGTTTGGGTATGGCACTCCCACTGGGGCAGTGAAACCCTATGCGGCATTCAAATGGGTCCTGCACAGATGACCCAGTTGGACAAAAAGAACCATTTTTACAAGGACCAGAGTAACCAGATAGGCCAGGTGTGGAACAATAAAAACCTGAAACATCAAAATAATACACTTGTTTTACTCAAACCTGACAACTACTGCATCAACACCAAGCAAACTTCTGAACAACTTAAAATGAACTTGTTCTTCCAAGTCCTACAATCTAGCCAGGCTAGCAGGCTGAAAGAAACATGCAAACCATAACAAACTTGGATGTCCATGATACAGAAAACACAGCAACAGAATACGACAATGAAACAACATCAAACTGCTGAGGGAACATCCAACCAGAACGGCAAGAATCAAAATGCACCAATTACAGCTGTTGAAAACCAACCGATCAGAGGACAACACTGTGGTTTATAAGGCAACAAGTAACAAGTCATGCCCTTATCTCATTATTACTGTTCTTTACCATGATGAATAAAAATACATTTTACAACAATGCACATCATAATTTTATCATTCCAGACACACCTGCAGTACAGTTTAAACAGTCGCTGATGCTTGTCCTGGTGTTGTTAGGCTGATATGTTCCAATGGGACACAATTCTGGTTCTTCATTCTTTCCAACACAGTATGTGCCTGGGTCACAGGGGACCTCCTGTGAACTAGATGAACCAGATGGGCAGTAATAACCTGGGTCACATGGCGCAACTGGAGCATCCCGTCCCGGCTGAGAACAGTGAAAACCAGCTGTGCAGTTCCAGCATTCATTGACATCCTTGTATGCTAAAAAACAGCAAATGACACTTCGTTAAATTGACCCTGAAAATATTTCGTGAATTAAAACCGGGGCAAACATGGACAAATTGTGGCAGGCATATTGTGGTGGTTTTCCTGCACACAACATTGTGACGGGCAGAATATTTTGTCCCCATTTGCGTACTCAAGAAAATCTAATGAGAAACAATCTGTCTGCAACAAAATTTAATGTTTCCGTGTTTGTACTCACAAAGAAACGTCATAGGCAACAATTAGTTGTTTGCCATGGCCTTTACACCAGCTTCATGCACATTTTAATTATGCCAATCATTGCTACTGTATATGCACTGAACTGTGAAATGGCAGAAATGCAGATATCCTCTAGTTGAAAATGGTCTCGATTTTTGTTCCCTACTCCCTTGACAATCTATTGGTGAGTGTAAGATGTTGATATCTTTCCAGTATTTAAGGAATGATAGAAACCAGCAGTGCTTTAAAAGCCAAACACACCTGTGTCATTTCCAAATGTTCCAACAGGACAGTTCACAGGTTCGCCAGTTCCTTCAGGACAATAATGACCAACAGGGCAGATATTGGCATCATCTCCTTGATCAGGGGTGGCACTTATTGCATTGCGTCGGCAAAAGTAACCAGCAGCACAGTAAAGATTGGGTTCTGGCATTCCTGAAGGCAAAGTTGAATAAAATACCAAAATATCAATATTATAAAAGACAATTCCAAAATTACAATAACTTGATGTGAATTAACATACCTTCAACAGGGCAATACATGCCAGGTCTGCAGCTTACACAGTCCTCTATCCTTGTGCGCCGTGTCCTGTTATTATATGTTCCAGGTTGACAGGGGAATTTGTATGGGTCTGATGTTCCATTTGGACAGAAATATCCTTGTGGACATGGGCGTGACTCATACTCTGAGTTATTTCCTGGGCAGTAATAACCTTCTACGCAGGTTGGACACTCGTCAAGCTTTGGGAGAGGACCATAGGTCCCAGGGGGACAGGGGAGTGGTGCTTTTGATCCTCGAGGACAGTAGTGAGCAATTGGGCATATGCCTCCATATCCTGTTTCCCTGCCGTCATAGTGTGGGCATGAGTCATTGTAACTTGCATTGTATGCCGTAATGTTATCTCCAATGGGATCAGGTCTGTCAAGTCCATACGCACACCAGTGGCCTGGTGCACAGTCGTTGGTGTAGTTACTTGCATGTTCAAACCCACAGTACTTGCCAGGATCGCACACTTTACACTGTGAGACTTTCTCAAGCCCCTCCTGGTCACCATATGTTCCTCTAGGGCATGCTTTCAGGTCAATACCAGTGCCATAAGGACAGTAAAAGCCTTTAGTGCAGTTCTTTGGAACACCGGCAATTTTGCAGAAAAATCCTGCTGGACACAGAGAGCATTCCTTGGCATGCGTTGTTTTGGCAAAGCTGTTGTTTTGACATGGGATGGGTTCAGATGTCCCTCCAGGACAGAAATGTCCAATTGTGCAGAAATATTGATGTGGATCTTTATCTTTGTTGCCACCTGGGCAGTAGTACCTATAAAAATAGCTTGCTTTGATCACATATGATTTCTCCTTACAACTGATGAGAATACAGGAAATTGTTAACTAGGGGGTTGCTGACTTAATTTGGTAAACAAGTATCAGAACATTAAAAGACATGTAAAGATTCAAAAGAAGAAGATCAAAACAAAACCATGACAAGGAATTAACACAAACCTTTCTGCACAAGGAGCAGTTTCTTTGGTTAATCCAACACCTTGGCAGTAATATCCTGGGGTGCAGTTAAAGCAATCATCAACGGAAATTCCTTTAGTGATGTTTCTAAATGTCCCATTAGGGCACAGTTCGGGTTCATAGGTTCCATTGATGCAATATGAACCAGCAGGGCACTCAATCCAGTCAGCTCTTGATGCTCCCGAGGGGCAGTAGTACCCTTCTCTGCAGGGTCCTGAGGGTTCCACCATGTTGAACTCCTCACAGTACTGACCTGCAGTACAGTTCTGGCACTGTTCAACTGAGGAGCGTTTGGTCTCATTACTAAAGGTGCCTGGAGGGCATTTGTCAGGTTCTGCTGTACCAACAGGGCAGTAGAAGCCAGCAGGGCATGGGCCAGCATCTGAATAGTTAAAGGTGCCAGGGGGACACAATGTTGCATTTCCTAAGAAGCCTTCAGGAGTTGACACCGATGCACCACTACGACAAAAATACCCTGTGAAAAGATTACTTCTGTCAACACTTGAAGACACCGTAAATAAATCAAAGAATAATCTAACAGAGCTTGTTTGGTATCATTAAGACTGCTAACATTAAGACTTTGGTAGCTCATAAACTTGGGATCTAACTCATAACAGCACGAAAACCTTGCAGTATTTCTAGTAAGTGTATTCCCAGAAAACATGCTGGTCCAATTCAGTTACTGCCTAGAATATTTACCAGGATGCTTCCGAACAAATTGTGAGTTATGATCTCTATGCTAATGCAGTGGGCATTAATTTTGTTATCGAGCCTGGTGTACATCAGCCTTAGGTAAAAATGTTTTGCTTCTGTATGTGGTCAATGCACTAGTTATGACTGGATTTTAAAGGTGCCCATTTTTGGGAAAAAGAACAAGATAAATAACAAAACTAATAAAGTCAACAGCGAGGACATAATATCCTTGCTACAGAGAAAGGAGGCCATTTGTGATGGTTAAATGAATGATCTCCACAGATCTAGAGAAAACCTGATAGGACAAAGCAGTACTTAAGATTAGCTGCAAGCATGCTCATGGAATCAGCTCCACTCGTATACTTCAATCCGATAACCACTCTACAGAATGAACTAACCTCCATCGCATTGCTTGGTGTATGTTGTCTGTCCCAGTTCATCACAATAGTAACCGCCAGGACATGGACTACAATCAGTGACGACAGACAAACCAGATGTGTTGCTGAATGTCCCCAGTGGACAGGGGAACTCATATGCATGTATAGTACCATCAGGACAATAATACCCTGCAGGGCAGGTGCTGTTTTTGTAAAGAATAACTGGTGCATAACGGTTGTCACAATAGAATCCTTCTGGGCACACCTAAAGTGTAAGGGATAACCAAGAAAAAAAATGAAAATTCAATATATCAAAACTATTAATTTTTGCTCACATAGCAGTTACTGTTAGCAATGTCCAGACATTAAAAGTGCAGTTCATTTGAACAAAATTGATTACAGTACAAAGTAACCAACAAGCAATGTCTTTGAGCTGGGTTATTGTTCTCACTTGTTGATGTTCAGCCAAAAAATAGCATACTGCATAAATTAATTTTTTCAAGGTGTTGACAATACAATTTTTTACAAGTTAAGGGTGGTGCACTGGTGAGAGCGCTCGCCTCCCACCAATGTGTCCCAGGTTCGATTCTGGCCCAGTGCCATATGTGGGTTGAGTTTGTTATTGGTTCTCTCCTTGCTTCAAGGATTTTTTCTTCAGGTTCTCTGGTTTTCCTCTCTGCTCAAACCCCAAAAACTCCTCAAAAACCGACTATCCCAATTCAACCTGGATAGAGGACCCACATGGAAACTGGCCGAGGCTGTGTGACCATCCATGCTGTGATATTATTATGGAACATACATGTAGACCTTCAGGTTCCCAGACACACATACCTTACAGGATGCTTGATTTATTTCGTCCTGGTAAAATCCAGACTCACATCGCTGAGGAACTTTTGAACCCCTTGAACAAAAGTGACCCAGAGTGCACTCCAATCCATTTGGGTTTTTCACTTTCTGTCCGGGAGGACAGTAATAGCCAGGATCACACTGGTCTGTTGGTTCTGTATTTCCATTTCCTTCACAGTAATATCCACTTGTGCAGTTAGCACAGTCTTCTACCCTCTCATTTCTGGTGGCATTTGAGTAGGTTCCCTCTGGACAGGGCACTGGTGTGGCACTCCCAGCTACGCAGTAAGAACCCGCTGGACACTCACTTCCCGTGATGTTGTCTGTAGGCCTGGGAGTTCTTGCACCTTCAATGCAGTAATAACCAGCTGCACATTCACCGGATGGTGCTGGCAGTGCTTCACTGCCACAATACTGTTTGTCAGGACACAAAAGTGGTTGTGAGCTTCCCTCTGGACAGTAGGTGCCATTGAGACACTTACCGCCCTTGATGACAGGTTTTGATGCAGTTGTACCTCCACTACAATAATATCCAGGGTCACAGGGGCCAGTCACATTTGAAAGACCTACAATCAAAACATATCAGGTACTCATCGTTAGAGCAGGATGTCAGTCTGTTGTTGGTTGCCATAGCCTCTAAGGTTTTATCCCATTAATTTACACTAATTAGAGAGTATCAGTTCAGCAGTCAAAACCTCGTGATCAACACCTCACAGTGACCCCATTGTGAGATAAAAAATAAAGCTTATTTTTCCTATCTTACACCACGGTGAACAATAAACTCATCTTTAATGACAATTATTTACTACATAATGTTAGTGTTAAATTCCTTAGAGCAGTGTTTTTCACAGCGGTGACACATTTTAGCACTCCAAAAATTAATGTTCCAGATCTTGATTGTTATTTTTCTTCAGTTATTAAGTGCTGACATTCCAAACTCCTGGGGAAGACAATGATCTCTATTGATTAAGGTTTCAATCCCAAACACAAGACATTGTAAATTACAAGAGCTTGAAAACCAGACAATTCTTTGAATCTGATAAACAGTAACTTTTTCTTGGACATCAGAGAACAGAGCCAATTGAACCTCCGTTCATGTTGACAATTGTCGTTTCATAGCCTGTAACCGCAATAATTAATTAAACCGGGATAAGCTCCGGCCTGGTGGACCACTAGGCCTGAATGCAGACTTTAACTTTTACAACTTATCTCATTTATTCACATACATTCATACATATTCTCTACTGTCATTACTTATCTGCTTGTCTTGATGAGATTCAATTAAGCTAAGTTAGACATGGATCATTTTCTTACTGCAGTGAAACTTAGAAATTTGTGAACACCAGAAAAATGCAGTGTTATGGTATTGGGAAAAGCTAATCAAATGTGCACAATCATATTAATGAGTCCATGACAATTTTTTTCCTGATTTTAACAGTAACCTTGAAATTTAGCCTATTAATTTACCTTGTCTATCACAATAAAAGCCAGCTGTGCATTCCACACAAGCACTGGGAGATGACATTCCTGTCAAGTTGTTGAATGTTCCTACATCACAAGGGTTATCATTAGGAAAGCGTGTATTTATTGGACAATAAAAGCCAGCAGGGCACTCCAGAGGAGTTGTGCTGTTACCGCTGCAGTAAAATCCTCTTGGGCAATCCTGACATGATTCCTGACCACTTGCATTGTTATACGTTCCTGGATCACATGGCTGGGGCCATGCTGAGCCTGCAGGGCAGTGAAACCCAGGAGGACAGATTCCACCATAAGATGCATTAGGTCTCGGCGTATGTGACCCCTCAAGACAGAAGTAGCCTGGATCACATGAGCCATTTACCGCATCCTGGTGTCCAACAGCACAGAAGGAACCAGCAGTACATTGGGTACAATCAGTGACTGACTTCAATCTGCCGACACTACCTGGTGCAAAGGTACCAGGTGGACAAGGAGTAGGTTGGGAGACTCCTCTCTCACAGTAATACCCTCCTTCTGGGCATTCACCAAACCATTTTGGATTGTGATCAGGGTCATCTGGTGGAGTTGATATCTTGGCACCTTCTAAACAGAAGTAGCCCTCATCACAGAGATCAGTCACACTTGTTAAAGCCTCAGTCTCACAATAGTAGTCTGCCAAACAGTTTGTGCACTCCTCCTGTTTGGTAAGCCCTGTCCTATTACCAAAAGTGCCTCTGGGGCAAGGCTGTTTTGCACCATTGTTTTCTGATCCTGTCTCACAGTAGTAACCTTGAGGGCAAGGTGGAGGGTAGATTGTTCCTACAAGGCACTCAGTGCCTGGATCACACACTTTACATTTATCCAGTCCCTCTACATCAGCATGAAAACCTGCAGAAAGCATAACACAACACATTGTTCATTTAACTGTTTTAACTTTGAATAAGACAGCATCCTACATGAGTCAGAGACTCTCCACGTACTGAGAAGGGAATCTCTGAAAATTTCACACGGTCATAAGCACCATCTAGAGATAACAACTGTATTTTCCAGTTGCATACTCCAAATTTAAGGTGGATTTTGGATGCATCTTTGATAAGTTCATCAAAAAATTGACGGAAGTGTGCACAATAATTATTACTCTTGCGGTCTATTTTCACAGGCAATAATTCATTCTCCTACTGGTATGTAATACATGTACAGAATCAACGTCCAAATAAACATTTAGTTGCTAATGAAATGATTGTACCCAAAAAGGCTTCGCCAATTCTTGAAGATTCAAAAGACAATAACCAGCGCAAACCAAATCTACATATTTATGGATTTCCAAACACAGAGTACAATAATGACGATAGTTCTCATAATACCTGGTTGACATTTTTCTGGCTGCCTGCTCCCTTCTTTGCAAAAGTGTCCTCTGGGGCAAATACCACCAGTGGAGTCATTGTTTGGTTTTGGCATTTTAGCTCCACGCTCACAATAATAACCAGGAGCACAGGGCCCAAAAACATCAGTACGTCCTGTACCATTGCAGTAGTGGCCCTCATCACAAAGTTCACAGTCATCCACAGCTTGGCCACCAGTCACTTTGCTGACAAACAACAAATGGAAGAGCAGATGATTACAATGGGAATGCAAGTAACGGTGCAGGTTCGAGCCTCAGCTGGGGCACTGCGTTGTGTTCTTGGGCAAGACCCTTTACTCTTACGGTACCTCTCTCCACCAGGTGTTTAAATGGGTACCGGCGAATTTAATGCTGGGGGTAACCCTGCAAGGGACTAGCATCCCATCCAGGGGGGAGTAAAAATACTCTCAGTTGCTTCATGCTAAGGAAACCGGGATAAGCTCCGGCCTGATGGCCACTAGGCTTGTATGCAGACTTAACCTTTATCTTATGTTGCATTGTTGCCACCTAACAAAGGTTTTGATTATTTTCAAGTTGGTTAAGGAGAGTGTGCAACAAGCACCAGCTGTATCTTTCCCTTCAGATGGAAGTTATTTTAAATTCAAATTATCACATGTTCATGCAAGAGATATCCTATGGCAGTCTATATAAAAAAAAACTTGTACATGTGTGATAGTTTTCTAATATTCGTTATGTTGCACATGGACACCACTGTTTTATAAGAAAGGTCAGAGGACTCCAACAGTAGCAACAAAGGGCTTATTAGTTAAAGAACTACATAGAGCTGTTTAAAGGTACAATATGAAAACCAAGGAAACTCACCGGTATCTTCCCTCTGGGCAAGCTATTTCATCTGTAGTACCACTAGGGCAGTAATGCCCTGCAGAGCAGAGCCGGCCCCATTCCAAGACACCTTCCTCAAAAGTTGGTGTTGGCCTTGTTGCATTATAGAAACAAATATATCCTGCAGCACATGGCCCTGAAGAATTACAACAACAAGATGGTGATCAGCCTTCAATCAGGACTAAAGACTTACAGTAATGACATAGGTGTATTGAGCAATTTTTGCCCAGGGGACAGGGGGTGGTTGAACCATTTGCCCACAAATTCTCCAAAGTTGCCTTGTCAAAATTTATCTTGCTGCTCAAAAAATCTGAGTTGCCCAAAATTTTGGGGGACTGCAGCTCCACCCCCCTCCTGGGCCCGTACGCCTATGCTCACTGAGACCCTTCATTTTTATTAACCCCCCCCCCCCCCCCTTGTCCCAAGCCAGGGTTCGTACTCTTTTGAGCTTTTGAAATTCCATGACTTTCCATGACCTTTTCCATGACTTGTCAAAGTTTTCCATGACCTAAATTTGAGCATTTTCTAGGAAATCATCTTTCATTTTGGGTACGTTTTTACTATTTTCTTAACAAGAAAACCGAGTTGATTTTGTACTTTTTTAATAAACATAATTTTCCATGACTTTCCATGACCCATACTCAAATTCCATGACTTTCCAGGCCTGGAAAATGAAATTCTAAAATTCCATGACTTTCCAGGTTTTCCATGAGCTGTACGAACCCTGCAAGCAGGTCATGGCATGTCTGCTATTGCCTTCCAGTTCTGTCCATCTTGATCTGCCCTTCAAAAGGGTTAGAATAGCAACAAGACAACTGTAGTACACAAAATAAGACACACTACCTGTGGGAAAACTCTGTGCAGTTGGATTACAGTAAGATCCAGCAGGACATCCTGAACAGCTTGAGTTGTACACTTGACGAGTGTGGTTATTATATGTCCCCTCTGGGCATGCAAATTGTCTATCTGTGCCAGGTGGACAGTAAAATCCAGGTTCACATTCAGTTCCACTGGTCATGTTCTTTGTTGGACAATAAAATCCTGGTTCACATGGCAGGCAGCGACTTTGCTTCTGGTGTGGCTGGAATGTCCCAGGTAAGCAAGGCTGTGGCTCTGAAGATCCTACTGGAGTGAAATGTCCAGGTGGGGTAATTGATTGATTGCGTAAAATAGATTCCTCTGGGCAGAAATACCCGGCATCGCATGGCCCTTCTGGGGCTGTAAGCTGTTTCTTAGAACAGAAGTAGCCTGGATCGCACGACTGGCAATCCTGGTCACTTGTTCCGCCAGTGCTTTTACTGTATGTTCCAATACGACAAGAATCAAATTCAAAAGAGCCAGTAACACAGAATGTGCCTTGGGGACATGGTCTTCCTGTGACACCATCATTGGGAGTTCCTGTGTATGCTCCACCATAGCAGACATAACCAGGGTCACATTGTGCTCTTGGAATGGACAGACCTTGTGCATCGCAGTACCTATAAACAAGAGTTGTGAGATTGCTGGTGACTAACAAACTGAGACTCCAACACACAAAGACTGAATGTGGGGGAGACATAGGGAGGGGAGAACAGAGGGAAGAAAGCGGGATTCCCAATGTGGTGGGAACCTGGTGAAACTGATAAAAAATAATTATGTAACATTACGTAATATTTTGTAATGAAAATAGTACAAGCCAACAGGAAGCACTAAGGAAAGTAATGGAGCAGAGTAAAAGGCATCTTCGGAGACCCTAGGTGAAAGTTTACAAGAATTTGCACGAGTACCCCTGGGTTGGTACACTTAAGTGACCAGCTTCATGACCCATTCGAATGCTTGCCACTGATTGGCCACAAAAATATTTGTGGCGAATCAGAGACAAGCATTCAAATGGGTTGTGGAACTAGTTGTTTAAGTGAAGCATCCTAGGGGCAGTCTTGTGATTTCTTGTGAACTTTTGCCCCATGGGACTCTGAGGATGAGTAAAGGGTACAGAAAGTTTTGATCCCCTCCCCCCCAGAGTAGTAATAGTCAATTCTATTTATTGTATGAGAAAAAGAGACCTTACCACCCAGGTGTACATGCTGTACAGTTCTCAAGATAGTAAGCACCACTGTGATTATTGAACGTTCCTAAAGGACAAGGCTGAGGGTCACCAGACCCGGGTGGACAGTAGTGACCAGTTTTACAAACAGTGGGTGTCTGGGATCCTATTGGACAGTAATGACCAATAATGCACTCTTTGCAATCTTCCACAAACCGGCCTCTTGTCTCATTAAGGAAGGTTCCTTTGGGACATGGTTCCTGTATAGGACCATACGAGCCAATACGCAGGCTTGACACTCCATCTGTGATGTTTGTTGGACAGTAGAAACCTTGACTACAGTCGCCTGTCTCAGTGATGGACTGCTCAAGGCAGTATTTTCCAGCAGTGCACATTGCACAGTCATATACACTCTTTCCATTTGTGTTTGGGTTAAATGTACCAACTGGACAAGGAATTTCTACAGGGTGACCTAGAGGGTTAAGATCAGAAATTGATGTACAGTTTAATTTAAGATGACAATGGCTACATGACTTGTAAAACAAATGAATAACAATAATTGATAGCAACCACTCCAGAGGCATTGTCATTGAATGTCTGAGCATACATGTAGCTCAGAGTAACTACTGATCCTGGCTGGTATGCTACTTGTAACAGGAAAACCATGTTAAGACCACCAGACTTTTAAATGTGTCACATCGAGAATCCCTCTAGAGAGGGCCTCTGATTTGTACACACTTTGGGTCCAATATAAATTACAGTGTATTTTTCGTACAATGTAGTATGCTGGGAATTTGACAGTTGATCAAGACAGTATTCAATTCTCTGGTTTTACGACTTTAAGGCCACCAGTTGTCTCCTTGGGAGTGCAGGGCTGAAGAAAAGCAAAAACATCAGTGTACAATGGGCAACCAAAATTTGCCAATGACCGACAAAATACCAACTGTGGTCTGACAGAATGTGCAGACAATTTTTTACGCCCTTCAAGTGTACGTTTTACATTGATGCCTGTCACATGCCCTGTCATTGCCTAATTTCAAGCCGAAAGAGACTAGGTACGAGTCTGTACATTATGGGATTAGCAACTATTGATCCACAAAGTCAGAAAGAGCACACTGAGATTTACAAAATCCCCAAGTTTGGTGTTAATCGGGCTAGTTTTGACTGAGATACAGCCATTTAAATACGCCACAATTACAAAGAAATGTTTGGTCATCCGGACGCAGTGTCCACATTTGTTGACAATTCTTTGGTAAAACATTTTATTAGAACAGATGAGAACCACTGACCTTCTGGGCAGTAGTGTGCTTTTCTGCAATCAGTTGCTTCACCAACATTTGTCAGTCCAGCCTTGCAGTACAATCCAGCTGGACACAGTTTGGTGACATTCATAGCTTCTTCTGTTGTGGTCTCATTGTCACAGTACCGGCCAGCCAAGCATGTCTGGCATACTGACTGACCTGGATTGGTGTATTTTCCCTTGCCGCAAGGTTCTGGCGTGACAGTACCATTAAGACAAAAGTGTCCTGCCAGACAGGCAAGGCAGTCACCTTTTCCTTTAGCAGGCGTGCCAACAACCTCATCACTTGTTGCATTGAAGCCAAATGGCATATAGGTTCCTGCAATAAGGAGGAATGTTGAACATCAGATCAATTACTAAACATTGCTTAAAAACTGTAGGCCTACTAACAACAGCTTTGGTTGGTACCTACAATTTCAGTCAGTTCAGTTGATGATATTTAAAAGAAGAAACCTAACACATGTTTCAGGCTTCTTTATTTCAGTTGCTTAAATTGGAAATTCACTGCAAAGATCATCTCACACTTTCATGTTGATTAAAACTCAATACTAAAAAGCTCATTCTCAACTTGTTCACAATGATTGGGCACTTGGTTGAATAATAATAACAATTTTTTTCAAAAAATAATAAAATCACTTTATTCAATTATTTACAATACCATTTACAATCTTAAAATAAACAGACTGTGTCAGATAATAATACTATAGTACCATTTCTCAGTGATTCAAAGGTGTTAATGACCAATAAACACTGGCAGTACTGACCCATCACAGTATAAGACCTGGAAACTCTTGTGACCTACCTCATAAAATAAAATGGAACAGTAATAATGAAATAAAGGATAATCTTACTTACCTATAGAACATGGTGCTGGCTGAACTGTTGCCTTCTCGCAGAAATGGCCTTGAGTGCAGTCAAGACACTCGTCAACACTGGCTTTACCATAATGTGGATTGTATGTGCCATTAGGGCATGGAAACTGCTCTGCCACTCGTGTGCCACTTGGACAGTAAAACCCTGGTGGACAGTCACCTCTGGGTTCAGGTTCTCGTCCTGGACAGTACTTTCTCTCAGGGCAGATGTCACACTGGGAGGCATCGAACAAGTCAGAACTGTTTGAGTATGTTCCAGGAGGACATGGGAACTTGGTTGGTGCTCCCGTCCCTGTTGAACAGAAAAAACAAAACAAAGCAAGCCATTAAAGGACATGCTTGTCATATACGTTAATGTGTTGACATATGGGATTTCCAGTTTTATAATTCACGCAGTGTCTTATAATAAAGAGATAACTGTGACACCAATGGCTCTCTGGGACACAACTTTCAGTTATGCAATAAGATTTTGCTTCACAAAACAATTTCGAGTTCATGGATTTCAAGGCATGGCTGACTGGGGTCTATTAAATAAGTTTAATTTACCAGCTGATATACTAAAATACTGAGTAACACAGTTGGATAACGCTGTTTTAGACAGTTTACTGTAGTGACATGGCTAGTCATAGAATTGAATAAAGCAGGCAAAAGTTTTACATGTACAGATATGCGAATGAAGTAGGAAAGTAAAACAGAGATTGGACACATGTTAAATGGTCTATAAATGTGACACATGAAATTAACATTGAGTGTCTTTTTTCACCAGGTGCTGTTCTCATTATCGTTCAGGTAACTTTCAAGTACCACATTTGAAGTAACTCGAATAGCACTCTAGTTTTCAAGCAAACAAACATCGCACCTTGTGTTACATCAAAATAATAACTTTCAACTGATTTATTTTTGCTACCTTGCTAGCCCTATTCACTTTTACCACTAGCACAAATTTGACAACGCACCTGCTGGGCAGTAGTGTCCTTGGCGACAAACTTGCCAAGTGTTGTTGTTGTTTAGACCAGTTCCCCAGCCACATGACTTCCCTCGTGGGCAGATCAGACATTCCTCAGCAACAGTCAGACCAGCTCTGTCCCCATACGTTCCTGGAGGACAGGGGAACTGATGTCCAGCGACTGTACCATTTGGACAATAATAACCTTCGTAACAGAATAAGGTGGCATTGACCTGCCCTGCTTGGGGGCAAAAGAAACCTGCTGTGCATGGAATACAGTTTAATAAGTGGCCCACATTCCATTCTGGGTTATATGTACCTGGTGGGCAGGGAATAGGTGTGACTGTAGGTTCAGTTAATGAACCGTCTGGGCAGTAAGAGCCAGGAGGGCATGCCTTGCACTCTGTGTAATTCTTAAGTCCAAAGGCGTCATTGTAATATCCAGCATGACAAGCAAATTGTGTCCTTGATCCTGTGCCACTCGGACAGTAGTACCCAGGTGGACACAAAGTTGGTTGAATTGAGCCAGCTTCACAGTAGTTTCCAGCAGTACACGGTAAGCAAGCTACTGCTCTTGATGACTGGTTAACATTCGGGTTGTAAGTGCCTGCAGGACACGGAAACTGATTGCGGAACTTTGTTCCTTTGGGACAGTAATGACCTTCTGGACAAACAAAACCTTGATAGGACACTGTTGCACTGTCTTGGCAGTAGTATCCCATGGGGCAGGCCTTGCATGCTTCCTGAGATTGGGACCCATTAAAGGGGTTGTATGTTCCTGGTGGGCATGGGAAGAGAGTCCGTCCATCACACCAACCACCTTCTGGGCACACATCTAGAACAGACAATCATAGGCAAAATTAGAACAAAGGAATAGATGTGTACAATTCTGATTGCAAACAATTGCATGCAGATCGTGGAGAGGCATCTGGAATGCTATAAACATGAAACTCCTGGTTGTGAACTTCGTGGTTATTGCCTGTCTTTGTCTTGTCCGATATTCTCTTGACACAATCAGGCAATTAAGAGGATGCTAGATGATTGCTAATGAGCTGAAACTATCTCTGACATCCCCAACTGTGCATAATTATCGAGTTTTCATTCCCAGACAATCAGGAATCTCTACAGTTTTCATTAATAAGCAACATCTCCCCCCCCCCTTCCTCTTGCCGCTGTTTTCTTAGTGTGATGGCTGCCTGCCTTCCCTTCTACATATTTGACGTAGGAACGCACGTCAAAGCTGGCCATGGGTTGGCAGGATTTGTCAGTCATGGGTGGCAGCATCAATTTTGTAATGCAGTTATTAGCAAAACAAGTATGTTAGCTCACCTTCAGGTGGGCCATCTGTAGTAGACCCTTCTCTACATCTAAATCCCCTTTTACAAGGTAAACATTGTATCCAGCCTGCATTAGAATAGTACCCTGGAGGACAAGGCTCAGGAGCTGAAAATTACAAAGAGTTCAGCTGTTATCATAATAAACTAATTAAACTTCTTGGGTTGGGACACTTAAAGGAGCTCTGTCAGGCATCACACATCTTGAAAAGTTTGCCAAAATTTTTCAATTTTGCCAATTACTGTACAATCCTTCTCAATCTTCCACAATTGGTAACTCTCAATCTTCCGTATTGTTATCCTTTCAGTGGTTTACTAGCTTGGTAAACTGTTTTTTTTAAGGTTTTCTTTGACTTCACGGCAAATTGATAATTTACCAAAGATGACTTCGCTCATCGCAGCCAAGCCCTTTAAAATTCCACAAGGAAAGGTAAGTCATACCCGATTCACACCAAAGCTTAAACACGTTCAAAGCTGTTTAGCTAAACACGGTTTAAAATTGTTTTGTTCATAAAAGTTACTAACTGATGATTGTTGACTTCAAATTTGGCACAATCAAAGAACACATTCTAAAGAACTTACTTGAATCCTATGTAAAATTCAGTCTTTCAGTCTTCTGTTGTTTATTTTCATTTGTCTAACCTGGTTTAACTAAACAAGTTTTGTTGGTGTGAATGAGGTACACGTAAGAAATAAAAGACACATGCATCCAAATGAGTTATTTCAAAATTAAAATTCTTACATGCTGGATCAGCGCACTGCTTGCCAGCCTCACACAACTTGCAGTCTTCTGCGTTTCTTTCACTAAAGTATCCAGGTTGGCAAATAGTGGGCCCTTCTGTGATGGAGGGGCACTTGCTGCCTGGGAGGCATAGGGTACACTTGATCTGAGCCCCTAGTGAATATGTTCCATTTGGACAGAGATTCCTGAAGAGAGAAAGGTCGAGAGAAGTTGTTAAATGCAAAACCTTTTCCCTTAAAGAGAAATGATCATGAAGTTTATCACGATTTTTGGTCAGCATTAGCTAAATTTAAACTTCTAACGTCTCGTCAATACTGAAATTGTTTGTAAATCCCTAATTTAATAACATCAAGTGAATTCAGAACTAAAAGACAAGGGTAAATATGTTAGTACTGATTTCATATGAGATGCAATGGGAAAACTTGAAAACGCCGGCCCAACATTTTCAAGTTGGCATCAATCTCGATCTTGGTCCTCCGCCTGCAACAACATCTACAAATAGTTTCTATATATTACGAATGTCTTTTGTCATGATTATCATGATTATCATGCAGCTTCTCTTAACTGAAAATTGTTCCCTGGATTTTCGATGAGTTACTAAAAATAGTGTGATACTGCCCCTTTAATTCTAAATTCTCTAAAATGTTAACTTTTTTATTGTATTGCAAACTGTACTATGAGAGTGACTGGCTAATAATGACATGACATGATATGATATGAAATTACATGACAGACGGACTGAAATTTACGAAACCACAACATGTGGGGTCAGAAATTGCGCCTTCCTGGGTGCCAATGCAACAAAAAAATTGTACTGGTGACCAGAATTTTACAACTGGTCATTGGTGGGTGACTAACTGCTTCCAGGATTACTAAATCACCATGCTACACAAATAATTGTCTCTTAGTCAAATTTACATTAGCTTTGATGTTCGGCCAAGGTGTCATTAAACTGATATAAAATTGACTTTTTATCTTGCCGTAAATTATGAAACAAAATTAAAAGGGATTGTCGTGTTAAACTATGATTGTAGCAAGTTCCCCACCAGAAGGAAGAAAAATTTTGGCAACCACGAATTGCAAGCTAGTGGCTGGCGCCAAGGCCAAAAAGTTAATTTTGGATCCTCAACATGTATTATTATTCCTACCTGACAGCTTGATCTTGAAATGGACACTCGTAGCCAGGAGGGCACATTTCACATGATGATGCATTACCAGTGGAATAATAACCCAGATCACACGCAATCTCTTGGCTAGCATCTCTACGAGGACAATAGCTGAAAAATAGTGAATTCACAGTCAATTGTTGGTTTTCTATTTAGTTCATGGTTATTTCACCATCATATCATCATATCTTTATTTACCCTTGGGCTGAGGAGGCTTGTAAGGCCTCTATCAGTACTACCATAATATGCCGAGCATTTTCCCATCAAAACAGACCACAACAGTGGGAACTCCATGCACTATGTTTGCGAATAAGTGTGTTGGTTCTGTAACGGCCCCAGCTGACTGTAACATAGAGGATGCTGGAGACGGGACCTATACAATGTACGCCGGTTTATCATCCTTATCCGAGAAGGCTAGAACATTTAACCATTAGCCAATGTCATTGCAAACGAAGCATGTTCTGTACAGTTATTTTAAGACCCTGAGTGTTGTTCCTGTCTGGGAATTGAACCCGAGACCTCCATTTTATTGTTCCTCTTTCACATACACCTCAAAGACCAAAAAATTTAAAGAAATATATGAAGTTTAACTGACAATAAAGTTGTGACAATTTCCTTGTGTTAACTATAGTGTTCCTGGCTAGTCTGATGACCTTACTGCTTGGCAGGGGGGGGGGGGGTGTAGTGCCCCAATGGTTAGCACAATTGGGGGTCTGGGTTCAAGCTCTGGATGGGGTCTCTGTAATTGTGTTCATGGTACCTCGCTCTCTCCACCCAGGAGTACAAACGGTACTGGCCAATTTAATGCTGGGGGGACCCTGTGATGGACTAGTATCCCATCCAGGGAGGAGTAAAAATATTCCTAGTCACCATGATGAGTTGCGGCATTATGGGCCGTTTGGTTTGATACAGATTTTACCTTACGAAACAAACATTTTAGAACTTACAATCCTGCTTTACATCCTGTGCATTCTGTTTTCTTTGCGGTGGCATAAAACCCAGGCTCACACATGATCATGGAATCAGTGGTAGTATTTGGACAGGCATAACCTTTAGGACATTCTGTGCACGTTTCAGCGCCTCCTATTGCATATTCACCATCCTGGCACGCTTGGTTTGTGCTACCATCTTTGTCAGGGCATTTGTAGCCTGCAGGACACGGATCACAAGCATCCTTCCCTCCCGTTGAAAAATAGCCTGGCTTGCAGTCGAGTACAATATCTTTGCTACAAATAATCAGAAAAAATATTGCCTGTAAGTTGTTTGTAATTTGTTACCTGTGTGATACTCATGCTGGCTGTAAATTTGATTCTTGTGATAAACATTTATTTCCTCTATACCTATACGCCTACCATTGTTTTATTTTCTAGCATTTCCTATTTGGCACAAATCGCAAGAAACAAATCTGAGTTGCAACTTCCCCTCAATTAAGGTTCATGGAGACCTTTACCTGGTGAACCTTTCAGGAAAACTGTTTTAATTTATGCACAAAATGTCAACAGCAAGGCCATTCCTTGAAGTTGGTCAGTTTAAAAAAGTAACATAGCTACCACAATTACAGTACAATAGCCATGTAACACTGGTCATAATATTTTTTATGACTAGCTACAGTTGTATGCAGGGTCAGATCTAGAGGGACAGGTGGAGGGGGTATGCACCCCTGACCCCTGAGAGGACATGCGATTTTCTAATACAACTAGTATTCAGCTTACATCACTCATAAATTACGTCATTCCTTGGTGGTACACCCCTCCTGACAAAAATCCTTGATCCGCCCCTGCAATCTAGTAAAAGTGGGAGGTGCAGTGGCCTAATGGTCAATGCACTGGACTCAAGCTGTCCAGGCCAGGGCCTTGTGCTGGCAAGAAACTTTACTGTGTATAAATACATGTAGATACACGCAAATTTAATGCTGAGGGGAGGGGGTAGCACTACAATGGACTAGCATCTCATCCAGGGGGAGTAGAAATACTCCTAGTCCCTAATGTTACAGAAACAAACATACATTCCATTGTTATGGGTCAACTGGTCTAACACACACTCATTACATGTAGTGAAAACTTACTCTGTTTGGGGGCAATACTTGGCAACTGGACACGTTGTGCACCGAGTGGCACCACCAATGGAGTATGTTCCAGGTATACAGGTGTGCTTGGTTGTGGAGTCTGATGTGTTTGGACATGCGTAACCTGGAGCACAAGATGTGCAATCTGTGGCTGCTACATCACTAAACGTACCTAAAAATAAATGGATTGCATGATTTCTAATGACAGAACTTTACTACTGTGCTGCATGGCAAGGGAAACACAGATTTTGGGTTAAAAGGTGCAAACCAGTACAAGGACCAGGATACCTGAGTCACTTGACAAAATAAGACACAAATAAATTCTCAAGTGTCCTTTTTTTCCCCAGCTACTCTCTTATGGCTGTCCTCATACTCCACAAAATATTTTTTCTGTGATGAATTTTCTGATAACAGTGTTGGCTAATAGAAGAAGCAAACAAAATGTCATGACTTGCTTTACTTTATTCAGCAGTGAGTACAATGCCTATAACTGCACAATACAAGACCTACATGTATTAATACCGATCAGTGTAAAATAATAATAATAATAATAATAATAATAATAATAATAATAATAATTTAATTTAATATTCATACCTGCTGTACAAGCCACTGGATTACCGGTGGTTGTGGGACACTTAAACCCAGCCGGACATTGAGTACAAGTGAGGGAGTTCTTGACATTTGTGTAATGTCCCAGCGGACAAGCCTGGGGTAAAGATCCACTATTTGAGCAAGCATAGCCTGTTGGGCAATCATTACACTCTGTGGCTGCACCAAGTGACCACTGCCCCACTCCACAGGCCACCTCCCCCTCTTGAGGTGTCCGACAGAAGTAACCTGGTCGACATCTTATGCAGACTGTTCCATTCTGGCTGGGGAGTTCCCCAGCATTACAGCTTATGGGCAACTTGAATCGAGATTCACAGATCTGTCCTGAGCTGGCATTGGGACACTGCGCACATGATACCACTATAAATAACACAACACACACGTTACAAAGGCCAACCTAAGCTCCATTACCAGCCACTGTTCGGGAACCAGAGCCCGCGCTCCTCCCCGAACGAAGACCGGACTCGAGAGAGCAGCGGAAATCGAGCCTAAGGGCAACAAAGGTAAAATGATGCTGCTGATGATGATACAGGTTACACCTAACTCAGCTACATGTGTAAATGTATTACTGACATCTGCATCTATCTTTGAAGTGTGAATAATTTAATGTGTAGATTTACATCACTGCCAAAAATCAATCTTTGTCCAGTGGAAATGTTAGGGTGTGCAGAACTAAACTTTAGCATATTGTGTGTTATTGTTTTGAGCATGTTGCATGTTTTACATTTTAGAATTGGAGAGCTCAGCAATTACAAAACCAAAACATAAATGTAACTATTAAAATTAGTATGTGTGCTCTTGTTGGTCAATAGGTGTGTTTAGATTACATTATGTTAATATGGTTGTGATGTCACGCTATCAGTTTCCCTTTTTATAAAACCAATAGAGGACCGTTTCTGTGTTTACATAGCCTCATCTAAACACTTGAGAAGTTGGGAGAATTTTGACTTGAACGTTATGCAACTGTCTCAAATTCTCCCAACTACCCTCATGTTTAGATGAGGCTACACAGAAAAAGTCCTCTATTGCTTAAATATTACACTATTGTATTAAAAACTGCTCCAAGGAAACTCCAAACCAACAACAATTGTGGAAACTTACTTGAGTCAGTGCTGTAGAAGTATCCAAGAGAGTCGTCAAATGGGCATATTTCAGTTCTCTTGTTCTCAGGGCAACTATAGCCTGCAGGGCAGGTCTTGCATGCTGTTGATAGTGCCTCAGCATATGTTGCTAAGTGGTAATTCAAATAAAAACATCACTATTGACACTGTAAGTAAAATATTAATGATATTACTGATGCTCCATTGACAATAAATAAGGCAGAACAATGCTAAATGTACATTTTGCTACAAGCAGCAAAAATACACAAACATGGTAGTACGATGTATCTGATAAATCTAGTAAATTACATGTTCTATTTCCAAAATCTTACACACATGTATTTGTATCACTTGTTTCGTCAAGCAGAAAACAGGAAAAAGAATGAAGTTGTAACAGTTACATCATCAGAAAGGTCAACTCTGATATGCCTATCTATATTAAACAGAACAAATGCCAGAAAAATCAGATGCCCCGAGCGGGATTTGAACCCACAACACCCCTACCTCATGAAAGGTGCTCTAACTACTGAGCTACCGAGGCAACCAGATAGGCATATCAGAGTTGACCTCTCTGATGATGAACATTTCGTTCGAAATATGCCGTACTACACAATAATTAGTATGGTCTACAACATCTGGTCCGATGAGCTTTGTCTCGACGACCGACAGAAGTAATTCCCAGTCCGAGAGGCCTGGGAGCAAATGCCTGGTAATCGATGTTTCCTTTGTAGCTAATATTTGACTCACTCCACTGTGGTTGCCTCGGTAGCTCAGTGGTTAGAGCACCTTTCATGAGATCGTGGGTTCAAATCCCGCTCAGGGCATCTGATTTTTTCCGGCATTTGTTCTGTTTAATATAGATAGGCATATCACAGTTGACCTCTCTGATAATGAACATTTCGTTCGAAATATGCCATGTTACACAATAAAAGTTGTTACAGTTATGTAGTAATGGTTTTCTTTCACACAAAATGGAAGTTTATACTGTAGCATGAAACTGAATTATTTATCACATCACAGCGAGTTCCAACATGGATGGTGATTACTATTACATTTATATCTCTATTTAAGAACTCATTTCTTAGACATTTTGTTGATTATTGTAATGATGAAATGTTGCTGATAGACTTGTCTGTTGATATTGTCTCTGATATCACACATGCAAAAATCGAACTTAAAATGCCCGGGGGGGGTACTCCCCTATAAAAATGACGGGGGTGCTCGTCGTACCTTTTAGGGGGTAAAATTTGTGAATTGGTACCGCTTAGGGTGCAAAAATCTAAAATGACCGCCGCTTAAGATGTTGTGGTACCTTTTAGGGGCCTTCCGTATAGGCCCGCATTTGTTTTACAAAAGAAAAATAAGAAAAATGGTACCTTTTAGGGGTAAAAATTACTCTGAGCCACGCCCACAAAATGAGATTCTGGTACCTTTTAGGGGTGTTTTCGAAAATTTCCGACGAGCACCCCCGTCATTTTCATACGGGAGTACCCCCCCCCCCCCCCCCGGGTTAAAATGATGATTAGTGTCAGAAAAGAAGAGTTTAGATCATTGTTGACAACACGACACAAAGGAATCTCTGTTAGTTTACTAAATTTAATAAGGAAATGTTTACCTCCAGTACAAGCCACAGGTGCCCCAGCAGGATCAGGGCATGCATTGCCAGCTGGGCATGCTGTGCAGTTATCAAATTTTCCCCCCAGAGAGTACATGCCAACGGGACATGGGACTGGTGGAATGCTGGAAATTGAAAAACAAATGACTTGATAAGAACTGATGAATGATCAGGACAACTGGCTGATTCCTTCCTTGGTTGATTGACAGGTCGGCTGGCACAATTACCGACTAAGTTGCTCGCCAACTGATTGACGCACTTATGGTGGCCTACTACAGTTTTGAGGGAGTAAATGAGCCTAACTTTTAAATGTGGCTAAATAACATTTAGGCAAAGTTAACCTCACGGCAAGTTAGGCCAGCGGACATTTGTCACAGGTGGCCTGGTGCGTCTGCATGTTAAGCTTGGGCACCTCGCGATTTCGGTACTTTAGCTTGCTTGCACAATTCGTGTAGATATTTCGCCGCACTTAGCTTGCTTGCAGTGCATTCTGAAGCCATTTGTGCCCACTCCACCCTCCCTCAAGTTTGGATGGGTTAGGTAAGTATTGGTTGGTAAGGATTCCACTGAGTCAGTCAGTGTGACGGTGCCTTGGTGGTGACCGCTTGCAGGGTTGCCATAGTTACCTCCTTTTCTGAGCTAGTTGTTGCCCGGCTCCACCAATCCTTAAGGCACCAGCTCCCAAGCTCATCTACTGGCGATGAGTTTAACACTTTTGTAAAATGTTCAGAAGTGTTTTATCTTTCTCTTTAGTTATTACTATATGGTGTTTGCTACAGCGTACAACCTTTATATGAGACATTCGGACAAAAATGCTAATAAACAGCCAAAATAAACGACTGAGTAACAAAGAAAGGACTGGGTACTAATACTTTCAATGGCGTTTTCCAAAAATCTACTTGTATGATCCCACCTCAAAAATTTCAGAAATTAGTATTTGGCTCAAGATTCATGTAAAATAGATTTTGTTTGAGTTACCTTTAAAATAGGTCAAAAAAGTGGCATTTTCATATTTTGCTAAAAATCTGTCTTACAGATTTTTATTTTATTTATTTATTTTGATTTTTAGTTTTATTTGGAATGAATGTTTAATCAAAGCCAATTACTAACTTCTAAAATTTTGAGGTGGGATCATACAGGTCCCTTTTTAAAACCTGTTAGGCACTGGGTCGTTCATTTTACCTGAGCTTAGTAGCATTTTTTGGTTCAAATGTCGCATATGATAGACAGACAGATGGGTGGACTCACTGAAAGACAGATTGACTAACTGATTTATTGAGGGGGTACGTTTCTAAAGAAACTGTGGTGCTGCGTCGGTGGGAAGTATAACAATATAATTTGGTTTCATCAACTGGGTTGATAATGTGAATTGGCCACCGTAAAGAGATTCAAGAGCTGACGTTTCGAGCATTAACCCTTCGTCGGAGCGAATCCGACGATTAACTGATTAACATACATGTACATGTATATATGCATGTATATCACAGCTAACCTTGGATCAGGACAGTAGAAGCCAACTGAACAAGGCACACAGGATGTCCGACTTGGTGTACTTTGATAACCTAATATGACAACGAAAAACTTCCATAAATTACAATGTATTATTCAATAGCATTAGCTCATTTGGCTCCAAAGCAAAACATTTATTTCATGAATGAAATCTGGTTTCACTCCCAAACAAAACCCTGCACCAGTTAAATTACTGTGATTTTGACTTTTTCACCTGTAGACAAAGTGTGTGGTGTGAAAATTGAAAAGAAAGTTTTTGAGAAGTACTGCATCCAAAAGGGAAGTCACTATTGTATGGCACTGTTACATTCATAGCATAGTGCCCACTTGTACAATTAGCTTATAATTATCTACATGCAGCTACTGCAAACATTCCTTCGTTCATTTGGTTGGCTGGTCGGTCAGCGGGCCGTCCGTCCATCAGTCATTCATTAATGTGTACAAGGATTACATGGTTCTACTCTAACTTATAGTAGCCGCGGCCGGGTCACTGCGCTGTGTTCTTAGGCAAGACACTTTACTCTCACAGTGCCTCTCTTCCAGGTGTATAAATGGGTACCGGCGAATTTACTGCTGGGGGGTAACTGTGTGATGGACGCCATTGTAGCATCCCATCCAGGGGGGAGTAGAAATACTCTCAGTCACTTCATGCTAAGGAAACCATGAAAAGCTCCAGCGGTATGGGCCACTAGGCTCGACAAAGACTTTGCCTCTTATAAAACTGCAGTTTTTGGCCATTTGAACATCACACACAGTACCTTTATGTTTGGTAATCAAGAGAGGAAAAGTTAACGAACTTACCTTGTGGACAGAGTTTACAGACACTTTCTCCCTGACCCGAAAAAGTACCACGAGTACAATTCACTGGCTCAAGAGCAGGGTCCACACACTGTTTTCCTCCAGGGCACGGTAAACACACAGACGAACCAATGCCACTGTAATCCCCTGAGTTGCACGACGTGCAGTTAGACTGTCCATATTTACTAAAGTAGCCAGCTGGACATGGTTCAGACCGATCGCCATTAGGGCATTGCCGACCAGCTTCACATGTATTACATACCGTTTGAGAGGTCTGGTTTGTGTACTGTCCTTCTGGACAACTCTCAGGAGCAGACATTCCTTTACGAGGGCAACGATGGCCTGCAGGACATACGTGGCAAGCTGTGGAACGGATGGGTGCAAACTGTCCTTTAGGACAGACAGCCGGACATGTACCATTTGGACACTTATATCCTTCAGGGCATATTGTACATGTTGCATTACCCGGAAAGCTATAAAAGCCCTCTGCACAAGCTGTGGGTTTTGACGCCAGGTTCTCACACTGGAAACCTTCTGGGCAGATCTCACATTTTGTTTGTCCTGTACCATTGCTATAGGAACCAGATTCACAAGGTTTTGGCAGTTGGCTTCCATCAGGACAAAAATATCCAGCAGGACATTCCTAACACAACAATTGCAGGATAGAAATAACTTATAATAATGACAAGTTCCGTGAAAGACCTGGTATCAATATTTAGCAATTACTGAATGAGGCTGAGTAGGATATGAAGAATTCTGCAGGTCGAGGAGGGTGTTATCGGCCGAGATGGATAACACCCTCCGAGATCTGCAGAATTCTTCATATCCTACGAAAGCTGAATTCAATATTTGCTTTATTATTCATTCAAAATATTAACTGGGTAATATTTTCTTCGCTCAAACCTACTCGCAGCAATTTTGCTCTTTGGTTTTCTGCTCACCAAAAATAATACAACCTCGTCCCCAGGTTTTCTCGGTAAAGGGTTCAATAATCTGCAGTGGGCTGCACTTTTGACGTCATTTTGACGTCAACGGTTCAATGATCTCATAATCTCAGTAATCTCGGTTGAATATGACAAAATTCTTTCCAAATTTGGTCAACAGCAGCTGGTTATGGTGAATTATGCGCGTGGTTTTAAACAATCAGAAACAGGGAAATATTTTGAATGAATAATAAATAAAAATTATAGTTACCCATCTTCATTGCACAGTAAAAGTTTGATTTTAAAATATTTGTACATGCACATGTCAAAAAAAATTTTATTTTCTTGTCTCATAAGGTGTTGCTCAATAAGTATCAACTGTTATACTGCTAGTCTTCATCAGGCAATGAGGTCAATTGTTTACTTGTTGAAATAAAACATGCTATATACTAAATGTATGAAGCAACACCTAAAAGTGAATAACAACATGACTCAGTTGGCATACTTTAAATTATTACTGACTATGTGGATATTTGGGTGGAGTTACAATTAAATTGTACATACAGCTGTATCCTGTGGCATGTTTTATTTTGACACGAACAATTATAATATCATTATATATTGACCTCATTGCCTGATGAAGACAAGCAGTGTATATAGCAGTTGAAACATCACAATCATTAATACACTTTTCACGTGTATCCCATAATCAAAGATTGGGGATCAAGTTTCAAGTTGAGACCTTGAAGATTCAATTTTGAACATGCAATGTAGATTTGACAGGTGCTTTATGGGACACAATGGCTCAATAATCACAGCACTGGGCTCTGGACTTCTGTGCTTTCTTCTTGTGCAGTACCTAATATATTTCATACTCCACCCACTCTATTTTTGATATAAATTAATGAAGAAACTGGAGATGCACTGACGAGTCACCTGATTCCTCCAGCCTCACCAACCTACATGTAACTAATTATGCAGAATTTCATACCTGGTCGTCAACAGGCGACTTACATTTAGTGTTGTGTCAATGTTTTCAGATTTTTTGAACGAGTGCCCAAGGAATGAAATCGAAAAAAATTCCGCATTTCATTTCAGTTAGAAACTTACTCCTTGTCTTGTCAAAGTTTTCAGTTTCCACAGAAAGTAATTATGATAAAAAGTAAAGGTAAGATTCCTGTCAGACGACCTTCACAACCGTTGTAATCCACGCACTTCGATCGACATTTAGCGGCCGCCATGTTTTCATTCCAGTGGTTTCATCTAACAGCCATACCATGGGCACATTGCACAACGAGCAATAATGGCCGCTTTTTCACGTGTGGCTTCTTCCAGTGCATTGAAGGCCTGTACTAGTCAGTCTTCAAACTAAGAGAGCTATCTATTGACCGAAAACTCCTTTTCAAATGAAATGTAAACCACATGATATTTTAATCCTTTATACATGCGAGTTTTACGTTTTACAGAACTCAATGTTTTCATGTTTTGCTGTCAGGCTAAATTTTACAAACCACTTTTTGGCGACCATATTTTTTTCATTGGCGACTGAAAATTTATCTTCAGTCACCACTTCGCACCTGCATAAAAAAGTTAATTTCAGACCCTGTCATGTAAATTCCATTGAGTTACCTTACAAGCTCCTTCATCCGATTGCCCTGGTTTTTCATTATAAGTACCCGCTGGACAAGGTCGACGACTGGTTTTACCACCTGGACAGCTGCAAATTAAAATTACTACATAAGCAAAAAAATGGTGTTATGAATTAATATTTTTGTACAGAATATTCTCCCACTAGTTAATAAACCGGCTCAAAAATGTTTATTTTTTTTTTTCATCACTGTTCTTACTTTCACCCTTGAAGTATTATGTGAAAAACAGGTTCAAGCCTCGTGCCTAGTTGCCCAAACTGCCGGAGCTTATCCCGGTTTCAGTAGCATTAAGCGGCTAGGAATATTTCTACTCCTCCCTGGATGGGATGCTAGTCCATTGCAGGGTTATCCCCCAGCAGTATTTCTGCCGGTGCCCATTTATACACCTGGGTGAAGAGAGGCACTGTGAGAGTAAAGTGTCTTGCCCAAGAACACAGCGCAGTGCCCCGACCAAGGCTTGAATCCGAACCATCCGATATGCCTCCCACTGTTTTATGTAATTCAGGCCAAATTTATTAGGTCCTAGCTGGAGCTCAAGATAGACTAGAAAAAAACTTAGCTTTTATCGTATCAATCAATCGATCAATCTTTATTTGCCGCATCACTATTATTTACATATATGTTACATCGTCAGTGTCTCATAAGGAGCAGGAGCTCCCAACAAACCCTTTTCATTTGAGCTTTACTGGAGAGCCCCTATAAATACAATGTTGATACTATATTTCGTAATATATAGCTACACATTTCACAAAGCGCACAATGTTCTTATGCATTTTAATATTTCAATTAAGTTGATTGAGTTTGGGGATATTTTTTTACATTTTTTTCAATACACATTGCGATCTTGAGTTTATAATTTCTGTTGGAAGGTTGTTTCAAACCTGGCATCCCTAATACATGTATAATATAATTTACTGCATCTTAATAGTGTGGTTCTAATTAAGAGGAAATGACTATAAAGCTGAAAATTATATCGTCAAATCGTCAAAAGGTGACAACATAGAACTTACTAATAACCACTTGTACATTCGAAGCAACCGAAGTCGCTTTCATTGAGTGTCTTATTCTCGTGGAGAAATGTGCCGGGATCGCAGCTTAAATTCCCGCGACAAGTCGACCCGCAAACCGCACAATCACACGGGCCTGAAAAGAAAAAAGCGAGCATTATTTGGTCTGAAAGATTCTTTATCTTGGATTAAATAAAATGCATCTACAGTATCAAATATAAAAACAGGTTTGCTGTGTAAATATACAGCGTACATTTGTCATTTCGCAGAACTTACCATACGCGAAAGTAAACTCTGGCCAGCAGAGTATGGCCGCCAAAATAACAAGATATGACTGCAAATAAAATGTCTTGGAGGCCATGAAGATTATAATATTTACAGTTCCTTTTTTGATTCTTTTAAGACCAATGCATTGAAAACCTCATGCAATCTTCTGCGATACACAATCTGTTTTGGAGAAGGTGCTTGCTGATGTCAAAATTTCCGCAAAGCTTGAAGCCACAATTACAAAACTTCGTTTCCTGACTTTTTGTCATCTATTTGAATTCATTGTCTCTTCCCAGGATTATCCGTCCACTCTCCAATCCATCAAAAGTCTTGCAAAGGTGAATAGACGAAAGAAAACTAATAAAAAGTGAATCGAAGTTCATAAAGTTAATTATGCAAAATTATGGCTGAAGTCCATCCGCATGCGATTAGAACGATTGCGTCAGGTTGCTATAACAACGGGTTTGTTTGGGTCGTAAACTGCATTCCAAACTTCCTTCAAAACAAACCAGGATTCGTTTCGTTTTCCAAAAACAAACAGACCACTAAACTTTTTCAAGTATCCATGAGATATTAACCCGTTTGAAGGCCTTAAAATACCGTGGATTTTTTACGGTCAGGTCGTGAAAAACTAAAAGTTCGCACTCGCTTCATTCCTATGTCTCCAAGTTGCAACGACAGCGAGAATCACAAGAACAAAACAAATGTTCCACTCAATTGCTCCTGTTCTTTTGCCATCCATTATTTGCATAACGTCATATTGAGAGAAAAATTCCTTTCTTGTTAAATGCGTAAAGAAAACAACATAAATAATCAAAGCAAAGACGGACAAATCTTGTTAGAAGTGTGTAAAGCCAAAAACTAAGAGACACGCAAGAGACATTTTCCTTTTGAATGTGAACACCTTTTAAAATTTTGATACGTGACTTGCTGGCTAACGACCAGCGAGACCTTGGCTAAAGACATAAAACTTCGAAAAACTTCGCTCTTTGATCTAAAATGCTTTACAGTAAGTAATATATTGTTATTGTTACAGTAAGTTATCTGCACTGCTAAAAATGTGTACAAATCGGGAAAACGGGAAGTCAGTGAACTATTAGTTTGATGTTCTTTGCTTTACGCTAAGACATCATACTGATATTGCCTCGTCATTCGTCAAAAAAACAACAATGACTCCTCTGGGGGGTGGGTACGGAGATTACGTCACGACTTGCTACGTTTACTTTGACATGCATATTGCAGTTTTATTATCACTACCTACCTACCTAACCCCCAAACCTCAGACCCTCCGGTGTGGCACTTGCCCCCCAAACCTCAAACCCTCCGGGAGTAGCACTTGCCCCCCAAATCTCAAGCTCTCCGGGTGTAGCACTTGTTATTATCTGGGCCCTTGAGATTCTGAACACTGTTAAAGACATTGTATAAAGTTTGAAATAACGTGGAACAAATAAGTCAGGGACGTTCAATTTAGCCTTCTTTTTAATGAAATAAGGAAAATGCATTCGACTTTTTTTGTACTGTCTGTTTGGCCTATTTCATCGCCTTTTGGAGATTTGATCTCAGTTTGTATTTGAAGCAAAAATCTCAATTTCTTCCAAAAACGATCAAAGATGCGGAAAAGATCACACAAACGAAACAGGCGGATGAATTTTCCTAATTTCATTGAATAGAAAGTATAATCAGGAATTTTGTTGACCTTTTTATTCCACGTTATTAAAAACTCAGCTTTCGGAATCTAAAACGTTCTCTGGTTTAAAATTTGGTTTAAAACTGAAGCTTTCAGCTGCCAACCAACAGCCTTTAAAGAATAAATATAAAGGTAAAAACGTGTGAGAAAATTACAGAATAAAAACTGCATAATTATACGTGTTTCATACTTTTTACCGTATATATATTCATTCATTAGCGCCATTTTTAAATTCTTACAATATGTTTAACCCTTTGACGCGCAATCATACAAATTTGTACGAGAACCACTAGCAATGACATAAAAATCTGCAGCTTTCACATATCTGAACGCTTTATAGTAATACTGATTCTTGTTATGTGAAAGTGATACTTTTTGAATAATTTAAAGCCAAATACCTTGCTACAGCTCTGAATTGTCGTCGCATATGCCTATTTCTTTTGCATCAAATCGAAAATCACACATCTTTGCCTCCAACTTTTTAAAAATAATTCTAAATCCAAAAGTTTACATTTGCAGCAAACGTTAAGCCTTTTCCTTTACGTTCACGAACAAAATTTTCTATCAAACATTCCATTTCCCGAGTCAAATCCGAGCCCGAGTCAAGTAGGTTGATGTCGTTCAGAGGGGAGAACTTTACTTTAGTAGCCAGGCAATCACCCGAGATATTCTTTTTCATCCAGTGAGGGCCAATGAGTGTTTGAAGAATTCGACAGACAGCGATGTCAGAAATAAATGGATGTGTCTCAAATATTGTCTCAAATATGCAATTTCTTTATAAAAAACAAAGACCTGAAGGCAAAAAAAAACACAGAAAATTTTGCATGTGATCGATCAATTCAAATTGCCAAGGAAACGAGAGAGTTTCTGCCCCTTTCGTGAGCGATATCTGAAGAACCTGACAAAGTACAACACAGACAGAGAAATATGACCCAGATATGGTTAAAAACGTTTGATCTGGGTCGAAAATGGATTGTCTTCATGAAAATGATCAGTGATTTTAAACGAGTTACCCCAGCAAACGGGTTACCCTAGCAAACGGGTTACCCTAGCAAACGGGTTACCCCAGCAAACGGGTTACCCTAGCGAACGGGTTACCCTACTGCTAGCAAACGGGTTACCCTAGCAAACGGTTTACCCTAGCAAACGGGTTACCCTAGCAAACGGGTTACCCTAGCAAACGGGTTACTCCAGCAAACGGGTTACTCCAGTAAACGGGTTACCCTAGCAAACGTGTTACCCCAGCAAACGGGTTACCCTAGCAAACGGGTTACCCTAGCAAGCGGGTTACCCTAGCAAACGGGTTACCCTAGCAAACGTGTTACCCCAGCAAACGGGTTGCCCTAGCAAACGGGTTACCCTAGCAAGCGGGTTACCCTAGCAAACGGGTTACCCTAGCAAACGGGTTACCCTAGCAAACGGGTACCCTAGCAAGCGGGTACCCTAGCACTCACACATTTCCTCTTGTTTTCTTCGTCGTGTTTTCAAGGCAGCTACCGGTTAGGCGGGTTACCCTATCTGAGCGCTGGGTTTACCCTGGCTTGCGGGTTAACTTTTTCCCTTTTAAACACCCGCCTACCCGGGTTAACTTTCTAATTATCTCCAGACCATTTGAGTGTAACCGGGCATTAATCCCGGGTTACCCTACCAGTAATTTTTTTTATCATATATTGTTAATAATAAACGTGAATCTGTCTTGTTTTGAAGTTTTGAACGACTAGTAGATTTATACTAAAACAATTAGATTATTCGCTCTCGATTTCTATGCGTGATAGAAATCTCGAGCTCATAATTGTTAAATATAGCTTTAAAACTGTGTCCAAAAAAATGAACATTCTTTTTCGTTTTTCTTGGCGAGTTTGTTGAACAGTAATTAATTTTTATGTCGTGGTGCGGAGGAATCTCTGTTTCGCGAAGTAATTAAAGCAAAATCTGATAGCTTTAACATGTGGTTGTGTTGGTTTTACGTCCGCTCTCGATTTTTTATTGAAGTTTGATCGCACCCTGATCGAAATGTAGCTGCGCAAAACAATTGCAAAACCTTATCAAGATTTGAAATGGCATCTCGCTAGCAGTTTTGACAATTTAACATCCTGTGTGGTCGAATATTCCTTAATTTCCGTGTGAACAAATTGAAGACAATTCTTTTGCTTGCATTTCCTCTTAATAAAATCCACCTCTCTCGCAGTTCAGCTGTTATTTTTCCCTAGGAAATTGCATTAATAAAAGCATAGGTAGGAGATTTTCAAAGACGTTTTCAGGTTTCCATTGAAAACACATTCTGCCATTTAATTGCTTTTGTTTTCCAATCAGTTTTGTTGCTAGCATCTGTCGCACTAAACTTCTTCAACTTTGACTGTATGAAAAATATCCCAATTATCTGATTTTATACCAGCTAATAACTGTCGATAAGTTATCTTTCTACCAACCGCAAAAACTTAATTACAGGAATTTTTCTGAGGTAAATACAAGGTGCTCCTAAAACATTGTGTCAAAAAGATCAACGAGACCATCTTTGATCGGGTAAAATACGGTGTAAACAAAACAAAGGCCATGATTGGCTTTTCGTAACCCCAGCAAAACTCGTCAATATTAAGAAAGAAAAACTAAGCATAGATAAATAAAAGCGGCAATTTAAGAGTTCACAAAGGTCTCCGTTTTATAAGCACGAAAATATTAAACAAAATCCACGCGAGACACAAATAATTCACTTAACAGGGGGTTCGATTCCTTATGTTATTTTGACAAACAGCGTCTAAGGGTTTTATTTGTATTAGCCAGAGACTTTGCAAAATTCAGTTTTGAATTTCTGTCTATTTAAGGTTACTTCGAAATACACATGCACACGTCGTATAAACAGTGTGAAATTTTCTTCAAAACAGATTGTGGAATGTCTGTCAATTGACCGGCTTTTTAATTGTTTGTGGTTAGAATGTTGTGAAGATTAAGGTTAAGCTCTACTCCACCACAAGAAAAACAAGGTGTGGCAAAACTAGATTAATATCTACCTTGAGATATTTCAATATAATTTCAGATTAAACATAAGGAAAGTAAAGGGCATAAACTATTATTACTGCAAGACAAATTCTGTTTACAAAAGCTCCTAAGTGGCTTTACAATTCAGAAAATTTACCCTACAATGAAACAGTTGGTTACAGAAGCAAGCCGGTGGAATTTAGCGGGAGACTCGCTGCGGGAACGCAAGACGCCGCTTCGTGAATTATCAGAACGGGCATTTGTACTCAAGCCGCCAAAATGCCATGAAAAAGTGACTCCAGTTTATCTTTCTGCTCAGTACAATTAACTGAAATAAATAACTTCCTTGATTGAAACGGATTACAAAATATTCGAGCGGTTGTTTCTTCTATCTTGATCATCAAGCGCGTGAGGCATTTATCAAAGCCATTGACATGTCTGAAAAGAACGTAATTAATAAGGAAATAATTTCACAGCAGGACAGTGTCACAGTGATTTTTCCTGTAGTAAAATGAAAGCACACGGTATTTTCATCTTGACTATGCAAAAACGCAGCTTGAAATTTAAGTTTAATAATGTTTGAACTTATTTTCCGTCAAGCTTTGTGGCACGCCGTATGGTTCCATAAGAATACAAAAAGTAAAAGGCAGGGGGTGAGAGTTTAGCTTAATAAACTGTCAGTAATAAGGCAAATAATAAAATTGATTAATCAGTGATGAACTTTTAATTAACAATCCTTAAGAAGTAATATCATTGTTTTGCTTGTGTGTTTTATTAACCGTGTCAGAATCCTCGGGGTAAATATCGGTGCGTGTCAGACAACTATGTTGATACAGCGAAATGTTCGCCTTCTAAACTGAACCGTAATCAGAACCATTAAAGGCCAGAATGCGATAATTGATTGCGCAAGGGAGCATGTGATATTAAATGGAGGGTCTGACAGCTTTCGTTTCAAGGTTCGACAAAGGAAAGTCAGAAAACAGAAGAACACAGCCTAACTCAAAAGCTGCGAGAGATCAGGACAATAGCCCTTCCGCTTCTTCGAGTTTAGTGTCACTGCCTTTCAGTATAGCAGAGATTTTAAGCGACAAAAGGAATGCTTCACGAAGCAACGAAACTGAACCTGTACGGTATGAGAGGAAAAGTTTTACAGTTCAAGGTAAGGGGATTTAAGAAAATGCCAAATCTAATCGTTGAAGCTTTGTGTCACCTTAAGGGTTTAGAGTTGCCGGGTTATCTGGCTTCGTTTAGCAATTCGAGTCCAAACAAGTTAATAACATTACAAAATTGTTGGTGAACTACAACATGGAAATATTTGTTTATCAAACTTTCTAAAGCAAGACAGAATTGTGATTATCACCCTTTTTAATGAAAGTTCTTTTACAATTCATTATCACTTCAGTTGCATAAGTTCATTTCTTTAAGGAAAATTTCACCGTGAAATAGGTTTACTTTCGATTTGCTTTCATTTTACGGTAAGGCTGATTAGCTTAATAGGCATAACATGCTGGTTAATCTCTACACTGTTTCTCTTTACTAATTTTCTTCCTTGGAAATTTAAAAACTCTTCAATTTGAAACAGGATCTTTTGCTGTTTTCCATTCATTCAAATTTGATGAGTGTGGCAGCGATACACAGTGTTCCTTAAATTTACCAAACAAATATTCCAGTAAGTTTAAAGCCTGGAATTATTAATGAATTTTCCGTTATATCAAGAGATCCAAGATATCTGTCAGTATAAATAGTCATAGAAATACTCATTTTATCACAGATTTGAACAGAGATGACCACAAGCAAGAAAACGGAAGTTGTTTTATAATTAAAGTCTTGATTTCTCGGCAGATAATTTTCGACTGACATTTGATTTGTGCTCAGAACAGAAAACGTTGAACATGTAACAAATGCAAACAATAAAATGCCAATATGGACTGATTTTTTTCACACAATTTCTAAAATCAAGCGATCAGCATTTAAAATTTCGCATACATTGCCAACCAGATTTGAAGCCAGCTAGAGGAAATTGCCTTCATTTAACAGCAAATTTAGGAAATGTATGTCACATGAAAAAGGATAATTCATATTTTTGACTTTGAAAGGGCTAACTGACGGGGTAATGCTGTGATACTTTGTAACACAGACCAGATATAAATTTTCATATACAGAAGTGTTACTGTAGGACTGATACGAGAATAGATGGGATAAGTACATGAATCACATACTAATCCCGTAAACGGAGAAGGTTCGGTCTAGGGATTTTGTTGTTTTCAGCTTCATTCATTGAAAAAACATACCAGGTACCTTTTCTCGTGCTCAAAATGCTCCCGATGGACTAACAGGAAGATATCAAACAAATTGTGGCTCAGAGAGTTAACCATGCCATATTGAATTTTTGTGGCGATGTTTTCAAGGAATGACTCTAGAATATGAAAAAACTGGCTAGTTTCTTCCAATTTCAATCCATTTCCATCCTTGCCATCCTAAGTGATAGGCAGCAATAAACGGTTTCAGTGTAATGACATCCTAGGTAACAAAACTACACTATTATTTTGGGGTTTCCATTGATGCAGTGTCCCTTTAAGACTTGCATGGAAGATGAAACTTCTATGTTGCCTTGTCCAAATTTCTCTTGCTGGCCAAAAAATCTGAGTTGGCCAAAATTTGGGGGGGGGGGGGCTGCATCCCCCCGGTCCCGTACGCCTTAGAACGATGTAACGCACGTAACAGGTTGAAATTAACGCAAATGGAAGTGTTGGGTGGGATAAGTTTTTTTCTCAGGCAGAAGACTATTTATATTTGACTTCCTACATGTCGTGCTCAATCCGCCTTATTTGCGTGGCGGCCATATTGGCAGTAGACAATAGTTTTCGTTCGTCGAGCCTCGAGTTGAAATGCTTGGGAACGAGTTCCCGCGTGGCAGAACAAATGTTTTCAATCCCTTTGGACTCAACATGGCCGCCGTGAGATTAAGACCCATCGTATTTCTTTATTTGTTTAGCCAAATTTAAGACAACAAATATTTTCGGAAAAGGTTTATTACATTGAGATTTTTTTTAAAATGGAGTTTAAATGAAAGGCGGCAACAAAACCATCAAGTCTGGTTAAAAAGGTTGTGATAAAAACTGCCTAAGCCCTTTCAGTGGCTACCGATCGCGAGGCTCCAACGATTCCACGCCTCGTGTAAGACAACTCAATCTGTTCATGGCTAAAAACGTCCCTCTCGGTCATCCCTTCATACATCATCACTGCATGTTTCGTTTCATATTATTTTGTGCGCTTCTTTGTGTTCGTGTACGACGAATTATCCGTTTTCACTTAAAACTTATGGAAATGGGCAACTCCGATTGCCTTGACAGATCGAATCAAAATAAAGTTCATTTGAGAGTTTGTTATTTTCTTTAGACTTTTAGAAGCATTTTACAACTGTTTGCATTTCTTCATTTTCCAGATGAATCGCCTAAACGGTCGCATCGATGCAAACCTCCGCGAAACAGGAAAAATTTCACAAGAGAACAATTGCGAGAACTGGAGAAAGTTTTCGATCAGACGCATTACCCAGACGCCTTGACGCGCGAAACACTGGCGAAGAGAATGGGCCTATCAGAAGCAAGAGTTCAGGTGAGATACTTGTGCGATGGATTCTGGGATTTCTTGGTAAGGAATTTACGCGTAGAAATGGCGCCAGAAAGTTCTGGATCAAGTTTAACTCGAAAACGGCAAACATAATTATTCACTGTCCAGATTTCTATTATTCTGATGGAAAACGATCCCGTTGCTACTAGTGCTCAACAAAACAGTACGACGCATGTCATAAATTTCCACTCATCCAGAGTACATCTGTCTCCACAGATTTGGTTTCAAAACAGACGCGCTAAGTGCCGTCGGCAAGAAGGTTCAAGTCAACGAGGTTTTGTTGTCCCGGCAACACAGACTTACAAACCTCCAAGTCACGTGACTCAGCTTCGACAAGAAACGTCATTAACGCCATTTACCCATGGTTCGTACGGGATTGGATGTGTTGAGCACCTGTGCATGTGTAACCAAGCCGGTTTTATTGGCAATGTCGGCCAGGCCGACTACACTCGACAGTATCATCAACAAACAAGCATCGAAGACTTGAGACGCAAAGCGCGATATCACAGCATGGGAGGTCAAACCTGAGCCATGACTGAATTCACGGTCTTTTGGGTCAATGGGGTTTTTCTTTACCACAAAGTTACCTATATATTTACCGCCACCATTTTCTGACTCGAATCCATGGTGTTTGCTTTGTGCGCGGTCGGGACTGGGACCCAAATAACAAAGATGGGGCTAAAATCTCCCAACCCATTCTCGTCCCCATTTCCAGTCCGAGATTCTAGGACTTCCCAACTTCATGTATATAGCATTGATGTTTCTACATGTTGTGTGTTGTAATAAGGCGGCCGGCGAACATTTTGACTTCCTTTTAAGGTTTCTTTGTTCTTAACAGCCAATAAAAAAGTCGATTTTTTTTTTGAAAATCGTATGTCTCAGAGCCCTTCGTGTTTCGTCCCAAGGCCCTGCCGGCTAAGAAAAACGAAAAGGGCTATGGGGACGAGAATGCTTGTTAAATACATGATTATTGTGCAGAGATGAAATCTGCATTTCAAAGGTTAAATGAAGGAGTTCTGTACTTTATGGAAACCTCACCTCCGTTTATTAGAAGAGATTTATCGTAGGCCAATCGAATGACACTTTGAAGGGTAAATAAAATTTACCGTATTTAAAAAGAACCCTGGCGTTAGTGTCATTCATTGTGAGAGAAAAACAGAACATAACTTTCTTTACAAAACTACTTTTAATCTTTTAATTCAAGCTGTATGCAATTAATAATTTCTATTAGGCTGAGTTACTTCAGTTAAAAACCAAATCGCTCTTTTCCATAATCACTACAAAATACTACGTTGAAAATGCACATTTTTCGTAGGCTATAATACAATTGGTGAAAATAAACTTATTTATCAGCTGAACACGTTTCTTGAGCGTGCTGAATCAGAAAAAAATACGCACTGCGTTTTAAGCGAATGAAATATCTGCATGTTTCTCGATGCCCAAAACACGAGCATTTGGAATAAGACCTACAATTACAAACTAACTACAACTACAGTTTAATGGCGTACAAAAATATTATAAAAATAGTTCTTTTCGTCAAGTTATTGACATCGTGTGACGTGCAATCTCTCCATATTCTGCCTGTTCAATTTAAATATGTTTTTTTGCAATCAATGCAAATAAATAACACGGTAAAAAATGCGAAAGTACAAAAGTAGAAAGTGTCATATCATGTTTATTTCTTTGTTTTCTTCTTCAGTGGTTTTCCCAAGGCAGATTGTAGTTTTCTCTCCGCTTGCTGTTTACGTTCACTTTCTGGCTTACTGGCATGCTGTTCGAGCTGTGCCTGTTTCTCATCCAGTCTTTTCTTGAACAAGTTTAGTCGTTCTAAACAGTTGCTCTTCTGTAAGTTGATGGATTCCAGCGAAGCCTTTGCGGTCGTAATTGTGGTGGTGGTTTGCCTGACGGCATTCTTGTGTTGCGCATGTTCCGGGCTGCCCTCCGCTGACTCCCTGAAGAGGTCTGTTTGAGCCAGTAACTCCTGTTCCAGTTCACGTAGATTTGTTGTGACGTCGAACGATTGTCTGGTAAGCTGGGCAAACTCCTGATTCAAGCTGTCCACCGTGTCCTGCATGTCATCAACTTGGACCTACAACAAAAATCGTAAAACTACTTATTAGAGCGAGTTTCAATAAAACCAAAACCAAACTAATTTCTTCAGCCAATCGAAATCAATCTTTTAACGGTCGATTGGTAACCAAGCGTTTCGGAATGGACGCTGCTTTTTCTGCTCGAGTTTAGACCTGGACTAGGTCGAAACTGGTTATAATTTGGTGATAGACTTATACACACTTACCAAATGCTTAATTGTCCAATTTCACAATTGTTTGCTTGCAGTTAGCTTTATTTGTTGGGTAGGGCAATACTCTAAATAAAATCGACTAAGAAAGTCATCTTTTATAATGAAACTTTGCGGGGATTTGGCAGATCAGCCTGGTAGTGTAGAGGTGAGATAGGGATGTTGGCATGTCAGAGATTCAGGGTTCGATTCTGGTCATTGAAGAACAATCTTTTTCTTTATTGTGTCTGTAAGACGATCGACCAAATCACTTCAACGTACCTGTAAGAACGTCTTGTAAAGGTCTTTGTCTTCCTTAGGCCGGGCAGCGGCTTCTCCAGAGATAGGCAAACTAGTGGCCGTGCGTGACAAAGCCTGGGCACGGGATATCTGCCTTGACACACCACGCGACAACAGATTACCACGTGACTGAGCGTAGCGTGACACCGGTCTATCCTTCGCTTGCGGTCCTTGCAGTTCGAGCAGCCGATCATCAATAAACTCCTCTGTGCCTTGTAGTCGAGCATGAGAGGCCTTTTCTTCCACGTCGCCCAAGAACGATCGCAGCTTCGACTCCACAGCAAAGTTGCTATACTTGGACAAGCGCTCCACAATCCCTTCATGTGTGAAATGGACGCCATCTTTGTTGGCGCCGCGCAAAAGCTTGGCGTCTAAAAGTCCTTCGACTACGTTTGACTTGTCCGCCTCTGTATGAGCATCACCAAACACAGACTCCAGCAGAACTCGGCTGGCGCTCTCCAAATCACCATTAGGCGGAAGTGACGACAGCGTGCGCGCAAGCGCGGAAGAACGCCTGTAACGCGCGAAGAACAAGTCATCGCACATGACAGCCAGTGCGTGATGGAACTCTTTCAAGAAGCCCGGATGTGAGTCGTCACGCAAGTCTCCACAAGCGATGTGTGACAGGCAGTGGACAAGAACCAAGACAAACTCTCCAACGTTGTCCATTCGCTCGGCGCGTAAGTACAGGATGCGGTTGTTAGCGTCGTAGTAGAACGAGTTTCGATAAGCGTTCCTCTGCAGGTGAGTGTTTGGTGGAAGTTTATCAGCCAGTAAAAGCGTGACAGGAAGGTGATGACAATGAACAGCTAGCAAGTCTACAATGAACGATCCAAACTTGTATGTGACAAACGCCCGAGCAGGTAGCGTGTTGAGGTCAACTGGCAAGAGTTCATCGTCTCCTCCCCACAGTGTGTCGTCCTTGATGTCAATATACCCTTCGCCAGGTGCTGAAAAAGAAAACGGAAAGACTAAATCACACACTCGTTTAATAAGAACAAATACAAGTAAAAGTCGCTCTTACGATTATTGATTCATAGATGTTTTAAAGGAGCTACGACAAGGTTTGTGCATTTTGAAAAAATAGCCAACATATTTCAAATTCGTCATTTGCAATCCGTCTTAATCTTTCCCATCCTTAGCCATCATTGTTCCTTTTTGGTTTAATATCACCTCTTTGAGGTTTTTCTTCCTAAGTAAACTATTATTTAGGGGTTTCTTCATTTCACAAAAAGACTCAACTTGACACATCTTCGCTGCTTGATCAACACTTGTACGCATGCGCACAGACTGATGGAAGGCTGTTTCATGACATATATCCCTATCACGAACCCACATTTCCATACGGGTTCTACAGGACTAATCACAATTCTTACCTGGAGCACTGAACTGTCCTCCCTTGCCAGCACCACCACTCAACAAAGATTTGATCCCTTCGATCTTCTGGTACAGCGGTGACGATAGTAGCAACGAGGCCAATTCACCTTCGCTCAGTGGCGCTGCTAATCGATAACTTTCCGGCATCAGTCGGGCTTGGGGTACAGGTGGAGGAACAGCTTCGGATTCAATCGTCGCCGACACGAGGTTATCTACATGGATGCTCTCTTTCAAAGCGATAACCTCTTCGGCCTGTACTCGGTCCCGCTCCGATTGAACCTTTTCTTCAAATTCTCTTTTCTCTTCTTCAGTTTTGTTTGTTAGCTCCTCAACCTTGGCCTGCCGTTTTGCCTCTCGCCTCTTCTTCAAACGCTCTTCTAGTGAACTCTGCATCCTCATCCGGTCTGCATCCATCTTGTTCATTAGTTTAGCCAAGTCTTTGCTGTGCTCTTTCAAGATGGCTTCTTGATCTTCCTTAGAAGCCCCTTGCTTGGTCATTTTTTCCATTTCCTGTTTGACTTTAGCTTTCTTTTCTTTTAGCAGAGCTTCTTTGCGAGCATTCAAAGCCAAGATTGCCTTCTCATTCTTTTTCTGTTCCTCCTCTTCCTCTACTTCCAGTTGTTTATCGAACGTTCTCAGTTCCTCTTCCAATTTTTGCTGTTGTTCCGCTTCAAACGCTGCAACAGCAAAGATAAATGCGTCAGAACAGTTTCAAAAGCGGCCTGTTTTGAAGTAGCTACGTCACGATATCTTGGGCCATTTTTTTCTGACGAGCCAAAATACCCTTAAAATGAAGGAAACCTAAAACTGATAGTTTACTAACGAAGAAAAACACCAAAGAATTGATACTTAACCAAAAGGGAACAAGGATGGTTAAGGATGGAGAAGATTGAAACGGATTGCACATTTATGCATTTACTTATTTATTTGCCACACCACAGATAACATTATTATAATGAAAACAAAAAAGATAGAAAGAATAAAGGTAGTTTGAAAAATTTAGGCTAAAATGTTCAAAGTGAACAAACCGTGACGTAACTACTGTCTGTTCCATAAAACAATTCTTAACATTTAAAGGAGCCTAAATTTTTCAAAATCGTCATTTGTAATCCGTCTCAATCATTTCCATCCTTAACCATCCTTGTTCCTTTTTGGTTCAGTATCACCGCTTTGGTGTTTTTCTCCCTTAGCAAACTATTAGTTTCAGGTTTCCTTCACTTTAAGGGAAATTTGGTTCGTCGCAAAAAATAAGTCAAAATATCGTGCAAGACTTGTAAGTGTGATCATTCAAATGAAATGTATTAATACATCTTTTTACCGATACGCCAGCCGTTTTGATTTCTATTGTTTTTAAGGATATATGGGGTTTCTAGGGGGCAAATTTATTTGTATTTGCCGCCACCCACCTCGGACATCTCATGATAGCTTCTTGAAACAACAGAATTCAAAATGGCCTCCGTATCGGTACAAAGTCTACAGAGTTTGTTCGCGTGACGTCACGGCGGCCATGTTGGAGGAGTACAACAAAGAAATGGCAGCCATGTTGGAGGAGTGAACGAGTCTTTTGGGAATTGAACTCTATTTTCATGCAAATTCTTCCTTTTGTTTCAGTAAAGCAACATGGATGCTAGTCACTTGAGCGAAAAGACTCTATTGATGCGTTCTTGTTGCACGGTTTCACAATATCAGCAACTTTCTGTTGATGCTACCACTTTGTGTATGCGCAGTGACTGGAGGGAAAATTGATGAAACGAGCAAACCTTCATTTTCGTCTTTGAGTTTCTGTTCATTCTCCGCTCGCTGCTCATCTAATTTCTGCTTGACTATTTCCAGTTCCCTCGCAGCTGCCAGCGCCTTTTCGACTGATCGCCTGTGTTCTTCAGCCTGCTCTGGGGTCAGCTCGTTCAAGGCATCTGCGTATTCCTGGGGAGGGGAGGGTAAGAAGATGGTAAGATTAAAAAGAGTAAACTATTATATAATAAGCAGCTAGACATACTCGAAAATGAATCAAAAACGGGCTCGTCCTCGGTGTAAAAACCTGTGAAACTCACCAGTGACGTAAAACAAAGAACGAAGACAACAAAGAGCTCAAAACAATATAGAACAGAAAAAATAGCTCAAAAGCAAAGAAAAAAGTCACAGATTTTTACACTGATGTAAACGGAAAACCCCCAAAACGAGCATCCTGAAACCTAAAATAACCGCAGTGCTGCGAGAGAAGAAACTCTTGTTATCAAATAACCAAAACTAACCTGATAATGCTTTTCCTTGAGCTCCAACTTGGCGCGTGCAAAGCGTACTTCCCAATCAGACTGGACGCCGTGTTGGATCTGCTTTCGTTGATCAGCGTGTTTCTTGTCGAGCGCGCTCTGCCTTAACTGCTGTTGATTCAATAACTGCGCTCTTCTCTGCTGAAGCTCTTCTGGACTCAGTTGCTGTTTCTCAAGTTCTTTCAACTCTTTTTCATTCTGAGCTCGCAAGTCGTCGCTTTCCTGAGCGTGTCTTTCCTCCATTTTAGCCAGTGCTTCGTCGACTGCCACTTTTCGTTCTTCCTGGAACATACGCTCTAAATCTTTCAGCTCTTGACTGTGCCGTTTCTCGAGAACCTGTTGGAAAAAGAAATTGTTTTCATTCCTGGTTATCTCAAATGTCACACAACGTACTGTAACACGATGACCTCGCCCGAAACCAACTTCTCGTGCGCTATATTACTTTCACAAAGTTCTCCAAGTGCAAGCACGTGCACTTCATTTTCTCTTGGTGTAAGTGGAGATTGAGAGAGACAGAGAGTCCTTTACAAAATGAGTGGAGGGGAGCGGGGGGAGGGGGGCATACAACGGAAGACATGCTCTATCTCTTACATACATACATTACATACATTAACTTTATCAAAACACGGTAAAAACATCAGTAGACAATACATACAATTAAAAATAACTGATTTACATGTTTGCCGTGTGGGAGTGTGAGGACATTATACGATTCAGAATACTTTTAAACTGAGGAAACGATTTTGTCACTCTAGCATCATGAGCCCCGCTGTAGCAGAAGCTACGTTTAAGGAAGTCAGTTCGGGGCTTAGGTAGAGCTAATCTATTTTCCTTGTCTCTGAGTTCGTATTCTGTGTTGAATGATCTATGGACCTATTAAAAACCACAACGGGCCCCCAGAGAGCCACAAATCACAAATCATTCTAGTCCACGATTTTTGGGAAGAGCAAAGAACAGTTGTCTTTAAATATGTGTTACCTTTCGAATGACAAACTCTGCCGCTTCAGATCCATTTTCCCGAATTCCTTCAATCATTGCTTGCTTTTCAGCTTCCTTTACCTGTCAACCAATTGATTTGAAGTATATGAAATAATTCATATTTGAACTGCGGATGAAGATGGAAGGATGATAGTTTGTACACGAGTGTGACGCAAACATCGCGTCTCTCGTTTAGCCGAGGCTCGCTACTACCCTAAAGTGAATGAACTATTACTATACCATATTAGTTAAACTCGACTAGTTTACTAATGATTGATAATCTGATTGGCTGAGCTACTGCACACTATCAGCCATTAGAATGCAGTGGCTGAAGGTCGTCTTCAAAATGGAGACGTAGTTGCGCTTTAGTGAAGTTTCGAAGGAAGATTTAGAACTTTTTCACCAACACACGATTCGTTTATTATGATTTTTACTAAAACAATTAGATTACTCGCTCGAGATTTCTATGAGGTGATAGTTGATTCGGTCTTCGGCATCATCAACTATATCAACTATATCACCTCACAGAAATCTCGAGCGAATAATCTAATTGTTAAGTAGACTTATAATCAGTTTATAGATTCTAATACCCCATTCACACCAAGCTGTTTAGTTAAACACAGTTTCAAATTGTTTTCAGCATAGAAGTTGCTATCCGATTTTTGACGACTTCAAATTTAGCACAATGAAAGCAATGAAAGTTAAAGCTTACTTCAACCCTGTGTAAAATGTAGTCTTGCAGTTTGCTGTTGCTGATTTTTATTTTGTTTAACCTGGTTTAATTAAACATGTTTTGTTGGTATGAATGGGGTATAAGACAAATGAGATGTTTTCACGCGTCTTGTCAAAATCATTATGTGACTCACGTGTTGTGTGCGCACTTCTGCAAGTTCTTTCTTCTGTTCCAGCAGCTCTTTCGCCATCTCTCGTTCTTGCTTTCGTTGTTGCGCCTCCTGTTTTCGTTTCTTTCTTTCTAGTAACTTCTGATGTAGATTGGCCTGCTGTCGCTGCTTCTCTACATCCATCTTTTCCACGATTTCCTCTAGTTCTTGTTGATGGGCTGCCAAAAGCTGAAGACAAAATAAAAAAGCCAATGCAGGAGCTAATAATATTTCTACTCCTCCCTGGATGGGATGCTAGTCCATTGTAGGGTTACCCCCCATCCCAGCATTATTTCGCCGGTACCCATTTATACACCTGGGTGAAGAGAGGCACTATGAGAATAAAGTGTCTTGTCCAAGAACACAACACAGTACCCCGGCCAAGATTCGAACCCGAACCGCTCCCTTCAGCGTCCAGCACACCAACCATTAAACCAGAGCGCTACCAAAAATCCAAAAAGACACTTAATTGCTAGAATTTGTAGCTGACTGAAAAACGCAAGAAGTGTTCTTTAAATACCTGTTGTACTTCTTCAGGAGACATGTCTTTAGATCGAGCAGCTAATTCCGCGGCATGTCTGTCCTTCAATTCTCTAAGTCTTCGCTCTTTTTCTGCTTCAAGTAGTTCCGTGGCTTGAGCCTCTTCTGACAGCACTTCACGCTCAAGTTTTTCGTCCATCTTTTGAGCATCTTGTTCGTGTCGCTCACGCATGTCAGCTAATGTGCGTTCCTGTTCGTTTCGTAATGCCTGCGGGTGGCAAAAGGAAATATCTTAAAATGCTGGAAAGCAGCATTGATTTGAGAGTCAACTTATGCTACATTGTCACTGACAAGAACTTCTCAAAGAGTTGATAATAAGGTTTGTACGTCATTCTATGTTCGGTTTGCTTCCCTGATTTGCACACAGTCATGTGATCATACTTCAACCAAACTACTGATTATAACGTAGCAAACATTCCAAAAACACTACTATTAAGGCTACCACAGGTTGACTCAATTCAGGTTTATCAACAGAGTTTAGAAAAACATGATGTCTGAGCGGTTATCATATATGAACTAATGATTTATTCGAACCTGTTCCTCTGAAGTTTCACGCGGTAAAATGACTTCAGGTACAATCACGTGATCTGCGTCGACTGGTTTGTTGGCTGCGATGGCCTGGCTCTGTTCTTCAAGGATCCGCTGAGCAGCTGTTTCCTCTGCTTGACGGCGCGCCTCTTCTTGACGACGAGCACGACGAGCTGCAAGTTTGGCCTGTAGGGAGACAATATAAACAATCAGGCTGAAACCGGTTTTGGATTCTTATCGGTCAATGAGGGAGGTTTAAGCCATTCTTGTTTCTTACCAGTTTACTATTACCTCGCCAGTGTTTCTCTACCTCTTATTTTCTGGTTTCCTTCGATTTCAAGGCAATATGTTACATCACCAAAGATGATTTCTTTCGTGGTGACTAAGACCCTAGTTTGTTTAAACTCACAAGAACTTGTGTAAATAAGCAGATCCCATTTAAATAATCACTGATTTGCAAACTTTACCTTTGTGTCTTGCAGAGATTTCAGTTTTCGCTGTTCAAGGTGTTCAAGTAGCGTTTCGTTGTCTTTCCTAAACTGATCCATAATCTGCTGTTGAAGAACTGCGTCCAAATTGTCTTTTGTAACCTTCAACACAAGAAACAATCCACAGTCAGCTATGACAGATGGCGGAAAAAAGCGAAAATTGAAGCGAAGTGGACACCAACACTTCAAGAAACAAAAATGTTGGAATCAAAGGAGTTCTTTTGAGTCACCTTGTCCAACAGGGTTCTGTGAGCTTGTTGCACGTTGTCCATGTGCGTTTCGTTAAGTTTCTTGTTTATCTCTGCAGTGTGACGCGCCTCTTCCGCCTCAAAACTTGCTTCTAGGGCAGCTACTTCCTGTTCATGCTGCTTCTGTAATGCTGTCACGTCACCCCCCTCACTTATGACCTAAAACAAGAGTTACGTGACAAGGTGAGAAAACCAAAAGTGTCGTGACAAGGTAAAACCAGTTACGTTACAAGGGTAGTCTAATCGCTTTAGTAGAAACTCTAAAGGATTGCAGTCCAAAACCTACAATATTGTGTACTTTTGAGCCAAAGATCAAGAAAAACTACCGCTAAAAGAGCTATGCGCGCGCGGTTGTTTTCTATCGGCGAATAAAAAACAGTGGGAGATTCAATCAGATTCGCGGATTTCCAATAGAACACAACTGAGTTTCTACTAATAGCATTTATAATGCGCAAATTTCATAAAATGTTCAAATGCGCATGACAAGATTAAAAACGAAATAAAAAAAGCTAAAAAGATAAAATTACAATTAAGTGTAGAAACAAAAACCTTTGCTTTCTCAATCTCCTGTTGTTCCCTGAGTTTCTTCATTCGTTCCCTCTTTCTCTGCGCCAGCTTTTCCTTTATAAGCGCTGTTTGCTGTGCACGCTGTTGAGCTAGGTCACGTGACATTTTTTCCTCCAATTCCATTTGTTCTCGTTTGATTTGTTCCGCTTGGTCAGCATACAGAGACCCGGATGCCACAAGGTCATCCTAAAAAAAAACCAGGAAAATCAGGATTTGTCCTTGAAAACCTTATCATTATTCTTAATTGTGCCGTCCTCCGCGACTACTTTTATAATTGCTTTACCACAGAAATGTTTTGCAGCTAAACTGCAGTAGACTCTTCTTCTTTCTTTTGGGCGCTGGAAGAACCACTTTGTGAGCGTTTTGAACAATTCACAACTTTATAATTTGATGCGCATTTATAATTATCTTACCACCATGGCACAGAACTTGTCACCAAGCTGGCGACGATACACTTCCGCTTGTTCATTGGACTGCTGTTCCTCTGCTCGCGCATGTCCAATAGACTCCTCCTGAACAATGACATCTTGGGTACTCTCTTGAGTCTTCAACACTGTCTCTATACTGGCAAGCGGGTGAACATCGTCTAGACGAATATTGGACTTCTCAGCCTGTTGAACAACAAAGGAAGATTAAGAAAATCAGCAAATACAAATTCTCTTAAGTGAAATTTATATATTTCTTTGTGCGTTGGTTGTGAGAATTTGATAGAATATCAAGACAATAATTCCAGTTAACGTTGTCTTTTGAAAACCAACCTGATATTGTAAGGGGAAATTCGTTGTTGTAACTTTTACCAGTTGGTAAATATCAATTATCTCTGTACCTCTTCTTTGTGTTTCCTTAACATGGCGGCTTCTTTTTCTTCTCTTCGTCGTCTCAGCTTTTCTCTCAGAGCTGCCATTTGCTTTTCTTTTTCGGATGCGAGCAGTCCTTCCAACTGAGCGACCTGTCTTTCATGATCCTCCATGACCGCTCTCATTTCGTCCTCGGTCAGATCACCTGACAATTTGTCCGCTAACGTCTCTGCCAATTTCTTCATCTCCTCTGAGCGTTTTTCCTCCTGTCGATTTAAAACAAGGTTCGAAAGTTCTACATGTAATGACATCACAGAGGCATCATTTATACGCAGCTGTTGTGCTACATGCAATATAGGTATCATGTTGTACGAAACTCCATCATTGCCTCCATCATTGTCATTGAAGAGGTGTAGAAATGTTGGATCAACGAAATGTTGGATCAACGAACGGGAAAATAATATAACTTCCTTTGTGTTATCTTCTCCAACGTGTGTCATGCAAGTAGCACTATCGTCCGTCCCAGTATCAACCAAAATCGACAGAAAATAGATATAATCTTCAGTAACGCCCTGACAGTTTCAATAGGAAAAGTTAAGAAGAAATGCAAGTCATTGCGCTGCTTATGAAATGTAATCTAACAGGTTTGTGTGTAATAAATGGTTAACAAAAAGCAGAATTCTCAGCTTGCTTGTTATGAGCCTGACCTGTTCTTTAAGCAGCTTGTGTACAGCGGTCTCCTCCTCTCGTCCAATCTGTTGCTCAAGGTGCATGCGCTCTGCGTTCATCTTACGTAAGAACTCGCTGACATCACTTGTGCCCTTGATCTGCCATTGTACCCCAGCAGCCTCGCCTGCGTGTACCTCGACCACAGGATACCCAGCTGGTTGTTGAGTGAAAGTCGTAGCGGCTGTGGTGCTGTCACCTCCCATCACAACAATTCCGGCTCCTGGAATGGTCACACTTGTACCCGACACTACGGCTAAAATGCAAAACGAAAACAAAGTTGGCAAAAACTGAAACCAGATAGAATGATGGCCAGAAAGGCAACATTTGACTAAAACTGAACTTAGAGCGCTTTTCAATTTCAATTGACTGATTTAAAACTCTCTCGCCACTTTTTCAACCAGAAGTAAAACCAATCGCTACTCGCGCGTGCACGTTTTCCCGCGCTTTGTGTCGGCTACATGCCATTACTTCGAGTTTTGATTGGTTCACTGAATTGTCTTCGTCCAATTTGATTGGACAAAGTATTTAATTTGGTTTTGGTTTTACAACATTCATATTGGAACTCGCTCTATTCCACTTGATTATGTTAGCTAACCTGGCATAGAAAACTGTCCTTTTTCAACTTTTTCCAACAGCATCTGAAGGGCCGCCATTAGCTCCTCTTCTCTGACCTGTCCTCCAGTTGTCATGCCGTATCTCTTGGTAGATTCACCAACACCACTTGATTGCTGCAGGTCAGTATCGTGCTGCAATTTTAAAAACGGATATTACAGTACTGGACAAACAAAAATGCAAAGATAACGTGTATTTAGACATTCTTGCCTCATAATTAAAAAAAACTACGTGATATTTTTGCATGTCGAACAATGTAGCCTAAAGTTGTCATTTTCGTCACTTGCAATCCATCTCAATCTTTTCCATCCTTTACCACACTTGTTCCATTTTGATTTAGTATCAAGTCTTTGGTGTTTTTCTTTCTTAGTTAACTTTTATTTTGAGGCTTGCTGGATTTAGGGGCAATTTGGCTTGCCGCAAAAAAGCTGCTTTGCCATTAGGTGGCAACGTTTCACTTCATACCTCGCCTTCCCGAGCTCTTCCTGCTTCTTTCGTGGCTTTGATAAGAGCAGATACGTCCATGCTGTCCAACATCCCTTTCAGCTTCTCGGCTTGTTGGCTAATTCTGTCGTAGAATGCTCTCAAGTCTGATTGGTGTCGAGCCAATTGAGATGACACATGCAACGTTTGATCTTCCAGTTTATCATAGAATGTACGAACGTTGAAGTTCTCCAGCTCAAATCTCACACTGGGGGATTCGAACGAAGCGCCTTCTGGGGAGCCACGAGGGCCAAGGTCGTAAACGTGATCATCGATCCCTAATTTGCAATTAATAATAAAGCAATTAAGCAGTAGAGGACTTTTGCCATGTTTACATAGCCTCATCTAAACACGAGGGGGTTTGGGAGCATTCGAGACAGTTAGGCAAACCCTCGACTGCGTCTCGGGTTTGTATAACAACCGAGAATTCTCCCAAACCCCTGATTGTTTATGTGAGGCTATGCAAACACGGAAAAAGTCATCCCAAACCCCCTGATTGTTTATATGAGGCTATGTAAACACGGAAAAAGTCATCTACGCACGAAACTAGTACGTCACGACCGTGTTTGCATACTCTCATCTAAACACACCTATCAACCAATGAGAGCGCGCGTAATAACACTAGAATTACACTTAGGGCCGAGGCATACTAAGTGACACGTCGAGTGGACAAGTCGCTGCAACAGTTCGCCTCGCGTGACACGGAGAATGTTCGGTTGCTGTGACAGAATACAACGTGCAGCGACTTGTCCCCGTGTCACGAAACCATGACTTGTTTTAGACACAGAGACTCGTCACTGGCGTTGCGTGGCATTGTCACTGTTTTCGGGTCAATTCTGCCAAACTCATTGGCTTGTGCCTGTTATCCTGTAGAAAACGCTCGTGTATAATTAACAAGAAGTCGAATACGATTTCTGGGAATTGCTTCAATACAAATTTTCAAAAGTTTAATCCATTTGCATCCTCGACATCCGTGACACCACACAAGAGTTAATAGCGTCAATGTAATACTATAGTCTTTGGCAACAAAACTGCACAATTTTTGTTGGGTTTCCATAGATGCATAGAATGATTTTAGATTTTTAAAGTGACGCTACAATAGCAGGAAAATGTCCCCTTAAACACACCTGTTAACTTAAAGTTTTTATTATATATCACAACCATAATAACTTGGGTGCCAACCCAGATTATAAGATACGTACCTGGAATAGGGACAACAGGAATGGGTGCCCCAAGCGCTTTGTATTTGGGTCGGAGGGCTCGGATAGGGTACCTGCCAACGCTCCTTGGGCGCCATATAATGACAGCAATCACCAGCATAATAATACACACCAGCATAAACACAGTCATGCCCCAGATAATTGCCCAGTCTGGAGACAGGTTAGTTGGCTGGAAAAAAGAAAATAGCTCACATCAGTTGGACGTTCCTTGCCATTTTGCTGCTTTAGGCGTGTTTAGAGCGGTTTTCACTTGAGTGGCGAAACTAATTAGCGAATTGCTTTAGTTTTACATTATTACGCTCAGTGATTCGTTTAAAAATCTCCCTCCACTTTTTCATCCAATCAGAAGTCAAACCAAAACCAATCGTGGCTCACGCGCGTGCACGTTTTCCCGCGCTTTGCGTCGGATACGTGTAACTACTACTAGTTTTGATTGGTCCACTGGATTGTCGCCGTTCTTTGTGATTGGCCAAAGTAATTACTTTGGTTTTGGTTTTACGACACTCAATTGAAACTCGCTCTGCCATGCGTGGACCTTGTGGAAGTCTGGAATTGTAAACTTGGATAATATTTTACAACAACGAGATCAAAATAATATGAGAAATAAAAACCAAAATGAAACGACTCTTCTTTTCCAATTTAACGGAATTTTGTTTAAAATCTGTGATGTTTTATGACTTCTGTGTCATTGAGGCGTGTTATCACGCCAGCTTTTTTGTTGCATGCAAGCAACAACTACTTACATCGAGGCGACAGACACTAAGTGTCACCAAAACGTGCTGAGTGAAATAGCGCCAGCAGGACAACTGAGTTTTTTTCCTATTTGATCGAATTTTCTAAATTTATCTAGCGTGCAATGTTCAAAATCCATGACTTTTTATGACTGACGAAGGTGTCTGGTCGCCCAGACAAAGACGTCTCGATTCAAGCTAGAAGGCAGGTTATCGCACAATAAAAAAGCTTTCCATTCCTTAACGAATTCCATGCAAGCAAAAACTACTTACATCAAGGCGACTGACGCCAAGTGTCACCAAAACTTGCTCCGTTGTGGGTGAAACGGCACCAACTGGACAGCTTGTCCCTCGCTCGACAACAGTAACTATAGTCTCGCGGAAAGGATCGGCATTGTCGTAAAACACAAACGTTCCATTCTGCGTGAACACATGCACAAAGAACTCCAGGGTCTTGTTAGAGTCACGAACAAGCGAATGAAGCTGTCTGAAGTTACCATAGTCGAAAGCGTCATTTCTGTTCAATAGGTGATTCTTGCGGTATCGTGGATAGTGGCTAAGGCTGCGGTTGAGAGGGTTAATTTCAACTTCAAATGTCAATGCTTGACCGTACGTCAGGCACAATGTCGGATTAGCGATTGCATTGTTAGTTACTGGTGCACTCGTTGAGTTATCTCCAACTGCCCTTCGCCGTCTACGCGCTGATTGCTGACGCGATTGTTGGAATGCAATGGCCACTTCATCAAGCGATTTTGGCACAAACGCAAAAACTGGTCGCTCAGTGTTGAAGAAGAGAAATTCGCAAGCATGAGCATCATTGTCATGATCATTGACTCCTAACTCTTGCGTGACGTTAAAAGTTATGGACTTTCCACTGCTGTCAGTAAATGTTATCGTAAGAGTACCTTCCACAAGCCTTCGAGTTGAGCACTTGGGCCTGTCCCTCTCGCAGGTAGAGTTACAGTCCACGGTGAATGGGCAATAACACACGCCAGTATCATTTGCGAATCGTGCTCTTTCAGTGCCACACCGGTCGATACATTTTTGGTTCTCTTCAGCTGGGTCGACGCACTGCCGATCTGATGCTCTACGAACTTGGCTATTGCTACACCTTGGGTCCTCCTAAGAATGAAAAACGTTTACCGCATGTTTAGTGAAAACGTCAAAACGAACTGAGAAGAACGGTTTACGTGAATAAGATGAAAGATGAAATGTTCAGTATCACACGAACGTAGGACAAAGGAAACCTCGAAGACCCCGTGTTTGTTTGGAGTAATTCTACTTCAAATGAATTCGCACATTTGCGAGGTTTTCCCAATCGCAAAATGTGCTACGAAGTAATCACTAAAGCAAAGAATTGCTGCAAAAGTAAAGCATCATCTCAAAGGACAAAACACTAGCGAATACGCTTGATTGGAATACAGCAATAAGCAAAGCATATGCAAAATAAATATTTCCAAACCTCGGGCTGGCAATCCAAGTCGCTATTCCCGTCTTCTTGCTTTTTGTCCGCTGTGCCATAAAACACATATCCAGAAAGGCAATCACACGAACCATCCGACACCTGAAAATACCTACTCTTTCCGAGGCATGTACAGAAAGCCTGGCCCTCTTCGGAAAACGAACTGCTTCCACATGGACGACAAGCTGTTTGATACTCCAAGTTGTTGAACGAGTTTGGTGGACACGGGAAGCAGTCAGAAGCTGCTGTTGCTTTGGAACGGTTTCCATAGGAACCAGGAGCACAAGGTTGCGCTATCGCTGACCCAGCAGGACAGTAGGCCCCTTCTGGGCACAAATTGTCGTTTGGTCCTTTAGTACCTTCCGGGCAGAAAAAACCTGCTGGACAGGTTTTACAAACAAGACGCTGTGGGTCATTGCCATATGTCCCTTCTGGACAAATCTGACAATGGTCCTTGTGTGAGTCTCGCTTTCCAGAAGTATTCCGAGCCTGATAGCCTAGCTTACACTTTAACTCTTGGGCGCTGTTTGGTGGGCAGTAATTTGGGTACTGACACAGAATGTCTACCAATGATCCATTGGGACAGTAAGAACCCCCTGTAAATAAAGTACAATTACTAGAACTGTAAACTGTTTTAATATATAAACTTCAGTGTTTTACAAGGATTTCTAGCCCTGAGAAAAAAAACTACATAGTTATTTTACGCGTATTGGTATCAATGACTTTATGTGCGATACCATGTTTTTGGTGTGTAGTCAAAATATCTTTGGATTTTCATCGGAAGTCTTACATAGTCAAACTTCACAAATCTTCGGAAATAGTTGGGAACGTTCGTGTGAGCTTCGGAAAACATTCGGAAAATCTTCGGAAATCTTCGTCAGAAATTTCATGTCTCCGCACACCCCCGTACTGTTCTATAGTTTAACATCTAGGTGAACAGTGTGTTGGTGAACTAATTTTCACAAAGCAACAAGCACATACCTGGACAGTCTATGGGTTTAGTAGTAGTAGCAGGGCAATACGCTCCTCCTGGGCAAAGCTTCTGAGCTGAGGAACCCTCTGGGCAATAATACCGGGCATCACACGGTATTCCCTGGACGTTTATGGTATCATTCGGACAATAGTAGCCCCCAGGGCATTTACCACATTCATTTCTGCTTCCAGCTCCAGGAGTTTCACGGCGACGTCCTGCCCCACAGAGAGTGGGCCCAAGTTGGCTTGGACAGAATTTTCCAACAGGGCACTTGCTATTGTTGTAATTGACCATGCCTGTTAGGTTACACCAATAGCCAGCAGGGCAAGGGAAGCAGTCATCCAAGTCTTTGCCGCCAACAATGTCGCGGTATCTGTGAATGGGGCAGTCTATTGGAGCCTCACCGCGAGGACAGTACTTTCCACGAGGACAAAGCACACCAGTTGCCGTTCCTGAAGAAACATGCAAATATCAAGTTATCAATGTCTTTGATACGCCAGTTTTATCCAAGTTTATAAGACGTCAGACCAAACAACAATAAAATGACAATGTCTTCCTTCGCTCTGTCTTTCAGTTCCATTCAAGAATAATGGCGTAAAAGTTCTATTAAGCTTATCCCGTACTCACATGGAAAATCAATTAATTTAGTTTACTTACTGTTTCAGTAAGGAAATACCAAATGACACTCAGTCATTGACTGGGTCCGCTGTACCTCTTTCACAACCCAGTACTTGAAATGAGCCTCCAACCACGCCAAAAAGTGTCCCAGACTCAAAAAAGATTTTAAGGTAGATAAACTCTATAGAGAACTATTGACCATCATTGCTATAATTGTCCTTACCGTTTAAGCAGAACCTTCCAGCCAGGCAAGGAGTACAGTCGCTGGGCAAGCCATAGCCCCCGGTGTAATTCTTCATTGTGTTATAAGGACATGGTATCGGTAACAGTGTACCATTGGGGCAAAAATATCCTTTAGCGCATGGACCAGCTTCCACAGGATACCAATATCCAGACGGGTTTGGATCAGGACTACCAGCCTTGCAATAATAACCACCGTCGCAAGGTGCGACTACCTGACCAATACGGCAATAGAACCCAGTGATACACGGCAGACATTGAGATGCATTCGCTAAGCCTGTCATGTTGTCATGGGTGAAAGTTCCGTTAGGACAGGTAAGAGGCACAGTGGTGCCGGCAGGACAATAGTGTCGCGGAGGACATTTCTCCAGTTTGGAAGTCTTGATTGGGCAATAATAGCCAGCAGGACAAAGATCGCATTGAGCCTGGCCTTTATTGTGCTGGTTAGAACCTGCCAAAGAAAATCATAAGTCATTTCCAACAGAAAATGCGGGACCCCTCATTTTATCTTGATCATTTCCTCATTCAAGGGGCTTTACAGCACAACGACAATTTGTCTAAGGTTTCTGCTATGTAGTACACTCCTGATGTGCCGGAACAGAAACTGTCAGAACGTTTAATGTCCATGCGGGAATTTGATGAAAAAAAGAAGGCAAAATTACTGTCCGCACATTGAAAGTGAACTTAAATAATACGTTAGCTAAATTTAAAAGCGTCTTACAACAGCTTAAGAGCTTTCCTTTCTTTGCAATCAATATTTTAACCCTTAGAATGTTTTATCTGTATTACTAAGACAAGGAAACTAAATTTAGCAACGCAAACTATAGCCCATTCAAAATCGTGAAATTACTATATTACCAAAAAGTCCCTGCAGTAAGCATAAAAACGGGGTGTCACATCACATCAAACAATGTCGTTTCACACCCTTCTATGTCATAGCCAAAGAAAGACAAAAGGAACAGTACTGAACAACATACGATTACAACTCAATCTGTAACGAAATGGTTTCCTGGTTAAGTAAAGCAATGAAGAAAAAAATCAGCAGTATTCTAATTAAACACCATTACTTCATAAACCCGTACCACTCTGGTGGGAGGTGAGCACTCTCCCCACTGCGCCATGCACGCCTTTCATTAGTTAAACACGTCATCAACAAACCTGCAGTGCACTCCTTGGGATCAGCGGTTTGTCCGGGACAGAAATGGCCCACAGGGCACAAATATCCATGGGGCTTGGACACATTTGCTCTGGAACCTTGTGGACAATAATACCCAGGCTCACACGGCCCAGTTGGGAACGAGTTATTGTACCCTTTACAGTAGAAGCCAGGAGTGCAATCAAGACATTCATCTACAGATGGTGCGCCAGTGCTGTTGCGGAATGTCCCTGGTGGACATGAAGTAGGTGCTTCGGTGCCCTTGACACAATAGTGCCCAGTAGGACAGGGACCGTTTCTTGGGTACTCTGGTATTGACGAGGGTGTAGAGATGCTGGCTTTCCCTTCACAGAACCATCCTGCTGTACACGGACCTTTTGGGACCGTTTGTGCATAGTCCTGCGATCGGCACAAAACAACAGTAAGTATACGATACTTTCTCGTCGTGTCCTTAAAAATACGTTTCTCAGTTAGTAACACGAGGGTCGTTTCTAAAAAATCCCTTCTTAAACTTAGCACCTAAAGAACATAAAATACTCCAATACGGAGCTTTAAAGCTCGAGGAAGTTACAACCACTTGCCTTCCTTGGCAAAAAATAACAAAATAATCATTGTCAGTCTGACCTCTTGTCTCCCATTCAAAGTCCCTTATAGGTTTAAATGTAATCGTGAAATTTCAGACAACATTAATAAGGAAGAAAAGTGGAACGTAAGTTATCACTGTTAAAATGTCTAAAACGATACTTTTAAGCACGTGTATCAACTCTCCTGGCAAAGGACTATAATTATGTACCTAAAGGTGTTTTCCATTTGACAAACGTGGCCCACCAGACTGGTCAATTCATAAAGAGAATTGCATTATTAATAAGGCCAGTTTGCCTAAACCGGGTAAGGTTACACTTTGGCCAATGGCAAGCACCCCAAGGCTCAGTATATTAACATCATACAGTTCCATCACTACCTCACAATACACCCCTGAAGGACAGTCAGTGCACATATCAACAGACGACAATCCACTACGATTGCCATAAGTTCCTGCGGGACACGGTTCCAGGGTTCCATTTGGACAATAGTAGCCAGCCTTACAAGGCTCGACCGATGACATGTTCTGATATGGACACATGTTCCCAGGACCACATAAGATGCATTCGCCTTGTCCCAGATTGGGCTGATAAGTGCCAGGGAGGCAGCTTAGTTCTATATGGGTACCTAATCACGGAAAGACAAGTTTAGTAGTTTTTACTAAGTGCACTATTGTTATCTTACTATCACGCATTATTTTTTATCTTTAAAATGACGAACGACTGGCCTGGCTTGATTGGCAAAAATATGGTATTGAAAAATTAGTCCTAATTTTTTCAAAGTCGTTATTTGTAATCCGTCTCAATCTTCTTCATCCTTAGCCATCCTTGCTACTTTTTGGCTTGGTCTCAACTCTTTGGGATTTCCTTTATTTTAACCACAATTTGGTTTGTCGCAAAAATGAATCAAAATACCGCTATGGAGCTTCTTTATAAAGCGAAAACAATTCACTTAAAGCAGCACTTTATATTTTTCCTATCTCACTGAACAGCAATTTAAAAACAAAATCAGAGCATTTAAAGGGAATGTGACGCGCGATTTTGGCTAAAGACTTGATGGAGTGTGGTTGGATTCCCAAGTCTTCAATACATGGGGCACACACGGAGGGGTGCAACAGCATCATTTCACAGAAGTAAAAGAAGCAATGCCTCCTAAGTCGAACTTGCTTACAACTGCCAGTACTATCCTCTCGCTTCCGTCTCATGAAGCGGCTAGGGTATTTCTACTCTCCCTCCCCACCTAAATTGGATGCTACTCCCCAGTATTATGCCAAGTTACCCCAGAAACCCACAGGTACCCATTTATACCCCTGGGTATGACAGTAAAATGTCTTGCCCAAGAACAGGGGTTTCAAAATGTTTTGATGTAGGTGTCATCGACTGGAAGAGTAGGCGGCTATTATAAGTGAGCTTTTTGGTCACAAGCTGATTGCTATGACCAGAGTAGCTGGCTGCATAATGGTCAACTAGACGGTGGAACTCCGTTATCTGCCGCCTTGTTTTGAAACCCCGCAATGCCCTGGCTGAGGCTCGAAGGGTCCGGATTGGGAGGCCCGTGTACTAACCATTACACCACTGTCCCTCCTGAAGTCAATATACTATTATTATTATCTTACCAGCAGGGCAGTGGAAGCCGCGAGGACAAATGTACCCCATAGATGGATGAGTAGGTTTTGGTTGACTTGAACCTCCAGTGCACACATATCCAGCATCACACGGCGGAGCAGAACCGCTGAGTATACCCGAGCCATTACAGTACCTTCCTACAGGGCATGGGTTACACTGCGTCTTGTTGGAAATGCCACCCTTATTATGGAAGGTACCAGATGGACACGGTACAGGATCAGACCCATTAGGGCAGAAATGCCCAGGAGGGCAAGCGTCGTTCAAGAATTCGAATGGGAAGTCCGCATAGTCTGGGTAGTTGCTGGCTAGAAGATCTTTTTCCGGTGCTGGAGACTTTGATCGTTCTGTGCAGTAATGGCCACCATAACAGTCGCCGGATGGCTCAGTCAAGCCTTCCCTTCCACAGAACTTTCCACGTGGACAGTCTGTGCAGTTTCCAATGTTCATCAAACCTAATCTGTCATTGTACGTACCTGGAATTGTAGAGAAATAAGCTGAAGTTTAACTGCTAACTGGTAGTCAAGGTTTAAATTCAAACCAACAATCTTATAAAGAACTAGTTGAGAATATCGTTTCATGGGGTTTGCAATTTACCCGACTTTGTTTACAGAACGTATCAACGTTGACAACGTTGAAATAGGGGGAGATTTGTCTCGACAGTTCTGTGCACAATCGCAGTTGACAATTAGATGCGGATGTGCAGAGACAGTGTAGTTAGGGTATGAGACTAAATCTCTTTTACTCTGACCACCAGCTGGAGTTCAAGCACAACAGTCTCGTATCCAGACATGCCACTTTAAGGTATCTTACCCTTCAGTTTTGTTATTGTCACAAACGCCATAAAACATTTTGATCAGATCTTACACTACGATAACAGCCAAGCTAACAGGGATCATAGGCCCTTGAAGGTGTCAACATTCATGTTCCAATAAAATAGGTACTTACGTTCTGGGCAAGGGAAGTCACGATAGTTGCTAGTACGCGAGGGGCAATAATAGCCACGGGGACATAACGTTGCATTGACGACAGCTGTATTGGTAGCATCGCAGTAATAGCCTTCTGGGCATGCCTTGCAAGAACTTTTTCCAGGCTCATTTTGGAAGGTGCCATTTTCACACCTGACTGGTTGTGCTGTTCCAACTTTGCAGAAGTGACCTGGTGTACATAGGTGCTCTCCTGGCGTTGCAGTGCTTTGGCCCCCGGGACAGTAATAATTAGCCGCGCAGTTGTCCGTTGGTGCAAAATTTCCAGTCCCAGCACAATATTTTCTAGGGGTACAATCACCGCAGTTTGCAAGTTCTGTGTTCTTTGTCGTATCAGAGAATTTGCCTTCAGGGCAAGGGACAGGAATTCCTGTTCCTGATGGACAGTAATGACCGACTGGACAGGGAAACTGATCAGGTACAGTTGAACTGTCATTACAGTAATAGCCAGCAGTACAATTTCCCACAGGCTCAGCCAATGCCACATGTGGACAGTATTGACCGAGTTTACAAGCAGTAGGACGAGATGAACCCCTGGGGCAATAGTAGCCAGCTGGACAAATGTCTCCTACAACAAAAAAGATTAAAATGCTTAATATCATTCTATGTAACAATTATGAGCTCTAGATGTCAGTCGCGTAATAGCTGATGATGGTGAAGGCCAAATGAACTATCATTCGTTAGACATGTTAGAGATTGAGAGAAAATAATCTCATTGTTTTACTAATCTACAAGACATTTAAAATGTACCAACAAGATTATCTTAAATCTTCTTGACAAATGCGAAGAAGCGGTCACCATTTTGTTGACAATCTCTACCCACTTTCTACATCAGCAACGATAATGAGATAACAGTGAAAGTTGGTGCCCCACCTGTAGTTTTGTTCCATGCTGGGCACACACATTCAAACACTCTATAACAGCTGTCTGATGGACTTGTTGCGTTATCATAATTGGCAACACCAATATCTCCAGGACGCTTCGACCACGATCCACCGGAACAGAAGAAACCTTCATCACAGTAATCATTGGGCCACACACGTGCATACCCCTCGCAGTACTTTCCTGGATCACACAGCTTGCAAGCAGACTCTGATGTTTGGTCCGTGACATTGTTGTAGGTCCCTGGCCTGCATGGATGCTGCATGGCAAACTCTGTGCCGTTTGGACAGAAATGCCCTTTGGGACAAGATGCTGGGGTGACTGTGGTGCCATTGCAGTATTTACCTAAAAAAAGTTCGACCACGTTTTGATTCGTTATCATGAACCACAAAATCAGCAAATGTAAACAATGGGACAAATGTAAACAATGAAATCCACAACGTGGACCATGACTGGTGTAATTTCTATTGAGGTTGTGATGCAGCCATTGTAATCACATTCCACTGAAATACGTGGAATTCCAGATTTTCGAATTTCTGTACCAAGAGTATCACTTTTCTCTATGATCCATGTGCTGATCCAAACAGTCGAGACTTTGGCGATTGGTGAACAAACGATCTGTTGATTTAATATTTTCCTTTTCTGCTTTAATTAATTGATACATTGAACATAAGTTCATTCGCTGGTGGAAGCATTTATCAGTGTAACGGAAGTTTTGTTGATGTGTCAGGAGAAAGGCAATGTACATTATCAGCTTATCGGCGCTAACCCTACATCAAACTCTCCGCAGCAGGCCTTTTGCAACAAACGGATGTCCCAGTGCGGGAGTAATAATAAGTTTGCTCTCCAACATGGAGGATTTTGTACCATGTGACCGTTTGCTGCAAAAAGGCCTATTACTAATAATGGTAATGATTATAGTTCACACACCTGCAGGACACACATCACACGCTGACATTCCTTCCACGGCTGCATAAAATCCAGGATCGCATGGATGAAACGTACTACTACCTTCCGGGCACTCGTGACCTACAGGGCACTTTCCTCCAGCGCCAGTGAAATGTTGATCAGGAGCACTGACGTTCACACCCGATACACAGTAGAAACCTGAAACAACAATAGCATTTACGAGAATACGTCGAACTCTTTGAATCCTATTTACTGGGATTTCTATCTAACTTTGTCCCAATTGTCCTATAATACCTTTGCGTCGTTACAAAATGCCAATAGAACAAAAAGAGAAGAGAAAACAACAAATTCTTGAAAGAGAAAGAATTGATGATTTTTTTCTAGCACAGTTTGGAAACAATATTGTAAGAATTTGCAAATGATTTGACTTCAGTAACAATTTAATACTCTAGCGTGACGATTACGATAAAAGTAGGCCATTACTTTCACGTTTCTGTTAATACAAAAGTGATTTTTGGTTTCCTAAATCGATACTTCCCCTAATTGTCGCAATACTGAATTCACAACTCCCCTTCTTTATGAAATCAGTGCTTGTCATTTGTGCAAACATTAAACAAACCTATTTAAAAGACAACTATTTTTTACCAACGCTAAGGAATATTACCGAGAACGCCATACATCTTATACCTATTTCAAGGGGAACGAGCTACTTGCTTCTGAGCAACTTGGGTTTCGACCAAACCTTTCAACAAGTGTGGCCTTGCTTACCAAGAAAATGGCTTCACCACACATGCCGTTTACCTTGATCTCAAGAAGGCCTTCGATACTGTTGACCATCAGTTTCTACTAACTGAATTCGGTATAATATAAACCAGTTCTTTTGTCTGTTATTAAAAACTAGCTATGGTATATTGCATTTCCGGAGTTTTGATTGGTTTAGAGGTAATGGTATATGAGCTCATATACCACTGACCTACAAATATGGTAGGCGTACGCGTTAAAGAATGTATTTTTCGCAATGTTTGTAGAATATTTTTGGGCGTTTTTAATAAAACAATTATTCCACTCGCGCTTGTTGGATATGAGATGGTTATAGCCAATTCGGCGCTACGCGCCTCGTTGGCTATCTACCATCTCATATCCAACGCGCGCTCGTGGAATAATTGTTAATTGTAACATTAATAATATCAACCTACCTCCTTGACATTGTCCAGTGACAGTGTAACGACCAGCCGTCTCACAGTAAAAACCACCAGGGCATTGTGTACACTCACTCTCATTGGCCAAACCTGTCCTATTACCAATAGTGCCTACGGGACAGGGTTGTGTATCATATCCAGTTCCCTCCGGACAGTAGAATCCTGCAGGGCATGGGTCGGGTAAGACAGCTCTGATGCATTGGTGTCCAGCAGGACAGACATAACAGGAAGAAGCACCTAAAGCACAAATTAGAAATCAAAATGTGGTTAAAATGCATATTTTAACAACGTTAACAACAAAGAGTGGTAGCGGTCAGCGGTCTGCATTCTGGGCTCACAGGCTCACATGGTTCATTCAATCACACAGCAGCGTTCATCGTGCAGCTTCGTCGGCCGTCTTGTGCTGGGCATTTCAGCTGTCTTCTTCCCTCCCTCCCTCCCCTTTTTCCACTTATTTCCCACTTTTTCCAAAATAAGACCTTGACAAAGAATGAACACCAAGCAACGATACATAAAATACTGCTCAATAGCTTTCTTTAAAATGGTCACATTTTGAAATTTGAACTGGACAAATTGATATGACCTCGCAAATTCATGAATGCTTGTATAGGTCACTACGACATCAACACGCAACCGAGGGAAAGGCATGAAGGCTAAAGGGCATCTTAATGAAATGCGGACGTTTCATCACAGAGTTATAATTATGAGAAAAATAGTTACTGTGGCACACTTAAAGCCGATGGGTGTCGAATACCAGACAAATAATAACAATAACAAAAGATACAGACCAAACAACGAGATTACCTGTATGATTCATGTAAGTTCCATTGTAGCATGTACGCGGTTGAAAAGAGCCTTCAACACAGAAGCTGCCTACAGGACAAACATTGCCTGTCACTCCATCTTCTGGATTACTCGTGTTTGCGCTTCCCTTGCAGAAGTAGCCTGCCTTGCAATCACCGCTCACAGCACTGAGGCCTGTTTCACCACAGAACTTTCCAGGATCACAACCAACACAGTCTTCAACTCTTGTTTTACGCTGGCTTGGCTGATATGTTCCTTTAGGGCACAACACTGGGGATGGTGTGCCGGTGGGGCAGTAACTGCCATTTGGACATTCCGTGCCCCAGGGTTGATTCAGCGGCATCTCCTCTGGCGAGCCACCCCTGCACCAGAATCCTTCACGGCACTTCTTGGTGGGAACTATGTTTCCTGTTCCATCACAGTAGTGGCCTGCTGAACAGGGTAAGCATCCTGATTCATTCTGTAGTCCAGTCTGGTTGTTAAATGTCCCTGTGAACGAAACATTGAAATCCCAATTGTTTAAATGTTGTGCGTTTTTCCGTGGAATACCTTTTTGTAACCACTTCAATGTTCTTATATAGATTTAGCCAAGCCTAAAAGCGGAGGTCCGTATTTTTTCTGGTTCTTAATAATTAGTGAAATTGCTTTCATTAAAAGCACTAGTGTGCACAACTACTTAAGGAAGATTCCACAGCTGAAATAAATAAGAATAATTAAAAACGTCAACTCCAATTGTAGAATTTTCGCTGAGAATAACCATGAAAAATTAACCCTGCCAGAAGCCAAAAAATCGGACCTGAGCCGCGATCAATAAAAAGCAATACCTGGTCAGCGGTCAACTTTAAAAAAACATGTGACCTCTATGAGTTCTAAATCTGAGCCCGCGATGTGGTCATGTGATACCGGTCAGCGGATGCCTTCTTTTGACAGCGGTCAATTGTCCATAACAAGGCAAAGACGTAAGCTTATTGTGACCTTTAAAAATGTTAACCAGGTCGAACCCTCTGGACTATGGCCACCATATTGATACTTGGGGCGACGGTTTGCGCATTTTGAAAAATTTAGCCTAAATTTTCAAATTCGCCATTTGCAATCCATGTCAATCTTTCCCATCCTCAGCCTTCTTTGTTCCTTTTTGCTTTAGTATCACCTCTGTGGTTTTTCTTCCTTGGTAAACTACTATTCAAATGTTTTCTTCATTTTGACGGGAATTGGACTCGAAATATTGTGATGGAGCTCCATATATATATATCGTGATGACGACGGCGACAACGACGACAGATTCTTTTGTAGTATTTCCACTACGTGGTTCTCTATCTACAGATAACTATTAATTACAGTATTAACTGAAAACTAATATCTATACTCACCCCAAAGACAGTCACTGAACAACACATTAGATTGAATTTAACAATAAGGCTAGGAGGAATAATTTTACCTGCAGGACATCCAATTCCTTCTGACGACCCCTCTGGACAATATTCACCCAATTCGCATTCATTGCCTGTCACCCCATCCGTTGGTGTCGACGTTGAAGCATTCAGGATGCAGTAATGACCTGTGACGATATTACTTACTATCAGAGGCTAACATGCATTGTTGGGCTTCACTGTACGACAAATATAATCTACACAAACATTTGAATTAATTTCACTTCCCAATACACATCCTTGCTATTAGAAAACAGACGGGGGGTATGAAACAAACTCAATTTTAGAAACTGAATGGTCCTAAACGTGTTCTGCGAATTAACGAAAAAAAATGTAAAAAGCAACATAGTAAAGTTCTGTGTTACCGAGTTGATAAGCTGACAGCATGTAGCAGCGGTTAAGACATATAAAATAAACACAAAGTTAGTCTGAAACAAAAGTTATTACAAACCTGCTGCACAAAGTCCAGAAGGTTTCGTCAAGCCAGGAGAACCACAGAACGTCTTGGGTGGACAAGGCTTACACTGTGAGGACATTTCTAAGCCTGTTTCATTGCTGAATGTACCAGCGGGACAGGGAAATTGCTTTTCAGTCTTTGTTCCAGTGGGACAGTAATTTCCAGCTGTGCATTTAGTTGGATAGATAACACCAGTAAGATTTGTGGCGGGATCACAGTAATATCCGGCTGGACAAACGCTACACTGGTATTGTCCTTCTTGATCTTGATATTCCCCTGGAACACAGTTCTGGGGCTGGCCACTTCCAGTAGGACAACTACTTCCTCTTGGACATATTACAGTAGAATTGTGCTTCGAGCCACTCGGACAGTAATAGCCTTGCAAGCACTGAAACAACACTTCCCTAGCACCAGGCAATGGACAGTAAGAACCAGCTGTACAGTTCAAACAATCTTGTTCTTTGGATTTGCCCACATATGGGGAGAATGTCCCTACAGGGCACGGAATCTCGATTTCTGTTCCCTTTGGACAATAATGTCCTGCGGTACAGTTTCTAGGATTGGAAATTATGTCCCCACCACTGCAATAGTAACCAGCTGTACAGTTTCCTTCTGGACTTGCCAGCCCCTGCTGACCACAATACCTGCCTTTAAGACATTCTTTTGGTTCAGAAGAACCTTTTGGACAAAAGTGTCCCAGAGGGCAAATACCCCCAGTAAAGTTCACCGAGTACAGGGGACATGTAAAGTCGATGGAGTTGTTGAAGGTTAGATTCACTGTAGGAACAGGCCTCTTTGAGTATGCCGCTCTTTCACAGAACCAGCCCTCGTCGCACGGTCCATCAGGGTAGGTGTTACTATAGCCCTCGCAGTACTGTCCTGGTGTACATGGAGTGCAGTCAGAAGGCTCTGTTGCACGGGTTTCGTTGTTAAATGTGCCAGGAGGACATTTGAATGGAGTGGTTGTTTCTCTTGGACAATAGTGTCCCCTGGGACAGACTCCTCCACCTTGAGATGCATTGACAGGGTTGGGTCTGATAGCACGGATCTTGCAGAAATATCCAGGATCACAGGAGCCATTTGGAGCAGCCAATCCCTCATAATTACAGTACTTCCCTCCGTCACAATCAACACAGCCCGAACGACTTTGCAGTCTCTCGCTTGGTCCAAAGGTGCCAACAGGGCATGGCTCTGGTCTGTGGGACCCTTTAATGCAGAAATACCCTGATGGACAAGGGGCACCTGTCACTATATCATTAGGAGTTGGTACACTTGCACCTTCAATGCAGTAATACCCTGCATGGCACTCATCAGTTGGCTGTGTGATACCCGACTTATGGCAGTAGTAACCTTCTGTGCACGGTGAGCATTGGTCCTCTGCCATTAGATTGGTGACATTTCCAAATGTTCCCACAGGGCATGGAAACTGCTTGGCCCATTTGGTTCCATTGGGGCAGAAATATCCAGCAGGGCAACCTGAAGGAGCTATAACTCCGCAAGACACATTTCCTTCACATGACATGTTCTGTCTGGCTTCATTAGGATCGCAAAAACTTCCAGCAGGACAGATGTAACAGAAACCTTGCCTGGCATACGGCTGGTACTCCCCAGCAGGACATGGTCTGTGAAGTCCACTGCCCTCGGGACAGAAATGTCCAGGCTTGCATTCCTTGTCTGAAGGGCTTTTCTGTGTTTCTCCTTCAGGACAGTAAAATCCTTCAGAGCAATTTCCAGCTGGATAGTCAAGTCCATAAGTTGGGCAGAACGTACCAGCAATGCAAGGCTTGCAGTTGTTCCTGAACTGGTTGTATTCTGTGTCAGCATAAGTACCTGGAGGGCATGGAGTTGGATAGGAACTTTTAGTAGGACAATAATAGCCCTTTGGACATCTGTCACCATTAGTTTGATTGATAGGATGGCTATAGATGGTGCTTCCATTGCAAAAGTAACCAGCTGTACAAGGCCCAGATTCCTTGTCGAGTTTATCTTGTCCACAGAAGTAACCTGGTGTACATGGCAATGGTTCATGTGATCCGGCTGGACAGAAGCTGCCTTTCTTACAGAACCCACCAATTTCACCAATAAGGGGACAGATGGCATTTTCTATCTCGCTTGCATTGAGTGGCATCTTTTCCCATGACCCACCAGTGCAATACCAGCCACCTGCACAGAGGCCTGAAGGCTTGGGCATGCCACTGAATTCACAGTACATTCCAACTGGGCACAACTTGCAGTCATCAAGCTTATCGCCCAAGGTATAGTTCTTGTAGCTTCCTTTTGGACATGGAATTGCTGACGATGACCCATTAGGGCAAAAGAAACCTTCAGGGCATTCGGTGAAGTTGGTTGAGGCATTTGGACAGAAATAACCAGGTGGACAAACACGACACTGACTCTGTTTCCACTGTGAGCTGTACTGTCCACCAGGGCAGGCAAATGGAGACGGTGATCCAACTGGACAAAAGTGACCAGGAGGGCAAGGACCTCCAGTATCTGAGTTGTTGTCCGGGTTTCGATAAACTGCTCCTTCTATGCAATAGTATCCAGCATCACATGGACCACTAGGCCAGGTAAGACCAGCTTCTTCACAGTACTGTCCCCCAGGACACTTTCTGCAATCATCAGGAGAGTCAGCATGTGTTATGTTATTGTAGTGGCCAGCAGGGCAAGCTACTGGTGCCAAAGGATCCCCCTGTAAACAATAGTGACCACTAGGGCAGATTCCTGCATAGCCTCGGTTGCCTCCAGAAGGCTGCTTTTGGTCAGAACCATTATGGCAGAAAAACCCTGCATCGCATTGTCCTCTAGTTGACGTTGCATTGAGGAAAGCACAATAATGGCCTGGATCGCAAGGCTTGCATTGCTCTTCTCTTGACAGGAATTCGACTGGACTATATGTTCCTCTCGGACAAGGCTGCCAGTCATGTCCTGTGCCTTCAGGGCAGTACCAACCTAAGAAAAGAAAGAAAAATGTTACCTGATAAATTACAAAAAAAGAAAATCGAAAACATTTCTGTATCGTAAAAATGACCACCAAAATGGGTACATAGTCCTTACCAGCAGGGCAGGGTTCTGGAGTCACCCTGTTAACACAGTAATGTCCCGCTGGGCAGGTGTAACACTCGGCGGCTTGAGTATGGTTCATATATGTTCCTGGTGAACAAGGGAGTGGCACGGCTGTACCATAGGGGCAATAATGCCCAATCCAACAAATGTCACCTGAATAGAACCAACATATACAACAGTTACAGGCCATCACGACTTAACTTAATTTTAAACTTGTTAAAAAAAAAACAGGCCAAATATGGCGAGGCAACGCAGACCAGACTAGCATAGAATGGTGGAAAAGAAAAGGAACAAAGAGTTGGGGTGGAGAAATAAAGATTACGTGCAAATGAAAAGTGTTAGTGAAGCACTGTACATCCCTCGTGCAGTAAATCTAACCGTCGGGCCAATTCTAAATTACAGAGCCTCTTTTCATTGCAACGAAGATCACTCCACTATACTAACCAGTAACACCATCAGTGGGTTCATTAACAGAAGCATTGCGTCTGCAAAAGAAGCCTGCTGAACAGTTGCCAGACGTTTGGTTTAGTCCATCCTTTGCACAGTATTCTCCTGGTTCACAGCCACTGCAGTCTGCCTGAGAACCAAGTTGCTCAGTGGGGCCATAGGTGCCCTTTTCACAGGGGATAGTTACATTTGTGCCTCGTGGACAGTAGTGACTGCAGGAGGTAAAAGACATAAAACAACAACAAAATTATTGCTAGACTAATAAATTAGCACGGTTACCACTCTTAACAAAAGGAAGGCACTCAAAACGACGACAGGACAAATGAACAGAATGAAAGTTTAAGTATCCACATTCTCTTTCTATTCCCAAGTTGAATCCCATAAACAAGGGTAAATCAAGGGTAAGATTCAAGTGTTTGTCTTAATGAAAGAAATCGAAAGGAAACAGCAGTTTGAGTCATCATGAGGTTCGAAGGATCCAGATTCTGTTGCATTAATTATTCTAAATTACTTCCCAAGTGGTATGCTGGTTAATTAATCCAATGGTTACTGCATTAGACTTGAGGTCACGCAGTGCGAACTCCAGCAGATTTACAAAGTAGTAACAAACAACAGCCTTACCCTTTGGGACAAATTATTCCAGTGATACCATCATTAGGAGCAGTGTTATCAGCTCGGCCAATGCAGTAAAACCCAGCTGAACAGTCACCTGTCCAGTAGTCGTTCCCTTCACCTGCACAATACTTGCCAGCAGGACAATCACTACATTCTTCAACGCTTCTTCGATGAGTCTTGTCATTAAAGGTTCCTAAACAGTACCATTTTGTATCATTAATTTAGGAACACAGTGAACCATCAGTGACCTGATACTTAGATTACAAATTCGTATGCCTGTAATTTGGATTTTGATATTCAGTACATTAATGTAGGCAATTATAAAGCTTGCTTCCTACCTGGTGGACACTTGTGCTCCTGATCGAATTTAGTTCCATTCGGACAGAAGTGCCCTGTGATACAAGGCTTTGGGAACTGGGAACCATGAGTACAGTGAGTAGCATTAAGAATGGTTCCATCACAGTAGTAACCTTCAGGACAGATTTTACATGTCGGCTGCTGGTGTTCATCTTGGAAGGTACCAGAGTCACAAGCCAGTTGGTTAACACTTCCAGTGGGACAGTGATGCCCAGGTGTGCACACATATTCTGTCGGTCGCTTTGTTTTTTGTCCACCAGGACAGTAGAATCCAGGATCACACTCCCCAGATGATGCCTCGAGACCTTTGGCATCACAATAGTGCCCAGGAAGACATGGCTGGCAGCTAGTTATATTTTGATTGAAGCTGGAGTTTGAATAGGTCCCTTCAGGACATTTCTGTGGATCATATGTTCCAACAGGACAGAAGTGGCCCTTCGGACAAACCCCGCCAGTTACATTGTCCGTTGGATCAGGAAATTTGGCTCCCTCAGTACAGAAATAGCCAGCATCACACGGACCAGTGACATTAGACAGTTCAGCCACATCACAGTAATGTCCTGAATGAATGAGATGAATGATACATGGTGATGAAAATGTTTTTGGGAACAATTCCGACAAGGAGGAACCTGTGATTAACAAGCAGCGTAGTACACCAAAGGATCTTAGTCATTTGGAAAATAACTGAATAGTCGTAACTTGTTGTTCATGTAATATATATCAAACACCTTTTCTTACCTCTCGAGCATGGTGTTGGCTCTCGTGACCCTTTAGGGCAGAAAAACCCAGGCTGACAGACACCTCCAGTTGTTGTATTTGGGCAGAAACATCCACTTGTATTGGTAGTATTACAGTATCCAAGGACACCAACGTCAATTGGCTTATCAGACCAAGCCCCTCGTATGCAGTACCACCCCCCTGCGCAGTCACCACTTGGTTCTTCAAGGCCTGCTTTGCCACAAAACTTGCCAGGCAGACATGGCGTGCAGCCACTGTAAAGGAAGTAATATATCACACACGAAAGACAGCGTTTCATATTTCCAAACACCGAGAAGGGACTTGACAATATGGCCCCATGTATTTTTGACAAACTTCTCAGGGCTTGGAAATGTGATAAATCACTCACTCGGGGGTTTTGTTTCGTTTCTGAGAAACGGTATTACTTTGATTTCAGGGGTGAACTATTTACATAGCAGTTACACTATCCAATCAGACTAAAGTTCGTAATTGGTAATGTAAACATGTTCTTGGGAGACAAACAAACTGGTGAAAACATTTTGTTCAGATATAGTTAAATTTATCGTGACAAACTCAAAAGAGAATTTGGATATGTCAGAAATAATTTGAAAGTTCTTGCGACTGAAGTGATTTTACTATAAATTGTAACGATCTAGTGAAGAAAAGCAAAGATATTGTAATGATATGTTGTAATGTAAATATTGTGGAAACGAAACGCTATTTCTTTTTTGAAATAGCTAATTGTTGATATCTCTTCTAAATTGAAACTAGAACTACACAGACAACGAAGAAATACAATCATAAAGTTCTATGCTAACTAAGATCAGATCAGATACATGTAAATGGGCACTTAGTATTTAAGTCACAGACTATGGTTACCTTAGGCTCTGCTGTCTTGTTTCATTGTTAAAGTATCCCTTGGGGCATGGGTTATCAAACTGTGCTTTAGTTCCAGAAAGGCAATAATGTCCTTTAGGACACTCCAGGGCACATGATGTCGAGTTGGATGGACAATAGAAACCAGCGCAACATGGACGACATTGAAACTGGCCTGTGCGGTCGTTGTAAGTTCCAGGCTCACAGCCTAACGGATAAGATGTTCCTTCTGGGCAGTAATGGCCAATAGGGCATGGTCCACCTGACTCTGTTACATTTGGTGGGTTAGGAATCTTGGATCCCTTTAGACAGTAGAATCCAGGGTCACATAGCCCAGAGACATTTCTGCGCCCAAACTCTCCACAATAATGACCTTCTGTGCAATCCTGGCAGTCATTTTCACTTTGTAGGAACTGGTTATTAGAGAAAGTGCCTGTTGGACATTTTTCTGGTTCTCCTGTGCCAGCAGGACAGTAATGGCCCTCTGGACAAGGTCCCGAATCCTGACTTGCACTTGGTGTAGCAGACTTAGCGCTATGGCGGCAGAAGTAGCCGGCCTCACATTCCCCACTTACACTTGTGGCATTTTCATGAGCACAGAATTTGCCAGAGTCACACGGTCGGCAGCCTATAACGAAAAGATATCACCATGAAAACGGAATCTTTGATGTATTCAGATCAGCTTTGAATGGGCCTCCTATAGACCCCTGCAATCATCGTCAAAGCATCCCTATCTATTTGAATTTATTTAGGTTGTGTTGATTTTAAATACGTTTTTTAACTCATAAGGTAACTAACAAGGGTACAGATACAACAGCAAAATAAATATTAAAATAAATTTCATAGATACTATCCTATCAGGAACAACAACGATATTGACGTGCCAAAAATGATAGCACTTCAATGGTACAGTAAAGGAATGAAAAGACACTTACTGCTTATGTTAGCCAGACCAGGCGAGTCACCATATGTTCCCTTTGGACAGGGCTGCCAATTAAAACCTGTATTAACTGGGCAGTAAAATCCCAGGGGACAAGGCTCTGGGTCCTGGCTCTTGTCGTTTACACAGAAAAATCCAGCTGGACAGTCTAAGCATGCATCTGCGAGGGGATCCTTCATAAACGTTCCATCCTAATGAGAACAATACACTCACTCACTCTTATGATCAACCAGTAACATTATTTGAATGTGAATGAACTCGAATAAAAAAAAACAATTTTGGGGATACGACATCCATAGCCACGGCAGTAACACTGCTGTTCCAAAACAAACAAACAGCAGCCATATCGGTGTACAAAATCAGTTCTTCAGGAATTGAACTCTATTTTTATGCAAACATTGTCTTATGTCTCAGTAAACCAATATGACTGCTTGTCACGCTTTATTACATTGTTAGCTTATTGCAGAATTGGTCCTAATTTTTTGTTAGATTTCTCTAACAATTTGTTGGTATCCATTGAGAGAAGATTGTTGTTTTGTCTAACACACTTTGACCAATACTTCACCTATTAACAACCATCGATTATCTGTTTGAAGTGATACTCAATGTCTTGAAAAGAATTAAATTTATGTACTTCACTTACCTCGCACGGAATAGGATTTGGTGTCTTTCCAGGACAATAATGCCCTGGTGTGCAGTTCCCTCCAGTGACACCATCCTGTGGTGCTGGATGTTTCGCCCCTCCTTTACAATAATACCGTGGCAAGCACTCTCCACTAGCGGCAGTGAGAGCAGTTCCATTACAGAACAAGCCTGGTGTACAGTTCGAACATTCATAGATATTCCTCAGTCCTAATGCGTTGGAAAATGTTCCAGTAGGACAACTTTCTGGTGCAATAGTACCCCCGACACAATAATGACCTTCAGGGCACTCTTCGCCAGTGACTCCATCAGTTGGTGTGGGAGTGAAGGAGCCAAGTATACAGTGGTATCCCTCCTGACAGTCTCCTGTAAAGGTGGGTGATGCACCTGCAAAGAAAGGAAAACATATTGCATGCATTATTTGTTTCATGAATAGAAAAAAGGCAGTCTGTAATGAATGATCGTCATCATATAATAAATTAGTTTTAATTACACCTGTTAAAAAGAATAGTTTTAGTTTGACACAAACATATCAGCTACATTTTACATTAAAAAATGGAGATTATTATCCATCCTTACCATAACAGAATTTTCCAGGTGGGCACTTGACACATTGTTCAGGATGGAAAAGCTGGGTACCATTACCATGTGTTCCATTTGGACAGCCAAACTCAGTGGCAAACTTTGTTCCATTGGGACAGTAAAACCCATTTGGACAGATGTAGGTAGTGAAATCGCTAAGGTCGTCCTTATTGTCACAATAATACCCAGCAGGGCACTGTTTACAGGAATCTTGCTGAATTTCATCCTGGTATGTTCCAGAGGGGCATTTGACAGGAGCTGGACTACCTTCTGGACAGAAATGCCCCTTAGTACAAGAATGCTGCTTGTCTAAGCGTTCCCCAGGAGGACAGTGAAACTTTGCAGAGCACAGGGCAGTTGGTTTTGTTAATCCCACTGTTTCACAATATGATCCTTCAGTGCAGGCAGAACAATTGCTTTCATGGCTGTTACCAGTGTTATTTGAAAATGTTCCCTGGGGACAGAGCTCTGGAACTTTGGTACCCTTGGGGCAATATTTCCCCTCGGGACAGATGTTTCCAGTGATCCCATCAGATGGCTGGGAGACCTTTGCACCACTGCTACAAAACCAGCCAGGGTCACACTGTGCTGTGACATCTTCCTTCCCTTTCCCTTCACAGAAATAACCCCCAGTACAAGGAGTGGGCTCGTGGGATCCTTCAGGGCAGAAAAAGCCCTCTTGACACTCCCCTCCCGTAGAGTTTGCAGGGCATAGACAGTCACCAGAGGTAAAGTTGTCATAATCAAGAGGTTTATCTGTCCAAGCTGCATTGACACAGAAGTATCCCGCTGCACATGGTCCAGTAGGTGCCGACAGACCAGACTGATTGCAGTACTTTCCACCAGGACAGGGAGCACAGTCCTCTATACTGACACCCTTTGTAGCACCATTATGGTGCCCTTTAGGACATGGGTATTGTGTGTCATATTCTGTTCCATTTGGGCAGTAATGCCCCTTGGGACAAGGGTAGGGGCTGAAATCAGTGGAGTTCTCTGGACAAAAATATCCTGAAGGACACGTAAAACAAGCGGCCTCCCCTTCATTGGGATTGTATGTTCCTCTTCTGCAACCCAGTGGGAATGCTGTACCAAGCTCACAAAAATGCCCCTTTGGGCAAGGCCCTCCAATGGCTGACACATTTGCAGGTGTTGCTGTATCTGAGCCTCTTCTACAATAAAAGCCAGGTGCACATTTGCCTGTGTAAGAACAAAAACAGTGTTTATAACTTGCTTTGAATGGCCTTACCATCACATACTTCACTTGCTTACTTTGTACTTTTCTGGTGCAGCATGCCATACTGTTGCCAAGACATAGTTTGTGATTAATTTTTTGATTAACATTTTTTGACAAATTTTGATGGTTTTTGTTTGAAGTGACCTGTTAGAGGTTATGTCAAGTTCCATTGTTTACATTTTGATTGTCCGCTTGAAACAGAGCCAAGACGTCAAACAAATGTCAACTTGAAGTAATATATCAAACACAAGAGACAGTGTTTCATGACATTTCCAAACACCGAGAAGATAGTTGAAAATATTATGCACAGCAGAGTATTTTAACAAACTTTGAGGTGCTTGGAAATGTGATGAAACACTGTTTCAAGGGTTTGATATATCTATTTAATTGAAACTGAAACTATGGAGAAATAAAATTCGTAACAATCTATGGGGTCACGGTTCGGATTTCCTTTGTTTTAACTTTATAATAATGAACTATTGATGAGTTGGAGAAAAAATAATCCAAATTTTGTCTAGTGGTAACAATAGGATGCGCAGAACTGTAATTCTTCATTTCCAAATCCTTTACATGGAAGGAAAGGCATCAATCATAGCTGTAACTCAAAACTTGTAGTGGAGGAAAAACACCATTAACGCAGTACATGAAAACCTATTCACAACATCGACAAAACTATTTAGCAATAGCCTAAAGAACATTTCTCTCCTTAAAGCAATCGAGCTAAAGTTTGACCAGCAATAGCCAGTTAAAAACTATCAATAACTGATCAGACAAATTTTTGAGTATTAAAACAGATAACATCACAATGCAACTGGCCAATGTAGTTACTAAACAGACATGCAAAGTGCGACTTGGACTGACTGTGAGTAGCCATCCTGTCACACAGTCAAGTAATGGTCAGCTTTGCACTTGACTCTGTAGATGATCGTGTTAGATTGTCAAAATATCAGTGAAAACAACAGTCTTTTACAAAACAGCACATATGTCTGGTACTCCTCCTAACACCATGCTGTTTACCATTTCATGAACTTCAAGGTTCCCTTATCATTTGAAGAGGCCAGAATGAACTTAGCGACAGCTCTCTGCAACATGTCATTCATGTGTACTCTATCCAAAACAAGTTCTAGTTTGAATTTATGCAATGGATCGCACAGGCAAAATTCTTTCACTGTAACAAAAATTAGCCGTGTCACACAATGCAAGCTGAATTGTTGTTGCAACTGTCCCAGTGGCAAATGGTTGCCCAGTGTTCATTGACCTTAAAGAATTGACACGGCATAAAAAAAAAATTTAAAAAAAAAAAACGAATACCAAAACAGCTAACCTGTTGGTTCAGTGAGGTTGGTTTGCTCACAGTAATGACCATCAGAACACAGTGTGCAATTGTCCGCACTCTCCAACTGTGACACATTGGAAAATGTGCCACTGGGACAGCCAATGGGTTCTGAGGTTTCTTCGGGACAGTACGCGCCAGGAGGACAAACACCACCTATCCCTGTAAAATTCTGACTGGGCCGTGGTGTGTTGACACCCTGTACACAGTAAAATCCAGGGTCACAGTTTCCAGATGTGCTGCTTGGGAATGAATCAACTCCTGCTCCACTGCAGTACTTGCCAGATGGACAAAGTTCACACTCACGTTCACGTGCAAGACCCAGCTGAAAGAATCACAAAGCCACAACTGTTACAGTAAACGTTAGGTGATCTGTAACAATGTTAGGTGGCTGTATAGTGCATAACAGAATCTTAAAACAACTATTTTGTGAATTTAGATTCGAGGCTCACTACAGTAGAAATTTCACATTTTATGGAAAACTAACACTATCAGTAGGGCAAACAAATTTACAGGTGTGAGTAAGTTGCCTGCTGCTGACTGGCTGATACAGGAACGACGCCAATAAGCTTTTGAAATGCAAAGAACATTTTCCTGACCCTGATTATTACTTGCACAAGCAAATCAGCTTACACTCAACATAGCACTCGAAGCAGAAAAGAAACCAATTGCTCAACACTCAGCTATTCAGATCGCCAATCGTGGAGCAAAACAGACCATATGCTATGCGCAACGACGTTTTCCTTAATACTGCTGGCACAGTGCAGGCATCAAGAAATGCATGCATCTCAATAGAAAACTATTACAAACACTGCCTTATAACCTGCGCAACAGTAAAGTAAAACTAAATGTTCCTGCTCTTACAGATAAGTGAAGACAGTAAAGTGTAATGCATCTGGAAATGACATATTGATATCCCATCAGAATCCCACATGAAAAGAAATGGCGTTATTTCAGTTGGCAAATGAAAGAGTTTGTAACACTAACCTGAGGATTGTATGTTCCTTGTGGACATTTTTCTGGTGATTTTCCAGTGCCTGATGGGCAATAGTGGCCTGTTGGACAAGGAATAGGTTTTTTGCTGTCTCCTTCCGCACCCTCACAGAAAAAGCGCTCTGGGCAGGTTAAGCATGCAGCAAGTCCAGTAACATTGCTGAAAATGAAACACACAAAAACAACAAAATGGCATAGGTAGCCAAAACCAATGAACAATGAGGAGTAGATTGAACTGCGGTTTACAGGTGGAAGTGATGTTTTGAGCTACAAGTGCCAATCTGAGGCGACATTATACAGGTTTGTGGTGGAACTGGTTCTTAGTAAGCTGAAACTTTGTTCAGAAGAAGTCTCCAATGAGGCAACCATCTTCATGCACAGCAACTTGGGAAAACTCAGAAATTACAGATTCACCTTAACTACAGAAACGAAAGGCAAATTTCAATTTCAATTTCTATGAGGTTTCCATGGTTTGCTCAGCCATCAATGCAGTCGTGTAGTTATAATTCCATACCAAGAAATCAAACTTGAACACTCTTAGTTGTTCTACAGTAACACGATGTAAATAACAATACACAAAATGTGCATATACCTGGGAGTACAAGGAGTGTGAACATCCCACTCCCTGCACCTCTTACTCCTGCCCTCACTTCTGCCCCTTCTTTATTGGCTCCCGTCTCTTTGTTTTATTATTGTTTTTTGTGTTATGCAATCATGTTGCGACATTTTGGAGGATTTTCCACATATACTGCCACTTTGGGAATCCCCCTGCTACCTTCCACTTTCCCACCTCCTATCCAGGGGTTTCAAAACAAGGCGGCGGGTGCTGGAGTTCCATTGGCTACTTGACTATTATGCCGCCGGCTACTTCGGTCATAGCAATCAGCTTGTTACCAAAAAGCTCACTTATAACAGCTGCCTACTCTACAAGTCAATGACACCTACTTCAAAACATTTTGAAATCCCTGCCTATCCCCCTATCTCCCTTTCCTGTCTACCTACACATACCTATAGGTTCCAGGCACACAGTCTTTGTAGATGGCTGAACCATTTGGACATTCAAAACCAGCGGGACATATGTTGCCAGTAACACCATCAAGAGGCATAGGTGTAGTGGCCCTGCGAATACAGTACCAGCCAGGACGGCAGACTCCATTAGGTGCTGTCAAGCCTTCACCGGTACAGGATCTTCCTGGATCACATGGAATACACTGATCCTCTCTCTCAAGACCATGCGTGTCGCTGTAGGTTCCATTAGGACAGGGAAATTCATATGGTCTTTGTGTGCCAACTGGGCAATAGTAACCAGGAGGGCAGATACCTCCATATGTAATGTTTGAAAGGGAACCATTGTTCTGAAAACAAACACACATTTTATTAAGGTGGTAGACTTGACTTTAGAGGGTTCATTTTGGACAGTCGAAAAATGCTGAAAATCTATGATGTTACCCGTCCATTGACGAAGTTCAACATGACGTCGTAAACAAATACGTCATGCATAGCAAACAACGTGAAATTGAGACCTTGGCTAATGAGCACAGCGGATAATAGGCGTACTGAGTTACTGTGCACAATGTGTCGTGTTGCGATTGTGTTGTGTAAATATTCTGTCACGAGTTCGAGAAACGAATTTAAGTGCGTAGCAAAGAAAGAAGAGCTTATCTCTTGGGATTTATGAATAAATCTAGTATGTAAATTATTTTTTAAATTTTGGTGTGTTTCATTTTCGAGCTGAAGTCAAGTCAACCACCATAAAAGGTATTACTTTACAATTTGACTTATTACAAATTATGCTTACAACCTAAGTATGGAGCCTTTGGGATATAAGTACACTTCATACCAGCCACACAAATCTCTGTTTCCTCCAGTTGGGACACCTTCGACAAGGGAAACCAAGCTATAATACTCTTGGTTCGCCTATTTATAGGAAATGCATATTCTCGCAAGCGTTAGCCACACTAAAGATACAAATGTGGTCAGTGAAGGTCAGTTACATTGTGACCATGACTCAGGGTCTCCTCGTGTTAGAGCTCCCCTTGCTGACCGTAAAAGAGGTGACATCACTCCTCTTTAACCTACCGGAGTTGGGCTTGGCGAACCATCTTGACAATAATATCCGGCATAGCATAGTCCTTCCGTAGCATTCAATCCAGGTTGTCGACAATAAGATCCAGCATCACAGGGTTGGCAAGAATCAATTGTGGCTGTTGCACTGTTCGGGTTGTACGTTCCCTACGAAAAGTATAATTATTTAGTTTTGAATATCTATCTTGAATAAACCCTTGTTTGCTTTAAGATTTCACATCTGAGTCTTGACGGCTGTTATTTCGAGTCCATTTAGATGTTAAAACTTTATCAAGCAGCTTAGAAAGGATACACCGCAATTTCATACATAACTAATAGCAATCTTGCCATGTTGTTCTGAGAAATAATTTATTATGCCAATGACGCATTTAACTTACAAGGACCAGTTATTATACTCACTGGTGGACAAGCTGTTGGTTTGATGCTGTTTGGAGGGCAATAGTGTCCTGCTAGGCATGTCTTTGGAAATTCCAGTCCCATTTCATCACAAAAGTTTTTCTCTGTACAATTTGTACAACGCTCTGCTCGATCAGTCTACAAAGAAACAACAACACGGTCTCTTCAATAGTGGCCCACACTGTCTGAGCTTATCACGGTTTCTGTCGCATTAAGCAGCTAGGATGGAATGCTAGTCCATCGCAGGGTCACTCCCCCCCCCCCCCCAGCATTATTTAGTTGGTGCCCATTTATACATCCTGGTAGAGAGGGGTACTGTAAGAGTCTTGCCCAATGGCTCAAACTCAAATTGTCAGATCTGGGATCCAGTGCACTAACCATTAGGTCACCGATCTAATACCAAGGCTGTTCAAAGCCATGCAAAAGTAGTTTTTTCAAATAGATATGCTGGTTTGCATACGGTACCTATTACAGAATGTTGCTCACTGAAACAAACACCAGTAAAAGTGGGTTTCCATCGCATTTTGCAGGTGAAATGCAAAAGGATAAAACTAGTTGCTGTTTCTACCGACTGAGGGCAAACACCTTGATAATGCTAGCACCAATAGCAAGTTGCAATGTTGCAGTTCCATAAAATCTCTCTCTCCTTCAAGACCCCTACCCCTCTGGAATATCCAATCAAGCTTCATACATTTCTCTCAATTTTTTGGTCTTAGAGAACCCCGCTACCCCCAGGAATTTCCAATCCCTTCTGTGGGGAGAATATGGAGATTTTTTGGAACTACACTACACAATGTATCTGAGATAGTGGTAAGTACCTCCTGGTATGTTCCAACTGGACACTTTCGTGGAAAAACGTCAGCTTCCCTTGAGAAGTGGCCTTTGGGTGTGACATTCTGGGTTGGTATAGATGCCCCTCCTGTGCAGAAATGGCCTGGTGAACACGGACCTGTAGGTTCAGCGTTAGTGTCTCCTGCACAGTAGTACCTGAAAAGCAACATGTGTTAGCTCACTTTTGTGCTGCTGTGTGACTGTTATGAAAGCAAGTGTTCAATATATAGAAATATAGCATGTGAATTACAATACACTGTAATTATAGTGTGTTGTAATACAGATGCTGTATAACTGAACACTCACTCTCATGATTTACACTGATGATAATGTATGTACTGTTGAAAAATGTTTGGTTCAATGTATTTTTATTGATATTTATTTTACATCTCAATGATGGTTACCCCAGTGCGAGGTGAATCAAATGCATTCATCGGCCATTTGATTGGCCGTTAGTAAAATCTGTCAAATATGCTGGCAGGCGACTGACCATACTCAAGCATTAGTATGCGTTTGTTGTCTCTTATCTACTCTTATGGTAGACGAGTTCAAGGTTTAAGTTATAATAAATGTCATACCCAGGATCACATGTGACACAGTCATCTGGTTCCTTGTTTCCTTTGGTTCCACTGTATTTCCCCACAGGGCAAGGCTCAGGTGTTTTTGCACCTTGCGGGCAATAACCCCCTCTGGGGCACAGACCTCCTGTGGGGCTTCCTTCGGGTGGTGCCTAAAAAAATAATATAATGAATAACACTGAAATAACTGTGAGCTACGCTGTAAATTTATTTTGTTCCATGGGGGGTATACCTTATTTGAATATAAATTGAGCTAAAAGTGAGAAATGATCATCGCAGTTAATTTCCAATTCAAGCAGTTGGAATAAAGAAGCCTCGAAAATATTCAGGCATCGATAGGAATCGAACCCGTGACCTCTGCGATACCAGTGCAATGCTCTACCAACTGATCTATGAAATCACACATTGGGAGCAAGGTCAATTTATTGAGTTCATATTTTCTCACCTTCATCTAAATCCGCAGTTCATACATGAATTATTTCATATGCTGTACATCATTTCACTCCTCACGGGAAAATATGAACTCAACAAATTGAGCTAGACATCATGTTTAGTAAAATAGTAAAAATATTTAAGAAAAAGCATCTAACATGATGATATTTAAAAAATTGACTAAGAGAAGGCACTGATGCTGGTTTGTTAATTATTTTGAGACAATACTAGGCAATGATTTTTAAAGGTTGTTCATGTACGAAACCACACTCAAGTATGTTTTGTGCCAAACAAAGCACTAAAATCAATGCATCCAGACTTATCCAGTCTTCATACTTACAGAAGTACAAGCTCTTCCACTGCAGTAAAAGCCAGCATCACATGGCCCAGTAGGTTCTTTCAAACCATACCCGGCACAGTATTGACCTGCAGGGCATGCTGCACACTCCTCGCTTCTCTTCACTCCAGATGAGTTACCATAGTAACCACAGGGGCATGGCTGAGGGATGGTAGTACCAGTGGGACAAAAGAAACCCTGGGATTGCAAAAAGGAACACATTGTTACAGTACACTCAACTATTTTAGCCTGTCACACTTTTGCTCTTGGAGGTACCAAAATTAATATATAAATAACTACAATCATTTTGAAGAACACTGTTTTTGCTATAAAATAGCAAAGTATTTTGATGTGTATGCAAGATAAAATTTCTAAATGTTTAAGAGAGAACCTTGGCTGTAAAACAAGTTGACAATAAGTTTTCTAAAATAGTGTCTAAACTACAAATTTTACTGGATGAGGGAGATACAACAATTCATAATCATAAAGCAAGAAAAAGATTATCGCTTTCGAATTTCCCACGTGTTGCCATGTTGGATTTTATGATGCCAGTGCATTGTCCTTATTGTTATTAATGAGAGGTTTTTTATCACTATGAAATGTTATATCTCCCTTGTCAAGTAAAATTTGTAATTTAGACACTATCGTAGACGACTTAATGTCAACTTGTTTCAAGAGCCGAAGTCCCCTTTAATGCTAGCTGTATGAAAATATCACAACAAATTCTACACGGTACAAATTACCTTCAATGAACAAATTTTTCTATAACATGAAAACAATAATGCCAACACCTCTGGTTAAAAGTGTTTCTAATGTTCTTGGCCATGCGCAATGTAAGTACTCTTGACTTACTTCTGGACATGTTTGAGGATTTGCCAAGCCTAGCTCATCACAGAAATGTCCAGAGAAGCAAACACTGCAATCCTGTACAGAGACTGCAGCAGAAAGTTTTCTGTAAAATCCAACTGGACACGGATTGGAAAATCTGTACCCTGTTCCCTCTGGACAATAGTACCCTGGGGGACAAACAGCAGCCTGGAAAAAAAGAATGAAAGGAGCTATGTTATGGCTTGCACATTTTGAAAACTTGAGCCTAAATTTTTCAAGTATTTTATTTGTAATCCTCTTATTTTCTCTATCTTTAACTATCTTTTTCCTGTTTTGTTTAGTGTCACTTGTTGGATGCTCCAACATAAAATCTTATTGTTATGGTTTCTACATTTTAAGGACATTTTGGATCACCACAAAAATGACTCAAAATGTCGTAACATAGCTATTTCATGAATATAACAATTTATATATTTAGACAGTATACTGATATGAATCTTTTCTTTTCCTACCCTCCCCTATATATTCTTAACTTATGATCTTGGTCCTTTTACCCATCAGGGCTACAAATCTATGTTTTTGTACCACATACAAAGTTGTCATTTTGTAGTAGCTTTTGTGGTGAGTAAACCTGCATTATGTTTATTCAAAATCTTTACTTCAACACCTAGGCTAACTATCATTGGGTCGGACTTCTGTCAGTTTCAACCAAATCAGCCGTAACACAGGGTATTGGCACCAGCTAGTGACTTTTGGACACTAGGTAGCAATTTCTGGTCGCCAAAATTTTCTTTCTTCTGGCAATGGAACTCACTACATCCTATATTAAAAGGAAAACCCTATAAATTCTATTTCAGAATGAGTGGCAAGATAAAAAGTCAGTTGTTGGCAAGGGAATATAAATTTTATGACAATGTAATCGTCTTGGCTGAAAATCAGAGTTAACGGAAAAAGGTAGTACATTAAATTTCGGACCCTGTAGCAGTGTTGCTGTCCTCTTAAACTTAACAAGCATATTTGAATATACTGAAGTCTTTCCCTATAGTTAACAGGTAAGACAAACCATCACCCATCAAAGTGGTCAATGAAGATCTTCAATCACAAGAAAGAAGGTAATTCACCTCTTTTTCCAAGCCTTCGGGCTCACAATAGTATCCTTCTGTGCATTTAACGCATTCACTGACATGCTTCCGCCCTTCATGAGGATTATAGGTTCCATTTGGACATTTGATTGGATAAGCATTCTGCAGGAGAGAAAATTGACTAATATCAATCATAAAAGAAGACACAGAGAAGCATTTTAAAAATAAAGAACAAAAAACCTCCTTAACAGGCCCTGGCTTTCTCTTGCACATTGTGCGGCATGTATGACAGTTTTTTTCACCAAAACAATGAATTCATGATAGTTAAATTGGCACATTTGAGATGTTCCAGTTTTTTTCTGTTCTGTAAGCTAACGGTACTTAAGATAAAAGGGCTAAACATTGTCCAAAGAACAATGTCAGCCATTAGAAAGACTTAACAAGTGTGATACACTGATGACCCTCCTGACAATGCATTGGACACAATTGTTAGGTGGGTAGTCGCAGCTGGGTTGGACAATAAGCAAACCTTTTAGATGAATCATTTGATCCACATATTTGTTGGGACTTTGTGATAGAGCAGTTTTCATTTCAGCATTGAAAGTAATTCTGCATTTGTTTTGCTCTTGTATTACTTTGCTTAGTGCCAGGTTTAAAAATCTTGCGCCACTTTTTCAATCAATTAGTAGCAAAACCAAAACTCATCACCAATAGATGAGTTTGGGGAAGGTGCCTGAAGTTCCGGTGGGAGCCGCCCTGAGCGCGAACAGTAACCATGACAACCCTGTGAGCGGCAACCACCAGGCACTGTAACACTGATTACTGAACCCCTGCAAAGCCTTGGGGCACCCCGCATTCACGCACGAGACCACTGGCCAGCATTGTCTCGAGTTTAACCTCGCCTAAATTACATTTAGCCATATGTACATGTAATTTCATTTAGTTTTGATTGGTTGACTGGATTGTCTGCGTCCTTTGTGACTGGCCAGAGTGATTACTTTGGTTTTGCTTTCATGACAATCAGTTGAAAAGCGCTCTAAATGTACAGGTTTGATTATGATTAGTAAGAATCCTCGCTTGTTCTTAGATTCCCTTATTTTCTCCTTATTTTATCTAAGTTAATTAAACAAGTGTTACATATTATTCGTAGTGTAGTGCAGTGTAGTTCTCTTTGTAGTTTGAAATTAACGTAATTGTTGTAAATTTTGTAATGTTTATCCGTATCGAAAAAATAAATAAATAAATAAACATAACAGGAGTTAACAAGCTATACCTCGTCACCCCTGAGGCAGTAATGTCCTTTCCAACAGGCATATGTGCTATCATGCAAGTCTGGCTTCTCCACAGTGCCGGGAGGACAGTGTGTTCCTGCCGGACAAATTTTGGTGCCTATCATCTCTGCCTTGCTTGTGGTCCTACTGTCACAGTAATGCCCCGCCTCGCATGTTGTGCATTCAGAGGCACCAGGACCCTGTAAAAGAAAGCAAAGCATAATCAAGCCAATCTTTACTCACCCTAAAAGTTTGCTTGAAGAATATGTTGTAAGTGAGGAAAGCATATGCGAAAATCAAGTGCACTTTGTCAACCAAATATTACATTGTTTAGCTAACATTTATAAACATATGTCTGAAAATATTACCGAGTAATTTCCAACTTCACAAGCAGTAAGTTCATAGTTTGCCAAATTGGGGCAATAGTACCCAGCAACACACTGTTTGCAATCGCCAACACTCTGCAAAAAAAGAAATAAAAATAAACAACCATTCCAGCAGTGTGTTGTAACTGTCTTATGCTTAAGAAACCAATTCTGGATCTTAATACCATTTCTGAACGGTTATTGGCACATGCCGGAAATATCACTTTTAATTAGAGGTAGCAATTCATTTTTGACATATTCACAAGTAAGAGACCCCTATCATTACATTATGCAATATAAATTCTCAGTCAGATTAACATATTTGTGTAGAAGGAAGGAAAGCAACCAAATACTAAGAATCTATAATAACAAAAGAAAACATTCTTTTTCAATATTACACCTCTAAGTGGTGCAAGTAGCAGGCTTAAAAGCCAAACTTCGATTCTTCTTACATCGTAATGAATGCAAGTCATTGTGTGAAATTAATGTTGTGTACCTTGGCTGATAGCACATCATTGAAGGTGCCTCGTGGGCATTCCCTTGGATTTGTTGTGCCTTGAGGACAATAATGGCCAGTTGTACAAGGGACACAGTCTTCCTTTCGTTCCAGACCAGTTCGGTTGTTGTATGTCCCAGCAGGGCAAGGAAATTCAGTGCCTCGTTTGGTGCCTTTTACACAAACAAACAAAAATCATTTTCCCTTATTTTACTAACCAATGAGCTAGTAACAACTTATAGTGCAAACAATTTTCTTTAAATGACGAAACTACCATTGTGATACTAAAAACTGGCGCAATATAACAAGAAAATTATTATTTATTTAATAGCTAGCCTCTGGCTATTGACACAGAGGAGATGTAAATTAGCTGTGTTACTGCAGAGTTGAGAGAACAAGTTTTGGTCACATGACAGCCCTAATATACTGGTATATGGAGATTGGTGGTTCCTTGTACATACCTCGTGGGCAGTAGTGTCCTGTAAAACACAACCCTGACGGCTTGGAAACACCTCGCAGACAGAAATAGCCTTTTGGACATATGTAGCACTCCTCTTGGGAGATCAAGTTGGTAAGGTTTGTCCACGTTCCTTCTACACATGGAAACTGTGTAGGACTCATCGTACCCCTGGGGCAGTAATGTCCTACAATATTAAAACAGATCATCACTGATAGTTTTGCATCAAAATGATTTCATTGAAAATACAAAAAAAATATATAAAAATATAAATAATATATTTTTATTTACAAAACCATCAGCCAAAACATTGAGTGTATTATGCATTACCAACTGCACATTCCTGAGGCGGCTTTTGAATCCCTCCAGTTCCTGCCTCGCATGACTGTCTAGCTGGACAGTCAGTGCATTCTCTAGCATGAGTCAAGTTGTGGTAGTCAGTGTACGTCCCTGCCGGGCATGCATGGATGGTCTCATTGGGTAGAGATGACCCAGCAGGGCAGTAATAACCCGCGTCACACTTCACTGGCGGCCATGTCAGACCAGGCTGAGGGCAAGCCATGCCTGAGATACATGATCTGCACTCTCCTAATGACCCTCTGCGCGGCAATGAGTTGTATGTACCCCTCAGGCAGGCCACAGGTTCCTGAGCACCACTTTCACAATAGTAGCCTGGTGGACAATCCTTGCAGTCCAGCTGACCTAAAAGATGAAGATGACAAGCTTGTATTAACCAAGCAGGAGGTCTGTATGGGAGAATCTTGACTGAGGCTGTGATTAAAGAGCAAACCCTGTGAGGTCTGTACCCACTACCAAGGTCCCTATCCCATAGAGACCAACCAAGCTCATTCACAATAATTAAATATAAGCTGTGCGTTATATGGCCAGACATGAAAACTTAAATTTGCTTAAACTGAATGTAGGCAGTAGTTCATTGTTGCTGACATTTTGCTTGCAAAACAGCAATGAGTTCAACTTGTTTTTGCTTTTAACTATTTCACCTTAAAACATAGCTAGATGGGAAAATATAGAGTGGGGTCAATATTCATATTAGCCAATCAAATTTAACCAGTCTTTATGACACAGAACAGTTTAACAACTGCCAAACCTATTGATTCCTAGAATCTGGTGACACTTGAAAGCAATATCCACTGGCTCACGTTTCTTTTGATGCTATCACCATCCTGCTTAAAGGGACACTGTCCCCATGATTTTAACAATCTCAATATCAATAATCTCTTCAGGACCAATAATGGGTTTATTTTGTACAGCAGTACTCCACAAATGATTAGAACCCATTTGGAAGTGAGGATGGCTAACGATGGCGAGGATGGAAACAGATTGTGATATGGAATTTTGAAAAAGTGTCAGGATGTCAGTTTTTCAAAGGTTCAAGTTTGTTTCAAAAATTGTTGAAATTTTGCAAAAATTTTGCTGCAGTGTGGAATTTCTTCAATAAATTGCTTTTAATCATTTAGCTAGAGCTAATTATTAAGTTCTTATTATATAAATTTGGAGACCATTTAGTGAATTTAGGCAAATATATTGTAACAATTAAGAAAATCACAAACTGATTGTTACATGTATGCACTGTGAAGTCGTCCTAACCAGAATCCACCACTTCCTACCTTGTGCTCCTTGTTCTTCAGTGTATGTCCCAGCAGAGCAGGGGTTGGCATTAGGATCTCCCGTGTTGACTGGACAATAGTGGCCGCCTGGACAGAGTCTGTCACCATACGGATCACCAGCTGGGCAGTAGTACCCAGCTAAGCAAATAAGGCATTGGTCTTCTCGTTCAAGACCTATCTCCTTGTTAAACGTGCCTGCTGGGCAAGGATGTTCAAATTGTGTTCTGGTCCCTTCTTCACACCAGTGACCAGGTGGACACTTCAACCTGCATATGCAAAATGTTACAGTGATAACATGGTTCAGGACCACAAATATTTTTTTCCCTGTGAAAGGGATGTCAGATGTCATAAGATGGGATGTCATATTACAGTACTGCTTAATAACATCTTGTCAACTGTAAATATTGGTGTTTGCACTGAAAGAAAAAAAATGTCTAGATATTCTGTCTGATCACAGCTGGGATTTCATCGCACATTGGAAAATGTTTGCTGACCATTGTCTGACATCCATTTGTTATTTGCAGCCTTGTGGTCGCTGTCAACTGACATGAACAGTGTCACAATAATACTCAATAAAGTAGCAATCATTCACACTGGTATTGTTGTGGCAACTGCAGTGTATCAGAGCATATCAGAACAGGCTTCTCATGTTGAAATCTTCATTTCTGGGAGCGTTAAAATCACTTGTAGTAAAAAAGCATCTCTTATACAACAACGACGTTTCAGGCTTTCTGTGATGTGAAAATGCAGCTCAACTATAAAATGTTTTCCTTTAACAAACCTGTGAGCAGGATAGCCTCTGGTCCCTGCTGGGCAGAAATAACCAGCAGGACAAGGCGGGCATCCTTGAGCTTCACTGGCAGCACCAGTGGTGTTGCCAAATTTACCAGCTGGGCAGGCTTCCTCTCGCAGGCCATCAGGACAGTAATAACCAATCGGGCATAAGCCAGATGGTGGTGTGGGAGAAGTGTCTGATCCTTTACAAGCATAGCCAGGATCACAAGATGTGCAGACAGTTGCTGATCTGTTGCTGTAGGTGCCAGCAGCACATGGCTGTGGAACTTGGTCTTTTTTGTCTGTTTCACAGAAATGCCCAGCTGGACATTCTATGCAGCTGGTTGCAAAACCCAAGCTGTATGACCCATCCTGGCAGTCAATGGGTGAGGTTGTAATGTTTGGACAGAAAAATCCAGGTGGACAAAATTTGCAAGCCTAAGAAGACACCAAGCGTGGTATAACTCAGAAAGATCATAGCTTCCTCGGACACATCATGTCCTTAGGCATGTAAATGTGTCCAATCAAACAAAATTTTAAATTAACACTCGCACTGACAAGTGACTGCCAGAAATCAATTGCCAAAAACAAATTGACTGACCAACTCCATTTAGAAGATCGAAAGAAACTAGTGTTTTTAGGTGCTGATTTTTATATATATGTCACAGCCTTGTCATTTGAATGAGTGAAGAGCGGTGTCGTTTAGACGATTGTTATTAACCTTTTTTGCTTATTTCAGAACCATTACAAAAACATGGTAAAGGTCTCTCTCTAACTACTATTTTAAGTCATGAAATCATCAATTATTTGTTATCTGCCAAACTCAATTAGATTGTATAGCCCACTCTTTGTGATGAATGGGACAAGACTTGCACTGTTTACCCCAACAATCTAAAATTAAGAAGCAGTCTCACTACACATCATGCTGTATCAGTACGGGTTATGTTAGGATTTTACAGAAACCTGGAATAGATCACGTTAAGCTTCCCTTTTAAGCCCCCACAAAATTATTAACCTTCCAAGCCCTAGATCAGAATTAAAATACTGATCTCAACTTAAGGAAAAGTCAGAGTTAATAATGCTGATATTAGGTGCCTTAATTCTGCCATGCATCTGCATGAAAACCCAAAAGAAATTTTTATTCATTGATCCAAAGAAATGTTTGGTTACGATGTTTAAAGGTCATTTACAGCATTGTTATTATGTTATTTGTTACTTATTTATTAAACATAATTGCATACATTTACTTTTAACTGCAGTTTATACTCACGCCAGACTTGGGAGGAGGAATTGAGCTACCACTAATTCCCCTGCCTCCCTGCTTGCAAAAATAAAGTTTCATTTAAAGACCATTAGTTTAACTTGAATCTGTTAAACAATTTATTTAGTTATTTGGAATGGTTGTTTGAATTTTTCTTTTTAAAATAGATAAGCAAAGAAAATTATGTCCTGTCAGCTATTAAAATGTACACATCCTGACTCACAAATTAGTTAAATAACATTAAATTATGTTGGTCATCAAAATTTACAACAACATGCACAAACTTACAAATAAAGCATTCTATTTCAAACAGTAGTTTAATTATGTAACTTAAAAGTAGTTATTAATAAATTATACATGATGACATTATGCATCCATGGTCATTATAGCAGAATAAGTGAGTATTGCAACTTAGTGTGATTGGACACTAATAAAAACAACGTTTTGTTTGACATCTAATATGATCCTTGCTACATGTTACTATTATGAACACTACAAAAGCTTGCCACCAGATCAGCTTTAACTAAAGTAAACAAAAAAATATAAGTCTGCTTTAAATTTGTTTTCAATATAGGGATGAAAATCATCCAGTTCTCATATCAATCAAGTTTTCATATCAACATCTCAATATCTTCCAACACTCAGAGAGAAATTTTGTATCTCCTTGCGGCCATGTAATATGCTCTATAACTTAACAAAAGGCCATTTTTGTGCACAAGTATAGATAAGGTAAAGTCTGTATCAGGCTACAGCTTATCCTGGTTTCTGTAGCATGAATGGTTACCCCCAGGCCTTATGCATGGTTTGGCACTCAGAGGACGATGATGACCCATTTATACACCTGGGTGGAGAGAGGCACTGTGAGAGTTAAGTGTCTTGCCTAAGAACACAATGCAGTGCACCGGCCAGGACTTGAACCCGTACCGTCTGATCCAGAGTCTAGCACCCTGACCATTAGGCCACCGGGCCTTCCACATTTTTGTGCATGCCCTGATATTATTTTCTCAAGGGAACACTCTCCCATGGAACTTTTAATCCTGACCGATGTGTTTGTGGGATTCAGGGTTACTTGTAGCAGAACTAACCTGTTCTTTACCAAGAGTGTAGTAACCCGCTGAGCATTGCACTCGGAAGTCATCTGTTTTAGATGGACATGCATATCCAGCTGGACATTCTGTACAGTTCTGTTGGCCTCCTTTGCTGTATGTTCCATCTGGACAATCTATCTCTTGACTAGATGAAGTGCTAGGACAGAAAAATCCTGGAGGGCACCAAGTGCAAGACTACAAAGTGACACAAAATATAACCACATTTAGAAAAATTAGTAAATGTAATAACACAATTTTATTGAGAGTAGAAATAAAATGAGGGTACAAAGAAATTGAATTTTCCAACTTGCCCTTGGGGCAAGCTGAAGCCAGGCAGTACTAGCCCAGAGGTCATTTCTACTAGCCCGAAACAAATCTCAGAAGTGTGATGAATTAATGAATTAATTTGTGAAAACTTTTACTTGCCCATTGGGCAAGTGAAGGATAAAATCCTTCCATAAAAACTTCCATGTACGCTGGAAATGTCTTGCTTAGTTACCAAAAATTGCCAGATTAACATAATACTGCAAGGGTCCCATTTCAGGGCTGCAAATAAATTTTTCCCTGTGAGAGGATGTGTGTCTGACTGAGGCAACTTTACCAATGTCGACGTCATATTACAGAATTCCTTGATAAAGCACTGTCAATGCAAAATGTTGGCATTTGCATAGGAAGGTGTGAAAAATTGTCTGGACATTTTGTCAGGGTCTGGAAGGGTATTTTCGGGATGCGGGATTTGACCAAAATACAGTGCGGGATTCTGGAAAACACAAAATATCTCAACGGGATTCGGGAATTGAGTGCTTCTCGGGAGGCGGTATTAAGCAGAATTTGGACATGGGACGCAGGAATTCTTGCCTGTTTTTGGGGAATTCGGGAAATAAGGGATATCCCAAAGATCAAACGTTTTCCCGTACGTACAATGTCGAAGCAGGACCAGGATGCTGAGGATACCATGCACCAGTGAGCCAGCGAGCATGGTAAAGCCATCAGGCAGCTCTCGGTTTGTCAGAACAAACATGCAGCAGGAACATTTCCTCTAAATATGCACAGGAGAAAGCTACCTGTTGGCGACCGAGTCACTAAGGAACCCAATTCAGCTGATGACCAGCTGTCAGAGTATGACTCGGACTCCAGCCACAATGAGGACAGTAGCTCCAATGAAGAAGACGCAGTCGAGGGTGGTCCTGTAAACTTTTTATCAAAGGCAGTGCGCACGCATACAGGAAGACCCATCACGCTTCATCGTACTGAGGTATGAAGAACTAATTGCAGCCCGCAGTTTGCAGTAGTCTCACAACACGCGTAAAATCAAAATGACAACCAAAAGGGCAAATCTACATCTTAAATTCATTACCTTATGCAAAAAATAGTCCTCTTAAATAAATTTTTGAGGAAAGAAAAACGGGATTCAGGAAAGCGATGACAAAAAGTGTGGGATGCCGGATTTGCGTGAAGGAGGAGCGGGAATGCGGGATCAAGACCCCCCTTCGAGACCCTGTTTTGTGTGACTACAGCTGGGATTTCATGGGACCCTGGCAATGTCTGATGTCTGACTATTATTTGCAACCCTAGATTTGGAGATCTGGCTACATTATAACCATTTTCATGTTGTGACAATCTGCATGGGTAGTACTTAAGGTGATGACATACCGTTTGTGATCCAACTGAGTATGTTCCGGGTAGACAGGTCTCAGTTTGATTGGTGTCTGTGTATGGACAGGCATGGCCTGCTGGACAAGGGTTGCAGTCTATTTGTCTTCCAGCTGAAAAGGTGCCCTAAAGAGAGAACGAGAGGGAATAAGCAAGACAAAAGTCTACTTGAATATGATGGATCTGAACAATCTGCATTTTATGAGTGTGAGCGATCCACGAGATGCTTTTAAACACTTCAATAGGCTCTTTGCAGCTGGGGTCAAGTGACCAATTTTTTTCAAGAAAAAAAAAATCATATCATGTGCTATAGCTATAAAAATACCAGAAATGGAAAGCGCATGAAAAATGGCAATATGACCAATTTTGAGGCCCCAGGCAAGACTAAGGTTATATGACAGTTTGAATTTTTGAAAAAGTTAAAGGATTTCAATGGAAAATGTTGCTTGGAAAGCAAGGTCTTGCTCTCCAGCACCATTTTCCATACAAATCTTTATTATAATAATTTTTCAAAAATTCAAACTGTAATTATAAAATCTCATTTTGTAATCCAATGGCCTCAAGCTTGGCCGTTTTGAAATTTTCAGCATGCTTTTTCCATTTCTTGCATTCTTATATGGCACATAATTTTCTGAAAAGTAGATGGTTGCCTAGCTGCAAAAGGCCTATTGCATATCATTACAAAACGGTACACATACAGGTAGGCATTTGACATTGCCAGTTCCATCCTTATTTGGGCACATCCATCCTTTTGGACATGGAGTACACCGCTCCTTGGCACCAAATGAATATGTTCCATCTTCACAGTCTACCTCTGTAGAGGCGTTGACAGATGGACAGAACTTTCCCTCTGGACAGACAGTACAAGACTGGGCATTTCCATCTGAATATGTTCCTACAGGAAAATAAACAAATCATAAATGTCAACCTAGATATGTAACCACTAAAATAGAAAACTGCAAGTACAAATACCTACAGTTGTGGTATATCTGGTATATTTTAGAACCCCCCAAAAAATTACATCCACACGAAATGTAACCAGGCCTCTGTATGAAAGGGAGGCTCAGGGTGACCTTGTCATGATAAAAACCAGAAACTATTTATCATAACAACAAAAATATTTACATATCAAAAGCAAGAGGGTTTGTATCTAAGCAAGGTCACCTTCAGCCTCAATTCCACTCAAAGGCTTGGTAACTAAGCATAGAACTGTAAATTGGCCTATCGTCTTGGGACAGACATTACGGAGCTTAAGCAATGACAACAGCGACAGCTAGGATGACACCTGCTTAAAAATGAAATAATATTTTACACATGAATCTTGCAATTCCCTTGATGTATTTGGTGCATCTATCACTTTCAAACATAGTTCTTGTAGAAAATATGAGGATGGCATTTATTTTCAAACAGAAAAATCAAAATTTAGCCGTCAAGGTTCACATTCTCCAAAGTACTGAGAAATCGGTCATTTCATGTTGTTTTCCAGAGGACGGCAAATAAATGTACAAAGAATTATAACGCATGCGCAGAGCTATTGAAGTGCTCATTAAATCTTTTGTTTAGCAACATTCTTGTTGATGTTGCCGTCGCGGTTTGCTTAAGATCCCTATATTTATTTAAGATCATTAAATAATAAAGAAACTGTGAAGATACCTGGCTCGCATTGGCGTGTGGGTGCCTGTGCAGTTGATGGGCACTCCATGCCAGCAGGGCAGTCAATACAGATCTGGCTGTACGCGACACTGTATTGACCTGGGTTACATGGGATGGGGTATTTCTGTGGAAAGAATGGAACACTGAGCACCTCTTTTTGTCACAAATTAAATCAAGTATTAATTAAAAGGAAACATAGCAATCTGTTTTTATTGTACATTAAATACAGTTTCAAGTGAGCATAAAACTTCAAGGAAACAACATACATGCATTACTTACATGGCACCAAAAATGGCTTTGTCCAATTTTTTTTAAAATAAAAAGTCAGACAAAACATGGATGACTATGTATCTTTGGCATGAGGTCAGAGATAGAAAAGGCCTTTGACATCTCCTTTTCCAGGGATTTGATGTGCATCAAAGTTATAACAGATTTGACTTGCATCAAAGTCACCTTTCCACAGCTCAAATACATATTTCACTATGGCCTCAAAGGTGTACTATCTTTGACAAGAATCAAAGACAGCCTTTGCCACCTTTGAGGAAAGGCAAAGGTTTGGCAATGATGGTCTTTGACCCAGGTTAAAGGTATGTGTCAAAGCCAACTTTTCGTGTCATCAATTAGTTGGTGTACTTCTAAGCTGTTACATGATAAAAAGCTGCCAAACCTAAATTAGCAAATACTAACATCAGTTGTTGGACACTCATGACCAGCAGGACATGCTAAACATCGCACTGAGTTGCCGACACTATAAGATCCATTCATACAAGCTGTCACATTTGACCTGAAATAAAAATCAATGTTAGTCTGGCAAGGTTTAGGTTTTTTCCAAAGAATATCAACTCAGAAGGCATTTCTTGTAACCAGACCGTTGCACATTAGTGCAGTAATAAAAAATAAACACAAGTTTTCAATATTACAGAAAGAAAGTGATTTCCAGGTGTCAATGATTTTGTTACTTTTTAACATAATTTATGTCAAAGCAGGCAGGAGCAAATAAACACAACAGGATGTGACTTTATCATCAAAGTGGAGCAATGCCCCAGCCTTAAGGTGATTCCCTTGTTTTGCATTGAACATCCCTACTGTGTATAATTAGTTTATGTAATATGACTACATGCTGTCCAATTTGAAAATAATTGGCTGAGTCCAATTTGGCAGTTCGAGGAATTTTTTGAATCCAATTATTTTTAAATTGGACTGGCATGTAGTCCTGTTACCTATTAATTATATAGCATCCAAAAATATATGAACATGGCAAATGTTTCGCCCTCCAAACTAGTTTTTTCTAATTGATTTGTTTAAGGAAGGTATCCAGATTTTTCTTAAATTGGACAGTTTGAGTAAAAACTGTCCATTTTATTTTAAATTTGGGCAGTTGGCAAAAATTAATAAAAAATGCATCTGTTGACAATAATGGATTTTGGTGTAGCTACATAATTATATGCATAATCAGCATACATGTATACATTGGGTCATGGCAGATTTTTCTTCATGTCTGGAGCTCGCCAAGTAAGTAAATGATCATATTCTCATAAACAAGTATGGTGACCTATCATTTTTTCTTGTTTAGAATTGATACAATAAATTAATAAACCAATTCCCAGAGTAGAATACTATTCTGAGCAGAAATGATACGTTCATCGCATATCAACGGAATGTCTGTTAACTTACTCTGGGTAGGGGCACTTGAACCCTGCAGGACAAGGAGTACAAGTCTGTTTCCCAGCCTCACCAAATGTTGTGCTACCAAGTGAACAGCGTACAGCCCTTTGCTTGGTTGATGGGCACATGTATCCTATTGGACAGACTGTGCAGTTTGCTTGTCCTTTCGAGGAGATACTCCCAGCATCACAAGGTGTAATAGCCGAGCTAGGAGTTGGGCAGCTGTAACCAGCAGGGCAATCATTGCAAGATGTTGCACCCTGTTAAAAATCATCATTTCCTGTCATTACATTTTAACATTGCTTGTCAACTCTGGAAGCCTTCAAAGCATTTGCTTAACTTAAAAAGAAGGAAATGAAGCCCATCGTTCTCACAACATACAATGCAATTAGGAATAGTATTTTAATTAGAATGGTTTATAGAGAATCTGCATAATGAAAACAGTATACCACTGTGGGCATATAGAAAGTAGACTACAAACCTTTAGGCTGTAAGTACCAGTTGGACAGTGTTTTGGTGCCTGACCAGGATCAGTGCAAGCTTGTCCAGCTTCACATTCCGTACAAGATGCATCTCCTTGAAGCGAATAAAAACCAGCTAAACACGGAACTGGTGGCTGGGTGACATTTCCACAACTGTAGCCTGCAGGACAGGGAGCACATCGTGGGATCTGTAAAATAAAGGATGTATATCTAAGGCCATAGGGTACTCTGACTATTTGCATAATTAAAATAGCATATCTGTTTAAAATAATGGTGGCCAACTAACAAAGTGTGAAATAAATGGCGACCCTCTCCGCCCCTTCAATGCTTATGACAATCTGACATGACTACATTACATAAAACATGAGAGGAGGAAGAATGATACGGTGCAGATATGGATATATATCAGTCTCCTGTTATTATTCATAACAAATTACAACACTGTCCAAATATGGTCATTATGCTCTCAATATCCGTCAACTGCAGCTAACAGATATTCTGTGGTATATGTTAAGAAACGATAATTTGGTAGAAGTCACACAAAGTGCTGCAAAACAGCAACTTTTCTAGCTGTAAAATACTCTTTATTGACAATTTTTTAATAATACCCTGCTCAATCTTGCATAATATTGTCTGATTTTAGCCAACTCGGTCTACAGCCTCGTCGGCTAAGTATCAGGCGATATTCTGCGTGATTTCGCAGGATAATTGTTAAATATCTAGGAAACCCAATATGTTTTGTTTGGATCCAAAACACTGAGTTCTGAAGGTTGGCATGTCCTTTTGCTTGGAATATCTTCTATCTTGAGTGAATGATTGAATTCTTTAGTTTTAAAGTTATGATACTAATTATATAATAAATAAGCTTGCAACCATACCTCTCCACCATTGTTCCAATATTCTGCAGAGGTACACGGCTGTGGGGACTGACTGGGATCATCACATGAGTGCCCTGCTGGACATGGTGAGCAAAATGATGCCCCTATGCTAGAATGAGTGCCCAAGGGACATGCATGGCAAATGCCAACTCCAGGTGGACTGTATGTTCCTGGAGAACACTCTGTTGGTGATATTGGTGCAGAACCGTTCATACAAGAGCGGCCTGCAGGACAGACTAGACAAGCTGATGCTCCACCAAGACTGTATCTACCATCTGGGCATTTCTGTTGGAAGAAAGCATTACAAGCAACAGTGCTGTAAATATTTTTTCCCTGTGAAAGGACGTGTCGGATTAAGTCAGGATTTGATTGGACAGAACAGTAGAGAGGTCAGATGTCAAATCATAATGAGTACTATAGATCATTTTCACGTAACGTCACGGCGGCAATGTTGGTGGACTGGAACAATAGACTATCTCTCCTTTGTGAACTAAACTCTATTTTTATGCCAATTTTTCGCAACAATTTTGTATTGTTTAGTCCACCAATATAGCCGCCTTATCACGTGAGTGAAAACAATCTTTTCGATAATGTGTTGTCAATGCAAAACAATGGCATTTTGCATTGGATGGCAAAAAAATTACTGGACATTCTGTCTGACCTCAGTCGGGATTTCCTTGGACATTGGCAAATTTTGGTCTGCCACTGTCCGTTGCCCGAATGTTATTTGCAGCCCTGAAGCAATGTGACTAAATGTTAGGTAGCTTTAGAAGACAAAATCAGCTATCATTACAACGTGACGCGCCTTAGTGTGGCCACCCAACAAACTTTTTGACAAGTTAGCCAATCAGAGAGCACAAATTTGTTTGAGTTGTGCCGCCTCCTTGTCAAAATACAACGTTGTTTACAACTGCGATTCGACAGGTTTCATGACAACAGCTTTCAACATTGCAAGGAGGTGGGACACGTGTCAAAAATGTTTGTTGGGTTGGCCACACTAAGGTGCGTCATGTTGTACGTTGTCTTGAGCACATAGCAGAGTCCACTATGAAAGGTTGCAATAGAGGGTTCTGTTTATCATGTGAATGTTTGCAGTTAGTATGCTGTTTGGTATACTTACAGTACATGTTGTTTGTCCTGATATACTGTACTCTCCTGCAGCACAAGGTGCAGGTGTACTGGATGGATTTAAACAGGAATGCCCTGCATCACAAGCCTTGCAGGTAACTGCCCCAGTTTCATTGGAATAAGACCCGTCAGGGCATGGTCGAGGCGCATTGGCAGGAGAAGGACAGTAGTGACCAAGATCGCATGGAATGCACTGAGAGCCATTACTGTATGTACCAACCTGTGGAAACAAAGGAGATTTACAAATAACTGCAATTAAAGGACAGTAGGGGTTTTTTACACCTCATACATGAGGTGTGCGTATCTCATCAAGATAGTAGTAGTAGTAATCTTTAATGATGGATGCCAATGTCACGAAGTGGTTTACAGAAGGGTCCTCAAAAGAATACTAGATTACATCGAAGACTAGTTAAACAATAAAAATATAAAAAATTAAAAGAATAAATACAATCATTAATTAACAAATATAGAATGTCGTTAAGAATCAAAGATAACTTTGGACAGGCCACGTTTAAAAGCAGGTAGTGATTCAGCATTCCTTAATGAGGATGAAGCTATTGAGTAAATTGTTGAAGGAAGTGGGAATCACAATTAGTTTTTAGCTACTTGTTGAACACACTTGTGAGGGCCCATGCCTTGAAAAATTCCAACTTTATATTTTTGAATGAAACAGAAAATCTTCTTGACAGGAGACAAAACTAAATAGTCGATCAAAGAAAACCACTAAACCCTGCTGGTCAAAACTCAGCCAGGTGTCATAGAAATGTCAGCTTTACTCACAGAACATGTGACAGGTGGAAGTGCAGGATCAGAACAGATCTTTCCAGCTGGGCATGAAAAACACTCCGTTGAGGCCTCTGGGGAATACTACAACAAAAACAATTATATGCTGATTTGTGAGATTTAGATTTCGAACATCATAACATCTAAAACTCAAATACATTTTTTACTTGGATTTGATTTTTCAGTCAAACTCCCAACTTTCTTGAACAACCAATATTTTTCATTTCCTTCGACGAGAGTTCAGTCCCAAATAACACTCAACTTTGATTTGATTATTGTGGTGATTATTACCATATTAAATGTCGTAATTTTACCTGACCAAAGGCACACTGGCCTGGTCGGCTATCTCTTAGAGGGCATCGGCTCCCAGCAGGACATGCTTGGCACGATGGCTGCCCTGTGGTTTCAGTGAAGTATCCTGGTGAACACTGAAAGAGAAACGTGTTGCTATAAGCAGAGCCCTTGATATTATATGCAGAGATAACAGTTCAAGTGCAGTGAGATGACATCTTACAGAAGAAACACAACAGTGGAAAGATGACTGACTCATTCTTGTATGTGGTAACAATAATGATTATCATCATCATCATCATCAATAATTCTAACGGGCCACAAAGATACCAAATATGAATTCAGTGTCAAGACATTTCGACTTTTCAGTCGAGTGTTGTGGTGCTGGGTTTGCAAAATGCACAGTTCCGACCCTAGTTAGACAACAAAAAAGGATCGTAAAATAACTGGGAGTGTCGAGTTGGTCAAGAAATGCTACAAGATCAATGACAACAGCCAAGGTACAACAAATTAGATTATGCAGGTCTTAATCATAATAAGGATAACATAATTATGTTTGTACACAAAACATTCAACTGCACGATTGCCTTTCTATAGTGATAGCTTACCTGAGTACAGACAGTTTGCCCCTTTGCTGAACTGAAGTACCCAGCAGGGCATTCCTCAGGAGGTTGAGTGGCATTTGGGCATTTGTGTCCTGTTATTCATGCAACAAAACATTTTAGTAAGAAAAACGAGGCAGGCCTGGGGATCTGGCATTTTAAAAGACAAAGAAAGATGATTATAACTTAGTGTGTCATGGAAATCCTTAAAATAAATAATTAATGACAATAATAATAAATAAATAATATTTACAAATAATCACATAATAATAACTTAATTGATCACTCCCCAATGGGACTACACAGAAACAGTAGCCTACACTAACTTAATGTTTAGCGTTACATGTATGCTCACAAGAAAACCTTAGCTGCCAATTACTAGGCAACCACCAATGGTAAGCTAAACATCTTACCTCTATCGCATTCAATACAGCTAATAGATTTTGTTTCATTTGCATAAAACCCAGAAGGACATGGCTGTGGACTAGCAGTGGTGAGCAGTGGACAGTAAAACCCTACAGGACAGTCCTCACAGGACATGCTTCCTTCAGAAGAGTACCATCCTCTGCCACATGGCACAGGAGCATCACTTCTTACAGTGCACCTAAGGAGGGCATGATAGGAACCACATTAAATAACTTTCTATGGCGTGTTACCATACAAGACAAAGAACAATCGCATGGAAATGCCAGATTCGTTGCAATTATCCCTACTGCAATCTGCAGGTCTTGACAAGAAAATCAATTTTCAACTATAAATTTCTTAGAAGGGCTAACGCTCAAAACGTCAGCTCTTGAATCTCTTTACGGTGGCCAATTCACATTATCAACCCAGTTGATAAAACCAAATTATAAATTTCTTAGATGATGTCACCATTTTCTCAATAAATTATGCTACTATCAGTAATAAAAAAATATTAAATTGATGTACAATATTAAGGTTCAATATTACTTCTTTGTATTTAATGTACCATTAAGTTGTATATAATGCAAGATGCATCTAGACCAGTGCAGTCAAGTAAATAAATTTTTAAGGAAAACTGAAAATTAGATTTGTGAGCAAATTAGATTCAAGAAAAAAAGTGAGTTGTTCGAAGGCATAGCCAGGAGGGATTCTGGGGTGCTTCTGGCCCCTTTTGTCACACTTTTTTAAGTAAACAAGAAAAACACAGCGTGGATGCCGATATGACAATATGGTGAGAACCCTGGATGTGACCCCCCCCCCCCCCCCTTCCCTCCTTTGAAAAATCTGGCTATACCTATGTTCTTGATGGACTCACTGTACTGTTGTACTACAGAATGAAAACCATATGGTGAACCATACAATAATCAGATCATATCTACAGGTAGTCTGTGTAACAACAAACCAATATCTATGAATGAATGAAAAAACACAAGCATGGACCATTGGATAACAAGGTGATATCTGCAGCTTGTCTGTGCAACAACCAGCCAATACGTATGAAATAATAAAACAACATGTAGATGACCCTTTTGATAACCATGAGATATCTGCAGCCCGTATGGGTAACAACCAGCCAAAGCGTGTGAATAAAATCCACTGGATGTCCTGGTAATAACCTCACCTTTGACCTTCTGGACATAAAATACAATATCGAGAACCATTCATGTTGCTATACGTTCCATTAGGACACTCCTCTGGTGCTTCCATTCCAATACTTGGACATTTGAATCCTGGATCACAGACTTTGCAATCACTCAGGCCTTGTTCATTTGAATAAGTGCCATTAGCACAAAGCTGATATGTTGAAAGTCCTCTTGTGGGACACAAAGCTCCTTTTGGACAAGGCTGACATTGACTACTCCCTGCTGCAGCATATGACCCAGCTAAGCATTCCACAAGTTGCGTTTTATTTGGACAACTAAAATTACCAGGCAGGAAAGTTCAGAACAAATCACAAATCATAAAGTTGCAATCAGTTATGTTTGGCATATGCATGACATGATGCTAGGAGTGTACACCAGAGGTGGTTTGAAAGTATGCGAACAGGCTGTTGGTTTGTCAATGTGACAGTCAACCAATAGAGCGAATGCATAAATAAAATGGATGGACCATTGGATAAATCAGATTACTTCTGCAGCTTATCTACATGACAACGGACCAATATGTATGACTAAAAGAAATAATAAAAGCACGGACCATCCAATAACGAAGTCATATCTGCAACTTGTTTGAGTAACAACCTGTCCAATTCGTATGATAAAATGAGATAACACATGAATGGACCACTGCATAACCAGGTGTCATCTGCAGCTCAACTATGTAACAACCAGTCAATATGTATGAACGAATGAGAAATAACACATGGATGGACGTCTGCAGCTCGTCTGTGTAACAACCAGCTAATATGTATGAAAGAATGAGAAATAGCACATGGATGGACGTCTGCAGCTCGTCTGTGTAACAACCAGCTAATATGTATGAAAGAATGAGAAATAGCACATGGATGGACGTCTGCAGCTCGTCTGTGTAACAACCAGCCAATATGTATGAAAGAATGAGAAATAGCACATGGATGGACGTCTGCAGCTCGTCTGTGCAACAACCAGCCAATATGTATGAAAGCATGAGAAATAGCACATGGATGGATGTCTGCAGCTCGTCTGTGTAACAACCAGTCAATATGTATGAAAGAATGAGAAATAGCACATGGATGGGCGTCTGCAGCTCGTCTGTGTAACAACCAGCCAATATGTATGAAAGAATGAGAAATAACACATGGATGGACGTCTGCATCTTGCCTGAGTGTGTAACAACCAGCCAATATGTATGAACGAATGAATCGACTATGGTCAAGTTGTTCAAAGGGTGGATGACACTTTCCACTGAATAGTGATTTATCCATTGGATAGCCTTATCTGTCAAGGTTATAACCTCACCTGTGACCTTCTGGACACAAAATACAATCTCGAGAACCATTCATGTTGCTATATGTTCCATTAGGACACTCTTCTGGTGCGTCCATTCCAACACTTGGACATTTGAATCCTGGATCACAAAGTTTACAATCACTCAGGCCTTCTTTATCTGAATATGTTCCATTGGCACAAAGCTGATATACTGGAAGTCCTCTGGTGGGGCAGAAAGCTCCTTTTGGACAAGTCTGACATTTAATGTTCCCTGCTGCAGCATACGAGCCAGCTAAACATTCCATAGGCTGTGTTTTATTTGGACAACTGAAATTTCGAGGCAGGAATGTTCAGAACAAGCACAGTGCAATCACAAGTTACAGGTGGAAAGTTATTATCAATGTTGTGCGCATGGATCACATGATGCTACGCGGAGATAACCAGGTGAAATCTGCAGCTTGTTTGTGTAACAACCAGCCAACATGTATAAATGAATTAAGTAATGTATGGATGCCGATGGACCATTGGATAACCAGGTGATGTCTGCAGCTTGTTGGTGTAACAAGCAGCAAATACACCATATGGGATTGAATGAAAGAAGTTAGAGCACACATGGAATGGACTGTTGATAACTGGGTGATGTCTGCAAGTTGATTGTGTAACAAGCAGGAAATACATCATACGAATGAAAGAAGTGAGAGCACACATGGAATGGACTGTTGATAACTGGGTGATGTCTGCAAGTTGATTGTGTAACAAGCAGGAAATACATCATACGAATGAAAGAAATGAGAGTACAGCACATGGAATGGACTGTTGATAACTGGGTGATGTCTGCAAGTTGATTGTGTAACAAGCAGGAAATACATCATACGAATGAAAGAAATGCGAGTACAGCACATGGAATGGACTGTTGATAACTGGGTGATGTCTGCAAGTTGATTGTGTAACAAGCAGCAAATACATCATACGAATGAAAGAAATGAGAGTACACTTGGAATGGACTGTTGGATAACTGGGAGATTAATCAACCAGCCAATATGTGGGAATGGATGAAGTAATGGAAGGATCATTGGATACCCAGCTGATATCTGAAGCTTGTCTGCATTACAACCAGTCGATATGTATGGTGAATAACACATGAATGGACCATTGCATCAACTACGTGATATTTGCAGTGCTATTGCACATTAATAGCAATCAGCCAATGCGCATGGAAAAATGAATGAAATAACACATGGATGGGCCATTAGATAACCACATGATAACTGCAGCTTGTCTGTTGTTGGCTACGTGTAACAACCAGCCAATACTTACAAATGAAATAACATATGGATGAACATTGGAATACCCAAGTTGAATCTGCACTTGTCTGTGTAAAACCAGCCAATAAATATAATTATATGAACAACCAAAATAACCTGGGTCCAGTTGTTCAAAGGGTGGACAGCACTTTCCATAGGATACAAGCAGATCAAGTGCTGGCAAGACAAACTATCCTATCTGCTGGACAGGGTAGCCTTTTCCAAGCTTTGAACAGCTGGGGAGTAATATCCACTGGATATCCAGGTTTTAATATAATCTCACCTGTGACCTTCTGGACACAAAATACAATCTCGAGCACCATTCATGTTGCTATATGTTCCATTAGCACATTCTTCTGGTGCTTTCATTCCCACACTTGGGCATTTGAATCCTGGATCACAAGTTGTACAATTACTCATGCCTTCTTCACTTGAATATGTTCCATTAGCACAAAGCTGGTATGTTGGAAGTCCTCTGGTGGGGCAGAATGCTCCTTTTGGACAAGCCTGGCATTCAATACTCCCTACTGCAGCATACGAGCCAGCTAAACATTCCACACGCTGTGTTTTGTTTGGACAACTGAAATTAACGTTCAGGAATGTTCAGAACAAACACAATACAAACATGGGATAGGTATATGCAGTACAAGCAATCACAAAATTATTGGATACTGTAGTTACTAACCCTATTAGTACTTAATTTTGCAGGTCTTTAATTTCAAGTTTTTTGCGATTGTAAAGAAATTGCGAAATTAAAGACCCGTGAATAAAAATCCTCGAGAAATTTAAATATGCGAAATTTAATACCCCATGTTGGAAGTTAAAATTACAGAAGAAAGGTGATTGAATAGTAATACGTAATTGGTGGCTCAGAGGAATCAAACTGCCACCTGAATATTCATTCGAAGATTTGCAATGACAATGATCAGATGAAACAATTTGTTTAGAAACATTGCCTTGAACTATGTACTGAGCCAATACGTATCCACGTTGCACAATACACCTAAAAGTTAATTTTCAAATGTGTGTTTTGCTTTTTCCAGTTTATCTTGAAGTTTTAAAAAGTTCGGATTGTTTTAAAAATACAATGAAGCTGAGAACGATTCAATCGCGAAATTTAATGCCCTGTTGCCTATTAAAGTCGCAAAAATAAATTCCTGCAAAATATATACTGTCTCGCTGAAATCGCAAAATTAAGTATCCATAAAATTAAGTACCAATAACGTATCAGTTTCTGTTTTACACATGGATCACAATGCTAGAAGTCTACACCAGCCCAACCCTTGAAAGGTTAACATGTTTTTGTACACATACACTAAGAAGAACGACAATCGTAACACTTCAGTACAATGCCTTATACAAATGCTGCTAGGCAACTTTTGCGTATCTTTTATACATGTGTATCTTCTAGACAGTCAAAAAATGTGTTATTTATTGTAAAACTCTATTGTAATCAGCCATAGTATTGTATTGTTAATAATGTATTGTATAAGTGTAATTTAAATGTAATGGAAGTTTTGTTTCGTTTGTGTAATTCTGTAAACAAGCACTTTAGTTTACTCGATTATGGGCATAACAAGGGCTCCTCGAAAAATAAGAGTTGCCATAAGGTTTTTTCACAATACATACATGCATATATACGTTTATTGTAACTCCCAAGCTGGGCTTTTCAGTCACTATAATTATCTAATGGTTGGTCTACATCTACATAAGGGGGAGTCCTGTAAAGGTGATACCCATCACAGCAGGACTTATATCAAAAATTAAAAAGGGGAGGGGAAAAATAAATAATAAATAATAACAATAACCTAACAAATATAAAATATATACATATTATAAAAATAAATAAAAAATACAATTAATATTACATGTAAATATATACTAGTTAAAATTGTAGTGTCTCTGGATCAAGCGGTCTGTATGCGAACCCTGGATGGGGCACTGCGTTGTGTTCTTGGGTAAGACACTTCATTCTCACAGCGCCTCTCTCCACCCAGGTGTATAAATGGGTACCAGTGAATTGTTGGGGCAACCTGGCAGAGTAACAAGTGTTGGACTCACATTCTGTCAAGATGGAATAATTTTGTTAATTGTGAGGCCAGGAACTATAATTATTTTGTAACTGGTGGTCACTGGTATGGTCATTGATAGGGTAGAAAACCTCACCTATGACCTTCTGGACACAAAGTACAATAACGAGAACCATTCATGTTGCTATACGTTCCATTAGGACACTCTTCTGGGGCATCCATTCCAATACTTGGACATTTGAATCCTGGATCACAAAGTTTACAATCGCTCAGGCCTTGTTCGTCTGAATAAGTTCCATTGGCACAAAGCTGATATACTGGAAGTCCTCTTGTGGGGCAGAAAGCTCCTTTTGGACAGGTCTGACATTTAATACTCCCTACTGCAGCATATGACCCAGCTAAGCATTCCACAGGCTGTGTTTTATTTGGACAACTGAAATTGTCAGCCAGGAATGTTCAGAAAAAATACATAACAATTTCACTGTCTTGGTGTCTTGGAAAAACTGTAGTGCTGGTGATCTGTGCAGTTTCAGGTTGAACAGTGCATTGCGCAGGGTCCCTTTATGGCAGCATATCACAGGATCCGACTTATGGTGACAAGGCGGTAATGCAGTTGAATGTGTACAAGCGCTCCCTATTCAGTGCCAGTGCTTTCATTCACATATGACAAACTGTCATCAAATTTGAGTACCGTAAACACCCGCAGATAAGCCGCACCTTTTTTCCAAAAATCGTTGCTCAAAATCTTGGATGCGGCTTATCTGCGAGAACATTTGAAAAAGGTGCCGTGAATTTCAATGAATTGACACTTATGGAAAAGTATGTAAATAGACAGGCTTCGTGGTCTTTCTTCACGTCTTCATCACCAAGCGCCACGGTGAAATCATTCGCGTTAAATATGACATCACACTTCGGGAATTGAGATCAGCGGTTTGTGATTGAGAACCAACAACGTATCCTTTTCTTGTTTGTAATTGTTACTTCGTCTTTGTAACTCTAATTCATTTATACGCGCTGCTTCCGGGTCCTTCATTTGGATTTGAAGGCGCGCGCGCGTATTTTCGTATATGGTGCGCGTGTTTGGTTTATTTAGTTGATGTGTATGCTTAGTTCGCAATTTAACGGTTTAATTTATTTTTCGTTGTTTTCCTTATTACTTTTTCTTGTCAGTAACTGTGCTCACATCGTGGGTGGCTCCACCTGAAATGTTCTGCAATTGGTATAGGATTTAATGGAGCCGAAACCAATTGTGGAATTACCAGCATTTTAGGCATCCTACTGATGAACGGTTATGGCAGTTAGATATTTATTACAGGAGCCAACATTGAGATTGTGGTCTGTCGCCTTTGAATGATTATACAAAACTGCAAGAGAGTGCTGGTCATTGCTTGACTCCTAAAAGAACCGTGTTTGATGTAAGCGTACTGCTTTTAATATTACGGCGCTTACATTTGTTGCTGCTGCTAAAAGCATTAAACCATCTTTGTAAACAAATCCTCCAATCTGTTTATAGTCACTTTTCTCGAACAGGAAAACGTTACACAGCACAGAATTTCCATTCCCTGCAAAGCTGTTTGCAGCGTCGATGACGATCCTCTACGAGCATGAAAATACCACGCTATTCTCGAGTGTTCGCAGTAGATGGCCCAGTGTTTCCTCGTTGTTCAGCACTTTAACATCAAATTTGTCGAACTGATTACAAAACTCTTTGTGCTAAAAGTTTATCTCTGACAAATTGCTTCCAAATCTCTTTGTACATATGATAGCCACGAACTCGAACGCCTCCATCTTGTGTCACTTGTAAGCAATAAACAAACACGTCCGAGCTAATATATAGATTTAGCCAAGCCTAAAAGCGGGGCTCCATATCCTTGCTGCTTCTTAATAATTTCTCTGAAATTAATAATAATTAAAAACGTCAACTCGAATTGCAGAATTTCCGCTAAGAATGACCATAAAAAGTTAAAAAATGCTGCCATAAGAAAAAAATCGGACCTGAGCCCACGATCAATGAAAAAAACCAATATCTGGTCAATGGTCAACTTAAAAAAAAAACGCGTTACCTCGATGAGTTCTAACCTGAGCCCGCTATCTGGTCATGTGATACTGGTCAGTGGATACCTCGATTTGACAGCTATCTTTGTAACTCTAATTCATTTATACGCGCTGCTTCCGGGTCCTTCATTTGGATTTGAAGGCGCGTGCGCGTATTCTCGTGTGTGGTGCGCGTGTTTGGTTTATTTAGTTAACGTGTATGCTTAGTTCGCAATTTAACGGTTTAATTTATTTTTCGTTGTTTTCCTTATTACTTTTTCTTGTCAGTAACTGTACTCACATCGTGGGTGACCCCACCTGAAATGTTCTGCAATTGGTATAGGATTCAATGGAGCTGAAAGCAATTGTGGAATTGCAAGCATTTTAGGCATCCTACTGATGAACGGTTCAGGCAATTAGATATTTTTTACAGGAGCCAACATTGAGATTGTGGTCTGTCGCCTTTGAATCAATTGACCATAACATGGATGCCCTATAACAAAGATGTAGGCTGATAAGGCTGACAAGGTGTTGACAAGGCATGGCTATTTATGTCTCTGTCATCGTCATCGTCGCCGTGCGTACGCGCCCACAAGCAATACTGCTAGCCATGATAACCATGAGAAAATCAACTCATGGGTTTTGTTTTCTTTCTCATATGAGTATGGGGCTTCGCTTGGCGGCCCTTCGGGCTGCCAGAGCGCCACTAATAACTGGTTACTAAGCTACGAATGTTTGTCACTCAAAAATCTATGGAAAAACAGTGTTGAAAGAAGAAATTCCTGTCGACAAATACCAGAAAAAGATCAATCGTATTTCAAATTCCATTATATTAAAGCGCTAAAATTGTGGGTAAGACTTTGAAGTATTTTCCGTTTCAATGTTATGATGCATTTACGTTCGATGAAGAAGTCTCAAGACTCGACCTTGGATTTCGTTTGATTTCTTTCAAAAAACCTGTTTTTCCAAATTTTAGTTGCTAAATTCATGGTGTGGCTTATCTGTGGGTGCAGCTTATCTGCGAGTGTTTACGGTATTATACTTGAAATAGTAAACCATACATGTAGATGATAAAGATGAATTGATCAGTTAATACACAAACATGGGACAAAGAAAAATCCCAGAGACAGGATTCAAGCCCATGACCTCCCAGATTACCAGTTGGGCACTATAGCCAACTGAACTACAAGAACTTTTGGTGAGCTAAGGCCATTTACTAGGTTTGAACATAATTACAGTATAATGGCACACATCCTGTATACTGCTGGGGACCACTTTACTCAAAATGGCGACCAATATTTTGGAGCTGGTGACTGAATTGCAACAGAAGTCACCAGCTGGTGACTAAAACTGAGAAGAAGGATTTAGTGCTTGAGCTAACTTTATAACGACTAAAATTTTTCACTGGCGACCAAACTTAAACAGTCAGTGGCAAAATGGCCACAAAGGAAAAAAATAAACTCAGAGGGTTGGCCCAAACTGCTTGATGTTTTGAATGACAATATATGAAAATTTATTAACTATTTGGAATTAGTTCTAGAACTTGATGTAATCAATCAATCAATCAAAAACTTTCTTAAATGTGTCTTAAAGTAAGTTAGACAAGGGGAGACACCCCTCTAATAATGTGAATATTTATCAGGAGTCCATTACTTGTGCATTGGAGAAGTGAAGGCACCAGCTGAAGGCTGCAGTGCAGTTATATGTATGTGTATTACTTGAGTGTTTATGGTGCAATGTAGCAAACAAGTCATTTTTCTTTATCATTTACAATAAGGTGTCCATCTCTAAAACTAATCCTTAACAAGGATAAAAACATTAAAAAGTTTACCAGAAACGCGTATGGTGCTTATGGTGCTATAAGGTATAACATGTTTGGAGTGCTTAGTGCAGATTCTTTACTAGAGATCCTTCATTTTAAGCAGCTTTCAAAAACACTCATTCACAAAACATTTTATATCACTCTTACCTGTACCCTGCAGGACAAATTGTGCACTGAGAGGAGCCGTTGAAGCTAAAAGTTCCATTTTCACAGGGTACTGGAGAGGCAGCAGGATTTGGGCATTTAAATCCTTCTGGACATTGGAAACATGTGACTTGTCCTTCTGAATCTGCGTATGTCCCATTACGACAAGGTATGTAAGTGGGCAGCTCAGCAGAGGGGCAGTGTGATCCAGCTGGGCATTGACGGCAATCCTCACTTCCTCCCGGTCCATATGTCTTAGCCTGGCATGCCACAGGGTCTGAATATTTGTTGGGACAGCTGTGGTATAACAGAGAAAGTGAAGAGAGGTTCACTCCAAACCCATTTGAACACACCAAGAAACAGCACTTCTATATTTAAAAAGCTAGATGCTTGTTAGGGATGCTTCGAAATGAATTTACTACCAGCTTAAAAAATTTTAACTTGATAGTACAGCAGAGACACATAGTCCAGCAGGATCTATGTGGGTTTCGACCCTCCCCCCCCACCCCAAAGGCCCAAGCTCTTTGAATCAACAACTGCAACGATTCGTAATTATCTAGCATGTGTACCTGAAGCCTGGAGGGCACACTGTGCAATTGGAAGCATTCCCCTTACTGTATGTTCCATTTTCACAAAGGACTGGCGATTCCGCTGGATTTTGACAGAAGTAACCAGCTGGACAGCCCAAGCACCTGGATAATGATGTCTCATTAGCATACGAGCCTGGAGAACATGGCACATGCTTGCCAGAGCTGTTGGATGGACAGTGGGAGCCAACAGGACACTCTTGGCATTCCACGCTTCCTGGTGGTGCAAAGAATCCTTGCAAGCATGCAACTGGATCAGCTGATTTGTTGGTGCATCTAAGGAACAGCAATATGTTCTCAAGTTAGTCCTCTTTTTATACATTACAGGGTGAAAAGAACATGCAAGAATAATTTATGCTTGAGTTCATAACCCCATGACCTTTGCGTTTGGGTCAAAATACAATTAACATGATTGTATAGCAAAAAGTCAATCCAGGTCAACTCAAATCACTGATTTGAATACCAATAGCCACTATTCAAGAATGAGGCATAAAACATTTGTTGTTATTTTCAGTCAAAGCAATGACCTGAGTTGATCCAGTCCACCTTTTGTACCTGCCTCATACAAAATGATGTACAGTACAACCTATATATGTGTTGTGGTTTAAATTTATCCCTGGTTTGAAATTTTTTAAACCAGTTTGATATTGATTTCCCTTTGTTTCAGATTATGCTAATCAACATGAGACAAAGGGAAATAAAAATCAAACTGGTTTAAAAAATTTTAAACCAGGGATAAATTTAAACCACAACATATACACCTATTTCAACTAGCTTTATGTACTCCTACCAAAACAGTACTCTTCCTCAAAAATCTGATTGCAAATATATCTTACAGAGACAAATTCATTCGTATCATACAAGGAACTCTCATGGTTTTTGTTCGCCGTTCTGTCGGACTAACATCAAGCAATTTTCCGTTTTTTACCAAAGACTTAAATTTTACAACTCCTCCTCCTTGTCCTCCCCTGGCTCCGTTAAAAAAGCACTTACGGCATTTAATTCTTATATAAATGTGTTTCAGTATTAACTATTTTTTTTTTCAGCTTTCCTTTTCTTTCAGTAACTTTCCATTTGTTATAGTAATTGTATAATGATATGATAATGATGATGACATTGATGATGATGGTGATGACAATGTTGATGATGATGATGACGATAATTATTATTATTATCTCACCTGTGTCCACTTGGACATTCTATACAGTGGGTGGCTCCAGCCTTACTGTACGTCCCATTTTCACACTCTACTGGTCCCACAGCTGGATTAGGGCACTTTGAACCAGCAGGACACTCGGTACAAGTAGTGGCATTCTCAACAAGTGAGAAAGAACCATTTGCACAAGGAAGGTGGTAAGAGAGCTTTTCAGATGGACAATGTGAACCAATAGGACAAGAGTGGCAGTACGTGCTCATTGCTGGTGCAAAACTGCCATTTCTGCATGGAATGGGGCCTTCCGATTTTACAGGGCAACTGAGAAAAAAAATCAACAATTATAAATCATTCCTGTCATGGCTGGACAACTCTTTTCTGTCAAATGTAATACATTTGTAAATAGTGAAATTCTTCATCTTGTTGACACAATATACTCACCTATGTCCCTCAGGGCACACAATACAATTTGCCGCAGCACCCGTGCTGTATGTACCAGTAGGGCAGTCTACTGGTGGTTCGGCTGGATTTGGACACTTCTGACCAGCTGGACAGCTCTGACAGCTAGTTTGATTGACACTGTCTGTGTAAGTGCCAATAACACAAGGAATGTACTCAGGAAGTCCTGCAGATGGACAATGAGATCCCTTTGGACAAGGCAGACACTGCAGGCTTCCTGACGGTGCATAAGTACCATTTGGACACTGAGATGGATCTGCACTTGGATTAGCACAGCTGAAAAACATAACATCATTTTTCTGAGTTAATTAACTTCAGGTTAATACACCAAACTGCAATAATGTTACCATTTAAAAAATACCAAAAATGGTTAATGAGCTTTAACATTAATTTAGCTTCCCAAGTTCACAACAATAACCAAATTAATTTACAGTTAGAAAATTATGCTGTCAGAAGGGAAAGTTCAAAATGTGCAATTATAACATGCTGATAATTATCTGCTTTGGGAGTTATTACAACCCGAAAATACAGTGTGTCTGCCTAATTACCGGTAATTCCTATTTTCCTTTTTCCATTTTTGTTTTCCCATTCAATTTTATTGCAGTTAGGTTTATATATCTTTTAGACTGAACTTGATTCCATCACCTTACTCACTAGGTATTTAGTTTTGTTATTCTTCTTTTAATTATTTTTTGTTTTGGTGATCACTTGAAGCATCTCAAATTTTTTCAGGCTTATTGGCACTTCAAGGTCTGTCTGTACTTTCATTTCATGTACTTTTTACTTTTAAGAAATATGTGGCTGCCTTTACTTACAGTCAATCTGAAGAATAAGAACAATAAAAGCGACAAAGATGGTGACGAAGATAATAATATTGTAACAGCCTGGCAAAGTAGCTTGCCAAGTTAAGAAAAGGATTGAAGTAGATGGTGATTTTGGTAGGCAGCCAACTACTTTTGACAACCCTGTTCAGGTAGATATAATATGAATTGAACATTAAACACACTCACTGATGTCCAAATGGACAGACAATACATTCTGCTGCTCCTTCAAGGCTGTAGCTTCCATTAGCACATGCTTGGCAGGATGTCCCATTGAACGAGAATGTTCCTGCCTCACAAGGTGAACACTTTGTCTGTGGCACACCTGGTTCATAACCTCCAGGACAGTACTATAACAAAAATATTTTGGTTTTCACTGTGACATTACAAATTCAAGGAGTTAAATACACCAGAACCATTTGCTGTAGAAACATTTCCAAGAAATTATAGGATGAAAAATGAAGTAAATTTATACATTAAAGTTATTCAAATGTCTCAGTAAATAATTTACATGTGTCCTTAATGCATTGCCGACTGATAACAATGGTCCTCGATACCATTGAAATTATGGAAATTATATGGTGAAATGCAATCTTATTGCACTGCTGCAAGTTATGTTATTAATTGATGACAGTAGAATGCAATTTGTTAGTTTGGTACTGCAGTTCAGAGTTTGTGTGCATGTTATTGAAAGATGCTTCAGTGCTCAACAATTTATGATGATTGAATTGAACCAACACTATCAGCGTAAGATACCTGAGGCTGATGTGAAGGATCTAAGCAAACTTTGCCACTGGGACATGAGTGACATATTCCTTCTCCATAATTAGAATAAGTTCCAGCTGGACACAGCGTGACATTTCCAGGTGATGATATACAGTCATAACCAGCAGGGCAAGGGGTACAAGATACGGACCCTGCTGTGCTGTTAGACCCAGACTCACAAGCCTGGAACACAAACAGAATCAACAAAATTAATGTGTGGTAAGGTGTTCAATAAATTATCCATACGTCCCCCACCCCAGTGGAAATTCCTGTTAAGCTTCATACATTTCTTTATGTTTTCGGCCTTTTTGACTGGGGGAAAACCCTGTAATGGACTAGCATCCCATTCGGGGGGGGGGGGGGGGGGGGGGGCAGTAGCAATACTCTCAGCTGCTTCATGCTACAGCACCCAGGATGAGCTCTGACCTGATGGGCCACAAGGCTCATATGCAGACTTTACAATAGCCTCCTGTAGGCAGGCCCCTGTATCAGAGGGGTGCTAAGCGCAAAGCGCAAAGCGTTGAGTACTGGGTGTTTGGGAAGCTTGTCAGTAGGCTAGCTATACCTTTTTGGTTTCTCCAACGCTATATTATTTAAGTCTGGCGGATCAGAGCCATGCATTTTGACAAGATGTAGTTGAACCAAAATACATAATATAGTGAGACGAAACAAGCCTAATATAAATGTCCCTGAAGTATACCAAGTACAAATTAATATGTTAGGTGTACACCACACCCAAATTTGTTTGGCGACATCCGGTCGGTGACTTCATAATTTGCAGGAAATGAAGATAGCAGACTAGCTAGTCTTTCGATTGGCTAATATTTCCAAAATTGGGTATTGTATGTTTAAATTTAACTAAGCTTGACATGCCTCCTGAAAATTGCAAACTTTGAATGAGAGGGATGTTTGTTTCCTCTAACAGGTTGCATAATTAAAAAAATCACCTGCAAATGGCTCATGAAATCAGTGTCAATCAGAAGTCATAAATTGAAATCAGCTAACATATGGATACATTAACATCTAGCCGACGTTACGAGGCAGGATATAGAGTTAATTTTGCACTGAAGCTCTAATCAAAACAATCCTGTGTGAATAGATAAATGGTCTTACCGAACAAGCCGACGAATTCACGGAACCGGTGTTCGAATTCTCGGTTCCTGCTGGACAGGGTTGTGGAGCGGTTTCGTTTCCCAGGCAGCTAACAACAGTCACAATATCGAAAGTTAGTGAAACCTTCAGTCCAATTGAAATAAAAACAGTATATTATTCAACCACTTTCAGCTGATAATACAACATAAGATCAACGTATACAAGTTAGTGCACGATTCAACGTCTTGACAACGAAAATTCACGTTAAAATTGAACATCAGTTCGTTTTTCCATGTAGGAATCCTTTGAAATCTTTCATTCAATTATGTTAAAAATTACAGAGTAATCTAATATTATCTTAAATATATGAATATTCGTAGCAAGTAATGTTACTTACAAGTGCCCGGCAGGGCATTCAACACATCCTGAAGCCTCGGAAAGCCAATATTTCCCCGCGGTGCAGTTGCTTTTACTACAAGAACATTCCGTCTCGCAATCACAAGCCGCCCCAGCTAAATCTATGAAATGAAAGATCGCATTCGTAATCCCAGAGTGTAACAAAACCTCTCTTTACAAAGAGCACAAAAGACGGGGCGAAACTTCAATGATCATGAGTGGTTTCAAACTCACCGGTGTAACTCAGAAGAATTAACCCAAACATTACGAGAAAACTGGCCTGCAGTTTCCCGGTCGAAAGTGTGTTACGGTTTAACATATCTAAAATCCACATATTTGATGCCTTGTTCACTTCAATCCTCTAGCGAGGCAGAAGCCTCGAAAACACCGTAATAACGTAGTTGATCACAGCAATTGCTATCTGCAGAAATTCCAGCTGCGCTTAGCTGAACGTAAATAAATTGTCATGTTGAACGGAGAAATGCTTCTAACAACTCTGTTGGCGTCCAAAATACACCAGCATAAGACGCAGATTTCCACAAAATCCCCCGTATCAAAGCTAACAATTAATAATGAAGTGACTTCCTTGATTATGTGATAAAGTATTCCTGACTCGGAAGAATAAGTTCTGCGATGTTTTGTAATGAAAATTTGTTCTTTGCGCGAGATCACGTTGATTGCGCCGCCGTGACGTCACGTCTAACCCGTTGGCATGGCAGCCAGCGATTTGTTTGTGACAAACTTTCCGCAAGTTTTGCAGTGGAAACGTTGGATTGGTGGAGAACGTAAAAGGTCGTTCCGATAATTGACTTCATTGTCCACCAAACAAAGTAAGTCAAAGAACTTTGCGATTTTTTGAGAAACAAACTTTTATTTTGTTCCTGGGAGATTTTGGAATTCACGGCAACTCGGACCGAAAAACCGACCTCGAAAAGACGCTTGAAAAACTTCTCACATCACGTTGATTCGGAAAAAAACTCAATCAGCCTAAATTTACTTAAAGTAATCTTAACTTGTCCTAGAACTACAGGAAAGCTGATTTTTATAACGTAATATGTATTTTGCAAGGCCCAAGTCTTTCCTCTCAGTTTAGGAGGGGGCTTACAAGAGGCACAAAGCTGGCGAGACAAAATCATATTGCATCATTAACTTTCTTAACTTTGTCCACGGTTAACATACTCTCTAAAAAAGCTCTTCTTAACTCTTCAAACACAGAAATGGTCAGAAATAGTCGATCACTTTTATGTAACAATTATCAAGAGTGAGAACTTGTGTAGCTGAGAGACCTTTCACAAAGTTTGTGTTGAAGAACGTTTTCGAGTTCTCCTTTGCACAAGATTAATTAATGATCATTAATTCTAAAAAGACCAGCACTACTTCTAGAAATCTTAAGTCTGTAACATCTTTCGAAAAGTTGTGTTATTAAAAGAGTGTTTGTTTTATTTCTTTGCAATAAATAACTTCTCAAAGTCCTCAAAGAGTAGACACTAAAAGTTTTCAGTAGCACAAAAACCATATTCGCTGTTCCTGTTATCTAGGGTTTTGTCCTTTAAAGTGTGGTAAAACGGGTAATATTTTCTTTCAACATGTCTCCCAATATTGTTGCATTTTAAGTAGCACTTAGCGCCCAACGTTCCCCCCCCCCCCCCCCGCTCCCCTCTGGGCGTAGCACTTAGCCCCCAAAGCTCCACTATTATATTATTATAAACAAGATATCCCAAACTCCCGAATCGAGAAATAAAAGATTGACGTAAATGTTTCCAGTGGACCGTGACTTTCTGATGTACGCTGTGTTGTTGCTATTTGGGGCGTTGAGATTCTGAGCAGCGTTAAATACGTTATATAAAGTTTGAAATAACGTGGACTTGATGGGTCAGTAACATTACATTTTGCCTTCTTTTTCAATAAAGTAAGGAAAATGAATTCGGCTTTTTGTTTGTACCATCTCTTTGTCTTATTTGATCGCTTTTTTACAAGCGAGTGACCAGGACAACAGTTTTTGCCGCTGCAACCATACAGGAAGTGCGGCTTGTCTTACTATATGTTGCACGTATCTTATGATTGAGCGTTTTTAGTCGAGTGTCAAACGTATTTTTTTATGTTAAGGAATTACTTCTTTCTTAATTGCTTGGTCCTCCACAACAATTATCAGGGTGCCAGCTGATCAGTGCCGGGGTGGTCGTTCAACCAACAGATAAACGATTACTGCTTAGAATAGGTTGCAAGATGTTGACTGTTCAGGCGTTTGGAACACAGGTGCCAGTTTGTGTATTTTCCATATGTGATGCTTGGATACGATGAACTGATCCAAATTTTCACACCTCAGTGATGGTCTCGAATGAGGCTTCGTACTACATAAATAACAAATAAAGTATTTAACTGAGTGCCCCTGGGACCAAACTGATGAAATTCATTTGTTTACGATGAGACTTTTTATGCCAAGATGGAAAAAGGCCAAAACGTAATAATACTGAGAATTACATGTAATAAACAAGGATAGTCAAACTGTGTCATCCGTGGCTGAGTACTTGAGATCTGAACGCTTGATAGTACTTACTTGTTATGACAAAATGATAGTTAAATAAATAAGAATAAGCCAAATAACCAATCACAGTGTCTGTTAGATTCAAAGTCCCGAAGGCGGTCAAATCCCGTAGCTCGCGAGTCCAAAATCTGGACAAAACCGATTTAAACAGGCCTGTCATTGGAACGGCGTAATCAAAGAAACAGAGGCTTTTCACGCGGGTCAAAACAAAGACAAAGACCCCCTGGGGACCCATACAAGCAGTGCGTCTATTTGTTAGAAATCGTTGGGGTAGCCAGGATTTTTCAAAGGGAGGGTCACACCCATTGTGCTCACCAGTTTGACAAGTCAACCTCCACACTGTGTTTCACTTATTTACTTAAAAAATATCTCAAAAAGGGGGGTCACGGGCACCCCAGGACCCCCCCTGGCTACGCCCTTGGAAATGCGTTGTTTTTTGTCGTTCTTCGGCTCAAAATGGTGAATTTGAGCGATTTGGAGGATTTTGCGTTGACTGTCGCTTAACGTGAGGCAACGGTCAACGCAAAATCCTCCGAATCGCCCATACATTTCTTTATATTTCGAACATACAAATAGACAGAGGGGGTAAGTTTATAAAGAAACTGTGGTGCATACACATACACCATACACCATCCCCTGTGTGCTGACGAGCCCCAGTTACTGCGAAACAGCTGTCCTCGATTACAGCCCTGCTTTGTCGGTTTCGATCATGTTGATGTCTCGCATCGTCAATTTTTACGTAGTGTCAGCCTTGCAGTTTTGAGTGCGTTACAGTTTATTTTTGGGCTGGCGGTCTCTTGCAGATCTGGCAGTTTTCGTTTCTTTTGTAAATTTCGCCGTCCGAAGGAGAGCCTGGAGACGAATCACTTTTAGTTGCCAAGGCAACGGCAAGGGCAAAGACAGAAAAATATGGCGGCCATCGGCCTCGCAAAAAATGAGTGCTGTTTTTATTTGTAAATTTATAAGTTTTTTCTGCAACTACGAGTTACAACAGAATCGGGAATTCTGCGCGGAAGGATGAGGTGATGAGATGCATGAAAAGAGGGGTAGTTTAACTTATTACCAATTTCATTTGCCCCTCGATCTCACGCAAGAAGCAAGCAACAGAAAAGGTTAGCGTTACTGGAAGCAATATTAATGTCTTGTGGCTTGAATAATACAGACATGGGTTGTTAAGCTCCTTGAAATTACTTGCTTTGTTGGGTATTCAAACTATTTATACCTCGATCAGGCTCGATGCCACTGTGTTTTTTTTAGCGTTTGACACGGATTCTGACTCTATCATGGTTGAGAGATAAGCGCGGTTAAAACTTCGTCTTGCCTGTACAAAATATTCATGTATTAAGACCTCAAAAGCAAAACGTTCTGCTTGGTATCCTCTTCAAAATATTGGGCATTAATCAACCAACTTTTCCCGTGGATTTACAGCAACATCAGCAACAACAACAACATCAATTCATTGAGGTATATTTACTGTACCAATCGTCCCCAACCACGATGGGGCCAAAATATATGAAAATGTCTTCAGTTAAGTTATGGTGAAAAGCCTATGGCTTCCTTGCATTAGTTTTTATCATCTGATATTTTGTATGGAGAAGTATGTTTCATGAGCATCACTTATATCATGGGTAACAAATTACTCCTTAATTTTGGCGCAACATTTCAGCGTTAATTTGTAATTTCACATGTGAATGATAATTTGCTATGGTAAAGTTTGACGTGAAATTTCTCGATACAATAAACAAGTCAAAAACCCAAGATTTTGAGCATAATTTGTCAGCTATGATATTAAAAGATAATCAAAATGTATTCTCGTGAAATTAGGAAATAATTTCAATCATATGAATTTGGACAAAAGTGTGAAATTATTTCATAATTTCACTTGTCACCTCTTGATTACCATAAATATCACACACATCATGTAATAACAATGATCACTGTCGTACAAAACTTTGTTGATCCAGGATCAGGTGACAGAAGTGTGAGCCGATGTAACTCCAGGAACACAGCTCATTCCAGACCGTGCAGTCAACAAAGCCACAGCTGTGTGTCAATAGACCAAGACACACACAATCAGAGTTCACAGGTACAATTTTTATCACAGAATTAAATAGTATTGCAATATTATACAGGTACCAGCCGCCATCCCATTGGATCAACCTGTTTGGACCCAGGTTCATTTGCTGACGCTCCCTCAACAAATGAATGCTAAAGCCCCTGAGTGCAACTAGAACATTGTGACAGATATCCCTAACACTAGGAGTAAAGGTGGGAATTCCATGTCCAAAATTAGTCTCAATTAAAAGTTGTGTAGAACAGTTATAGCAAACAAATTGAATTTTCATTACACATTTCTTTCCATCATTTTCCATGCAGGCTATGTATTCCCCTGGGGTATGTTTTCCTATTTTTGTTACAAGTCCCCTACCATACTCTAAGGATGCCTGTGGATTGCCTAGGGTCAACCAAATGGAATGGATGACCTATTTCGTTACTTGTCTATTGAGAAGAGGAAATGAGACAGTGTGTATAATTTTCTTTGCAGCACATTTTGGTGGGCTCTGCACTGCGACGGCCCCATGCAACTGAATACTCTCCTCTAGATTACCAGAGTATGCCTGATGTTGGCAAATCTCCACGGCAACCTTTTAGACCACAGTCTTCATGCACGGTTTATGGATATGCTTCACGTCCTGTTACAGCACAGGAACAGTCATCGCATCTTGGAAGACATACAAAGTCAAGGTACATTGACATAAAAAAAACAGTAACTTTTGTTGCTAATTAACAAATAGATGTGAGCTTGTTGTGGTACTTTCCTGTAATCGACCATGAATTTTGTCATCACAATGTCAAATTTGTGTGCAGCTCACGAGGCCGCCAAAAATTATGTTTATTAAAAAAGTACTAAATCAATTAGGTTTTCTTGTGAAGAAAATAGTAAAAGGGTTCCTAAAATGAAAGATGATTAGTAAATGCTCAAAGTTAGGTTATGGAAAACTTGGACAAGTCATGGAAAAGGTCATGGAAAGTCATGGAATTTCAAAAGCTCAAAAGAGTACGAACCCTGTATTATTTCAGAACCATTTTTTGAATTTATCAGGCTGAATTGGTTTTTATGTGTTCAGCCGGGAGATTCTTAATCCACTCGTTCTTTTATGCAGGTTTTTATTGTATCCCCATCTGTTTCATACATGTATGGGAGTCCCATTTTTTCATCAGTTGTACAGTGGCACATAGTCCATTTATTAACATTTTATTGTTGTCACTTTATTGTTGTCACTTTCCAGTCAGTGAAAATATAACATTTTCTTTAATAGTTTTTAATACATCCCCTGTCTTTAGCTTGTTAAGATGTAAATCAGCCTCATCAACCTCCTTGTGTTCACAATCATCAAGCTCAAGTTCTAAGTCAACATCTTCTCACAAGTTGTCAACAAACGAAAAACGTCTCTGTGAAATACGTAAGTTAGCTTAATGCTGCTCCCTTTGGCCCAATATGGTCCATCCATATTGGCCCAATCTTGTACCATCCATATTGGTCCAGCATTAGTTTTGTCCATCTATATTGGTCAATCCATATTGGGCCAATCTTATACCATCCATGTTGGTCTAGCATTTGTCCATCCATATTGGTCCAGCATTGGTCCATCCATATTGGTCCAATGCTGTACCATCCTAGGTCCAATGTAAACAGCCATACCCTAGACAGCAGCACCTCCTCACATAGGCATTGTAGAGGAGTGCCCCTCCCCCATTGCTTGGAGAACTGTTTGCCATTGTCTAAAAAATCTCCTCTATCTCCCCATTCTATTGGCCTATTAATTTATATATTTTTCTTGAAATAATGTCCAGGGCCTGAAATGAACTTTTTGGCCTTGGTGCCAGATGGGTCTCTTAATAAAAAGGTTTGATCACCAGCCAGCAATTTGTGGTCGCCAAAATATTTCCACAATCAAGCAGCGGAACTCACCACAATCGTAGATTAACAGGAAAACTCCTTTCAATTTAGCGGATACTTAGATAAACAGTCAGTTGTTGGCAGATAAACAGTCAGTTGTTTAGTCACATTGATGACCAGCAAGGTGCAATTTCAGACCCTGGATGTTTTCCTTTGTTTTTTTGTTATTTTTTATTTTTATTTTTATTTGGTCACAAACATACTAGCACTTCTAAGCAAACATACTAGCACTTATAACAAGCATACTAGCATTACATAAAATATTACTTACATTAAAATACATCAAAAGGGTTTAACATCAAACAAGAACAATATAAATAATTAACAATGACTCCTCTGTCTAAATCGGTCCTTTTCTTTGTTAACAGGTAATGACTACAGGTTTTACAAAAGTGGCCCAGTTCCTAAACAGTGAGTAAACTCATGTGAATGTAAAGTAAATTATATTTCATAAATAATGGCTGTTGATACAAGTAAATTGTGGTGAATTTTAAACATAAATGATGTGCATGTTTCTAAAATGCTGGCCACTGGTTCAGCCTCAGGGTTGCAAATAATTCTTTTTTCCGTCAAAAGACATGTGTCCTACTGGGAGCAAGGTTGGTGTTGTCAGATGTCATATTACAAAACTCCTTGGTAGCACTTAACAGTCAATTTGTTCATGCTTTAGCATGCACCATCAATTTGGAGAGCATGAAAGAAGGGCCAGAGTTTCTCGAGGCAATAGCTGAGAGCAACTCTAGCTTCTTGAGTGCCATCCAAACTTCCTACGTGCACCATAACTCAATAGTGCACAACCAAAAGCATGAACCAATTGTTTTATAACATTGCCGGTGGAAAAGCAGTGGAAAAGCAGCTGAATGCCCTCGCCTAACGGCTCGGGCATCCACTAGCAGCTTTTCTAAACCTCAAGTGGGCATTATTTTGTTATAGAACATGGATATCCATCTTCTAGTAGGTAAATGGAGCACGCTTACTTATACTGATTTGATTGCACAACTCTGCTAGCTACGTAAAAACGATCATTGGCATTTGCATTTGAAGGCGAAAAAATGTCCGGACATTCTTTCGACCGCAGTTGGCATTTTGATTGGATATCCGCAAATTTTGTTCGGCCATTGTTGGATTTCCAATTGTTATTTTTCAGCCCTGCTGGTTGGTATGCTACTGACTGCCTGCTGTGCATTCATACAGTATCAGAAAATATTTCTTTGAGTGTAGAGCATATTCATCAGGGTTAACTGTACTCTAGCAGAAGTTTGCCTACAAATTCTGAGGATCATTTCCTTTTTTACAGGATTCCTCCTCATGGTGAAACTCTTCATGGTTTTCTTACTGGAGCCCGATACAACAGGTAACCAAGTGAACTGAACTGCTGACAAAATACTAACTCACCTGATCCTTGGACCCATTCAGGTCTATTTAACAATTACATTTCTGTTGTGTGATAGTTGATGAGGGCAAACCCTGAATCAGCTACTTTAGCAATTGGACTACAAGCCCTTGTTTTCTATGGGCGAATAGTCAATGAGGTGCAGCCGAGTAGACTGTAGGCTCGATTTCTGCCACTCTCTCGAGTCCAGTCTTCGTTCGGGTGGGAGCGTGGGCTCCGGTTCCCGAACAGCGTCTGGTAATCGAGCCTAAGTAGACCGTCGTAGACATTCAGCGGATTGCTGATTTTCTACGAACATGCGATAGAAATCGAGGGTGAATAATTCATTGACTGTTTTAACATAAATCTGACTTTTTACAACAAGATTATCCAAATCTTCTCCACAGACGCCGAAAACACTTCACAAACGCAAAAAAGCAGCAAACATTTTGTTGGCAACTGCTAATCACTTTCTTTAAATACTCCATTGTTTTTAGGACAAGATATTTGGATTCCCGTGCGCTCTCTAAATTAGGAGTTTATATTCCCAAGCCTGGCCTGAACTCCTTCCTTATACGAGATGAATATTTTGATGGTAAGAGTGTATCATACCACCCTGCAACAACTCATACAAAACTCTTTCCAGTTCTTTCACGTACTAAGCCTTATTATCCCTGTTCTCACTATTCATAATTATATCAATGATGTGTCACATTTGATCATTTCACCTTTATCACGGTGTGCAACAAATGCAGACTGCAGACTGCAGACTTGCAGACTGGCACTCCGGTTAGCCTGAATATTACTCTGGTTAGCCTAAACAGCACTAGAGTTAGCCTGCTTGCAGTTTGTTCTCAATAATAGTAATGGTAACATTCTATTTACCTTAAAAAATTCTGCCAGTTTGCAAGTCTTCAGTCTGCATTTGTTGCACACCGCCTTCATCATGTGTCCACGTGTTAGACTACGAGCAGTCCCTTTTTTTCTTAGTCCGCCGAGTGCGGAGCGATAACATGGCCGCACGAAACCTGGGAGACGCTGCCTCTCCCAGGTTTCGTGCGGCCATGTTTTCGCTCCGCACTCGGCGGACTAAGAAAAAAAGGGACTGCTCCTGACTCGTCCTCAGTCGTCTTCTTTCGTGCGGAAAGAGGAGGCATGAGTGAGAACATGCCTCCTCTTTCCGCGCGATGCAAAAAAGAAGACGACTGGGGACGAGTCAGGGACTGCTCGTAGTCTATCCACGTGTTTACAGTTCAGATGCACCTGAAATTTTTCTCGCCATTTGATTTGAGACTATAGCATGAGGCAAGCACATGTAATTTCTCTAAAGTTGTCTTATATGCAAACAGCCTTTCCAAAATTAGTTTGCTTCCACTACATTCAAGTCTTAGTGCCGTTGCGTGCTAACTGTGACAGAAGACCCCTGAACAACACGGAGCTTGACCAGTGCGAAATTGAGTGTGAACAAATGAAAATTTCTGCACATGCATATTTCAGATTCTGTTACCCGGAGTATTTTCTCTGACTCATCTGAGGAAGAACTCATCGTGGAAAAGGAAAAAGAAAAGGTCGAAAAGGAGGAGAGAACGTTCTCAACACGCGCAACTAACACGGACCCTCACTTCCTGAGTATTGAACGCTGGCATTCAGCAGAATGGAAAACAGACAGAAAACCGTGCAGAGAACCAAGAGTGCAATCAGCACCGATAAAAATCAAAGCCATCAAGGCTTACTATTATGACTATGGTGATAAATAGTGAGACGCTGTGTGATATTGCTCTTCGCGGCTAATGCCGGTACGCACATGGTTGTTTATACATTTGGTCAGTTCTAGTTAATTATTATAGAAATAAAAAAAAGACGCGCCCTAGTGCATTGTTGAGTTATACAAGCACGCGGGAGATTTTAAGAACACGAGAGAAGTGCGTAGAGAAGCACGAGGCATAGTTCTTGGTTTCTTTAAAAAATTCTTAAGGCATTGCACGCCCTCCAACTCGTGATTTTAGCCGCATGTACATTTATTGTAACTCCACAAAGCAAGCACGTGACGAAAGTCGCGTGCTTTATGGAGTTATAACAAGTAGCGCGCGCAATACCTCAAACATATATATAATGCAAACACCAGAAATGTTCATATCAGTTTTCAAATGATGTATTTTGTTAATTTATTGAGACTTGCAAAAGTATATTTTGTATGTATATTGTTTTACAAGGAATGTTTTGTGATACGTACATAATATGGCATGCACTTACAAAAATAGTTTTGAAACTGAGTGAGTAGGTATCTCGCGTCACTTTGTTCTGTATCGTTGGCTTATATGTTCTTTTGAACTTTGAAAACTTCCTCAAGTTTTCAGCATTTTTTGTTTTACTTCCTGCATTTATTACAACTTCTCAAGGAGTGATCGATGCCTGTCTTTTGCCGACTTCCCAAAATCTGGACTATAAATTATGCACAAGCAGATATGCAGCAATTGATGCTGTGAATTAGTAATATTAAGTGCCCAAATAACAACACTACATTTTGAAAACATCTGAAGTGCGCTTCAAATTAGACGCATGTGCTGTTTGAATGTACGGACATGAGACTTTTTTCACTGAGGTAGTTCGTTAGTTTTCATTGCGCATCCTTCACGCGTGATCAGAAAGGAAGTACTCGGAGTTCCTGAAACTAGTAATATGATTGGTTTATTCTTCCGCTTCTGCTTGCGACTCCGACAATCGTGTTTTCACTAGATCGTAAGCGACTGAGTCATAAGCGAAATCTGAAGAAAATGGAAACGTGATTCTTCCGACTCCGATTTTGACTCCGCTTTCGAGTCATTTTTGATTTTCGATAGGTTGTAAGCGTTCTTTCGCTGCTCCGCTTACGACACCGACTCCGTCACTAGTGAATGCCAGCTTTGCAAAACCGCCGAAGTTTTTCACCATCTGCTGCTTTTGAAGTATCGAAGAGTTTTGATTTCTCTTTCCTGAGCAACCTGCCCGTTTTCGAAGTTTAAGTGGTATGTCAAACACGAGAGAAAGTGACATCGGAATATCCAAGCACCGAGAACTCTAAAAGTCGCATCGAAGTATTTTTGACGAAATTCGAGTTGTTTGGATAGCCCATGAAACATTGTCTCGTATTTGATACATCTGCAAACAAGACTAAAATGGAGAACTGGGTATCCAAACCTCCAAGGTGTGAAATACAATTATAATATTCTAATTTTAGCCTGCCAAGTAATAAATAGCCCTTTCAGAACAGCATTTTTCATACTGATCAACCAACATCATTACAGAACATTGCAGTTCTCATAAAAGTTTGCAACATGTTTCATTTGAGTGGCTTTCTTGCAATATAACACTCGAGTGGGACGTTTCCTAATCAACTACTATATGCCTGTTATAGTCCTTAAGTAATTTTAGGCTTAGCAGTCCTCACAGCTCTGACATTTTGAAATAAAAAATAACTGAAACTACAATGACATTTGACCGTCCCCTAAGAATTGGCCAAATACAACAGACAATTTAATCCGGTCTGTCCTTAACTTTATAGCTTAATGCGTATGCGTTAAATGATGAATGCGATAAATGCGAATGCGTTAAATGATACGATACGCTGGCCATACATTTAAATGTTTGGTCTGGCTTTTTCCAACTATAATTTTGCTTTGCGACGCCATTGTGATACTGTCTTCTTTCTTTCCGAAACACTACAAGGAACTCTACTGATAACTTATGTGGCAAACGAGGACACACTGTTGCGGACACATCGTTGCTCATGGCGATTTGTTGCGCGAGAAAACGCGGAAACACTTGTTGCGAACACATTCGTGTCGGCAACCATGAGTCCTGATTTGCCACCACCTTTAACGATGGCGCAAAACTGTTTACAGTGAACGGTTCTGGTGATGCAGTCATCAAAAAGAATAGCAAAATATAATCTTCAGGAATATTCAATAAGAAGAAAAAGAAACTTAAAAGAAGGAGTAACAAAACATATCGTTTTGTGTAACAAAGTTTGGTGCGATCGTACGCGAGTATCAAGAAACAAAAGAAAACTATTTCCTGTTGCATTTACAATACAAATTCTAACACTTGAATTCTGCCATCTTACTTTCTAGTCCTTGGCAGAAAACCAAAAGCTATCTTAAAGACAATGTGGCAGTGCGCGCGTGATGCGGGGGGCAAGTGAGTTCAAAGTGCGGAACTTCATTTTTGAGCAAAAACAGACTACAATTGCATACAAATCTCGATTGAACTAAACTACTCTACTTAAACTTACTAAGCTTTAGAGTACGGATATTCAATTCTACCGCCGGGATAGTCTAGTGAACTAAACTAAGACAAGTTTTTACATACTGTAACGTGACCAACTTCCGTGAAATGCGCGACTCAAAGCCCGTGTGTCGGTTTACTTCTACTCTGCCCCAGTCACAGCCTTCTGTTTTTCACTTCCTCGTATTTTTCTGTCTTCTTGATAAAACCAGCATCGATCAGACTGTAAGCCATATCTATTATGGAGGTCTTCAATTCTCTCGGCTGATACCCAAGCTCTGCTTTTATCTTCAACGAAAGAAAAAAAAGGCACTGAGATAAGAGTTGGACACAGAACCAATTTTCTCGTATCCAGATCTCCACGCCCTAGTTGGAGAGTTTAAGCCTGGAAAGAGGTTAGAACTTCCTGGCTTACGGTGGCCAATTCACATTATCAACCCAGTTGATAAAACCATTGTTATACTTCCCACCGACGCAGCACCACAGTTTCTTTAGAAACTTATCCCCTCTTAACAAAAGAGTTAACGAGTTGCCAGATCCGATATGGCTTATCAACCTGCCTTCATGGTCATCGCCTGAACCAAAACCTCGAATTACCCGCGCAAAATTATACAGGGACAGAAACTAGACAAAGAATTCTTCCGTATTACTTTGCGAAATCGAACAACATACATACGAACATCCATACATAAACTTTATTTCACTTCGGATTAAAATAAGATAGTATTGCACAAGATTTTGGAAGAATAATTGTTTTATTTTACAACTAATCGTATTTATAACAAAATTCTCGATCAGTTTGGTCGGTTCTGCACGCGCCTATTTGTCGCGTAATCTTATCTATAACAAAATTATAGCAACCTCGTCCCCAGGGCCATCCGCGTGGTGCCCCCGACAAATAACCACGCGGATGGCCCTGGAGACGAGGTTGAAATTGTCGATTTTGATTGGTTCTGCGCGCGCCTATTTGTCGCGTAATCGGCGTGCGATCACGTGAATATCCAATTACAGGTATCCAATTTGAACAACTTCAAATTGGATGCCTGTAATTGCACACCTGCGTCATTCGCGCGTCAGTTCATGTTTCCCCTGGATCGCAGGCGCAAGTATTTTCACAAGAGCAAAAATGTTGAGTTCCGCTTTTAGGCTTAGCTAAAATCTCTTTATTTAAGATTACATACGCTGTTTGTTTCGAGAATATTAAAATGATTCATTTTCGAAAGCAGCATTCATTGTAAGAGTAGTACCTTCGAATTGTCCAACTTTAATTCTTTGTCAAGGCTAGGCAGTAAGATCTTCACTGTGCCATCAAACCATGAGAGAATTTTCATGCCAAACGAAGGGCAGACCCGGGTTGGAACGTTGTAACCTTAAGGTTAAAATACAAAAGGAAACTTGGTAAACTTAATAAGACGTTAAGATAGCCAGGGAAGCCGCTCGCTAAGTCATTTCCATTAAATATTACAAAAATAGGTCATTCTTTAGATCATCCAGCAGTGTCTCTTTTGCTCTGTAGTCCGTGGGGAGGAACACAAAAATAGTGAAAGAGCTTGAAACCGCAAGCTATGACTTTAGAGGAAAAGTGAGACTGTATCCAATCTACGCATTTACGACCTAAGGATACATTAAATAAGAAAGTTGGGCTTATTGTATAAAACAGATTAGTAGAAACTCAGCTGTGTTCTATTGGAAATTCGTGAATCTGATTGGTTCTCCCACTGTTTTCTATTCGTCGATAGAAAACGATCGTGCTCGCGTTGCTCTTTGAATGCGAGATTTTTCTTGATTTTTGGCTCAAAAAATACTTAAAATGTGGCGTTTGGAATGTAACCCTTAGAGTTTCTACTAAAACAATTAGACTACTCGCCCTCGTTTTCTATGAGCGATAGTCAACTCGGCTGCGCCTCGTTAAATATTCGCTCATAGAAAACTAGGGCTCGTAGTCTAATTGTTAAATAGAATATAACAGGTGACACTATTTACAAAGAGCAGCAGCTTAGCTGCTACCCGCTTATGTATGGTTATGTTATGTATGTTAAGGTCTGCTCTCTGAATATTGCTTGTTTCCCTGTGTTTGTCCAAGTTCTCCTCCTTGGACCTTTTCAAACAGATTTCAATAGTTTGGCCCATCATCTGTATATGTGAAAATTACCTAGAGGTCTAAATTCTTCATCAAGGATTTTTGCCATTTCATCCACCCATATGCAGCCAGTAATTGTGATATATCTGTTACCTAGGAGATGTACAAACAGGACGATTGGTTACATCTTTAATTGCTGAAGAAGTTACGAAGCAGCTATTCTAACACTATTCCATTGAGATGCGCAGATTTCCGAACTTCCGGATTTCTGGGTGTCTGCAGAGTGCATGCAGAATCAAAGGTAGCATTATTGCATGTGCATGGAACATAGCACGTTTTGCTCAACAATTGCTGATCATAGCAACTGACAACATGCTGTTCTTCAGTGCATCGCTGCTCAGTGCTCGATGGCAGGCACTCGGCCTGGTTCATGAGTGTTTTGACTACTGCTCTTCTGCTTAGTGCCGGACTGTGCGAATCAAATGAAAGGTATTTGTTAGTACGCGTAGCCTTGCGATGCACACTTACTTCCGTCTGGGATGACTGTGGTATTCATGTCAAGAAAGGCAATCGTTTGGTTGCCTGTGGCTGTTGACAGCTTATGTGAACTGAGTGTGGTGGTTGATGGAGTTTAGGTGCTTATGGAAGGGTTCAACATCATCTCTTTAATGTACGCGTTGGAGTCACCGACGTACCGTCGCCACCCTCTGGGCTTGACAGGTGAAGAGGTGAACGAACGAGTTTATTTTTAAAGGGACCCTGTCAAGGCATATTTGCCTAAAGCGTATAAATTCACGAAATGGTCCCTAAATTTGTGTAATAAGAACTGCTTTAGCTCTAACTAACTAACTAAATGATTAAAAACCTGACATCCTGACGCCTTTTCAAAAATCCATATCACAATCCGGGTCCTAATCATTTGTCGAGTACTGCTCTACGAAATAAAACCATTAATGTCCAGCTTCCAAAGATCGATGTATGCTAAAAATGGTGACAGTGTCATTATCATTGCATTTGCTGCATAGAAGAGAACCTCACCTGAGTGCAATATTTACTCAAACGATTGTTTGTTGCTAGGCAACTTACCAGGAGCTTTGGATGATGTCATTGCCGTTATGTGTGCTTGTGCAACATCTCTGACGTCACAGATTCCCATCGACATCTTCGGCACCATTGGCATTTCGCGCATGAGAAGACGTCTGTGAAACTGAATCAAAGTGGCTATTAGCCACCGAACTCGGAAAATGAGTTATAAATAGACAAGAATGTCTAGCTAATTACTAGATAAGAAAATCGCTCCATATTTAGCTAAAAACCCTCAGCAATGAACTATTAGCGAACGTTTGCACGGTTCAACTTCGTTTCTGCCAATATAATTATTTTTGTTTTAAATTTTATTAGATATGTCTTTAGTTAATTAGTTGTAAGCTTTTGCAATAAAAGTGTAAAAGTTTACAGTCATGCAAATAAAGCTTGTTGGTGTTGTTGTTTCCATGACTTACTTGAGTCTGCTCTGTTACCTGTATACGACGCAAAGCGGACTTGAAATGCCGAGGTCGGTTCGAGCCCACTTGCCGACATTTTTATTTCATTTTCTTTCTAGGCGATTTATTTATTGGACTCAAGTTTTGCTTTTTTCCGAGTGCGCTAAAAGTCAGACGATATTCCACAAGATTGGACAGGATAATTGTTTTATTATTCAAAAAAGTCAACAAAGTGCATTTTACAGCTAGATTAATTAACGTTGCCATTATGGAGCATTTTGCGGGACTTCAAACCCTGCATTTTCATTACCTCCATACTTGTGCAAGTAGATCCGTGCAACACAGGTCCAAGGATAAGACCAGGATTGATGACACACAGTTCAAACTTCTCATCATCTGTTAAAATTAACGTGTCTATAATTAATTTGATGATAATTTAGAACAATACTTAACATGACTTTATATAATTAATTATACTTAACTAAACAATGAGTATGGTACTTAAATGTTCTAACCTGGTAAATTATTGACTAGTTCCCAAGCCGCCTTCTCAGCCAAATTTTTGCTCTTTTCGTAAGGGATGGACTTGTCCAGTGCCGACCAATCTTCCTCTGTAAAGACTTTTTCTTCTGCAAGTCGGCCGCCTACAAATTATGCAAAACATTATAATCAGAATATCTACCCGCACAAAATTTTTGTCAATATTTTGGCGAGAACTCAGCGAGATTTTCGGCACGTTTTTAGCTGCCGAGATCCCGGTATTGCCGAGACCCAGCTCGACAAGATATGTAGGCATTAATTCGTTGCAATGTCAGCGAGATATTGGTATTCCGGTGATATCTTACCGAGATCGTTCCATTTTCTGCCAGTTCTTGGAGAAACCTCATGAGGAAGGATGTCGCTGAGATCTCACCAATATTGCCGAGATGACAAAAATCTTGGTGAGATCTCAAACGTGAAACATTTTGCACGGGTAGAATGTACAATCTTTAAACAAAATGGACTGTACAAAATTGGCTCAGATTAATCAAAAAGTAATAGGACATGTCGTTCACCTTGGGAATTCATGGGGCTACATTTGAACAGGTGTAACATTCTCACCCGAGGGATGGGGCACGGCAGATCAGTGTTGTATTCCAGGAGACTCTCGGTAGCCTCGCAGCTCCTATAACCTCTAAATTTCAGTGGTAGGGATAGTGTTGCAGCCTTATTGTTTGGGCTAGGGTCCGTTGTTTGTGATGTTTGTTCTTTTGTCTCACCTGAAGGCTGGTCCCCAATCAGGTGAGACCTTCAAAGAGCTGCGAGGTGACCCGAGACTCTGCCCGAAAGGATTACTCACTTTATGAGTTGAATATAGAAAACAGTCCCACTGAAAAGTTGATTCATTTCCATTAAGGTGGTTTAAAGGGTTTATATTTATGAACAAAAAACAAAAAACAAAAAACTTTAGAAACCCTTCTGTAGGTATGTGAAAGGAGTCTGTTTTCGTAGGTTGTTTCTATAACTCACAACTGTCCTCTTACTATAAATTGCTGCACAAGAACTTGTCAGCACAACCCGTTTAACTGCACCCTTTGTCTTGGCACATGCTTCAAGTACATTTGTAGTCCCTTCCACTGCAGGCTTTATGAGCTCATTTTCATCCCTTGGATTTGTGGCTGGGAATGGTGAAGCCACATGAATCACATACGTGCAATCTTTTACAGCACTGTCAGGGACAAGAAATAGAAACAAAAAACAATTTTAATATTTAATACACCCGAATAGAAACTGCCATGGTTTTACAACCAAATTACATTGCCTGGGAGTGCTTTGTCAATCTCCTTTAATGTCCATTGGCGATGTCATCTTTGGTTTGTCGTTGCAATGATCTTTTCTCTTACTTGTTGTAGAAACACAGTATTGATTATATTATAATAAAAATAACAAGGCACTTGTTTGATGTTGTGTGGGGAGGGGGGCACTCGCAAAGGTTTGGGTGTGGCTGCTCTAATGGGGTCTAGGAAACCCCTGCCCTGTTTTAAGCTGAAATTTGCTACCGCATCTTTAATAGACTTGAGTTAGATTCAATTGTATATCTCATGTATCTCATAATGACAGTGAAGGCGATGTTAAAGGGAGCTCTGCCATGGATATCGCAGTGTCTAATTGACGCGGGTCGCGGTTATATTGTCGCGGGTTTTTAAAATTGCTTAATGTGATTGCTAAAATTAATCCCATAACAAATTGTAATATAATTGTAACCTAACCCTAACCCGCGACAATTTACCGGCGAAAATTTACTGGCGACCCGCGACAATTTACCGACATCATTTTCTGGACCCGCGAAAATTTACCCGCGACCCGCGCCGTTTAGATCGTCACAACATCGCATCCTGAAAAGTTTACCCTACAGTTTTCAAGATTATCAATTACAATCCTTCTCATTCAAAGACATCCCTGTTTTTGAATTGCTTACTGAAGTGAATGATTTATTCTACAATTCTATTTGCACAACATCATCAATTTACACCAGCATTTGGCTATATGGATGGTTGATCATCTTTACATGTAATTATAGTTATTATAATTTTGTGGCTTTGTTTATACTTTGCAAAATATGTCACATGAAAGTGCCAGGAGCGACTCGAGTCTGTTTTACATTTTATTCTAAGATCAATACGTTTTTGCTGCTCCGTTCATTGTTGAGGTTGCTTTTGTCCTTTGGCAAATAATATGTCACTGCAATTGCAGTGATGTTCACTGATATGCAAATTAATTTAAGAATTTAAATGCATGATTTCTTCTGTAATATCCAAATTACATATAAAGAATACCATGTCACTACAAAAAAAGAAACATTCTGTCTAAAACTATCAGGAACTGCTAGAGTTCTCATTTTATATAGTTTGTTAAACCCCTCCCATTCATGCCTCGTTTCTATTTTAACTGGTGTCGTTATTTATCAATCTAACCAACTCTAATCTTTAATTACTTCTTTTAATTTAAAAGTTTGAATATTAATGACTGACCCAGAGCTAACGCAAAACAGTATTCTTTTAGGCCATTTACTTGTACATAAAACGAAAATCATCCCGGCATCCACTCCAAATGTAATTGTTATATCCGCTTGCTTCAGAAACGATACCAAAAACATTAGCTAAATACCTGGTGCAAATAGCGCGACTCAATATGTTACAAGCTTATGGGATGTCACGCATGCTGAGTTTTTCAGATACCGGGGCCTTCCTGAAAAGCGAGGTATTCTGCTGAAAGGTTACATCAAGAAAATCGAATTACTGCATGGGAATGTTTGTTGGCTTTAACACAAAAGATATGGTTAAAACTTCTTCGCGTGGTTGACTGATATTAAAGTCATTAAACCCCAAACTGGCGTTAATCCTTCCTCACGCCTTCTGCAATTGACACGCACTTTAACTTTAATGAACTACAAAATAGCGATCGATAAAACTCACTCGATCCAGGATTCTTTCTTCATAAGGTCTGCCTCGGCCAATTCCAGCTTGTCTTTGGCATTTTCTGGACACAGCATTTTCAAAGGATTAACCTTCTGCTCGTTCGCTAGACTTCTCACAGTACCTCGAACGATATATTCTCCGGAATCAAGCAATTGCTTGACAACATGCATTGCAAGAAAACCGGAGGCGCCTGTTACAAGAACACGGGTCATGTCGCCGGTGTAGCGAAACTAACAAGGTTTTCTCTCGCAATTCAGCGACTTGCACACGGGCAAATATGTCAAATATAACAACTGACCACAAACGTGTCAACTTTGTACGTGACACAGATGACGTAAAACAAAAGAAAAAGATGATGAGAGACAATGCTGCCTCAAACTGTAAAGAATCACGGACATTTGCATACGGCCCACAGAGAAAGGGCCCGTTTCTCTTTGTTTACAGATCGGAAGGGTGGGAAAGTTGGCCATGACTCAGCAGGGACGCTTCATTGGGCGCGCAAATCCCGCACAAAAGAGGAAACATTCGTTGCGGACACAAAATGTTTCCGAATATAATCGTGAATTTTTGGTCTTAAAAATATAAATATTGTTTTAGGGGCTAAGGGGCATTGTTCCTGTTCTTTGTTCTAATGTTCCACTTGTTTTCTAATGTAACAGCTGTTATTGTTTGGGGAGCTAGGGGCATTGCCGCCTGTTGATTGTTCTATTGTTGTACTGGTCCTCTAGTGCAGCAGTTGCTATTGTTTTTAGGGCTGGGGGCATTGTTCCTGTTGTTTGTTTTACTGTTTTCACGCAGGGCATCCAGCCATTCATGCGAGACCTTAGGAGAGTTGCCACGTGACCCTTCTTTCAATCACACCTACTTCTGATTAAAGTATCTGGTTTAAGCGAATAGACCAATTGCGATATCATGAAAATTCTAACATGGCGCCGAGGCTTGGGGGACTAAAACAAAATAAATTATTCATTCATATCTAAGCCTCGTTGTAAAATCTTTTGTTTTATTCCACCAAGCCTCAGCGACATGTTAAAATGTATATTTCAAGCTCCATTAACCCAATCAATGTCATCTGGTATCACTGGAAAGCTCTTTCCCTCCTGTAGAACTGGGGTAAAAGGGATTCCAATTTTGGCCAAAGCTGATGACATCAGAATCAGAACAAAGGCCAACGTCTGTCATGGCCGGTGTTGGAGTCAATGGGTTAACACGCATTGAAATTGGTGGTAGCATTGCAGCAATATTGAAGATTATGCGACCAAACTTTTTGATACAGTCACTTCAGATTCAAGGCGCTCAGCGACTGAGCTGACAGAAGAAAGAAACTTAATAATAAAGTCAGAGGACAAAGCAAAAGCCGAGACAGAATTCATTTTCTAAACAAAACCTTTATTTCGTGCGTTGGTGTAAGACACAAGTCAACAAAGTTGCTATTGCTAACTCTTGTACTCAAAACCCAAGGAAACTTAGTCTGAGAGCGAAGCACTTGAAAACCAAACTCGGGCACAAAATCAAAACTCGTAAACAAAAGACGATAATGAAGTAGTACCGTCAACAACCAAAAATCCGAAAAAAGAAAGTAATTTCTGAGTAGCAGATCTGTGGTGAAGACAATAACCTAAAGCAACCTCAACTTGTTTATTTCAGCATGCAGACGTCTGGATTCCTTCTTGAAATCCAAAGGAGCAACACCCACAGACGTACATTTGACGCGAGACTCATCCTGTGGACAAATGAAGGCAGTGAGTAACCTTGCAACAGCATAATACATCTTAGTTGTTTGAAACTTATTTAGGAGCTATATCACGGTTTGTGTCTTGAAAAATCCTAATTTGTAATCCGTCTCAATCTTCTCCATCGTCAACCATCCCTGCTCCTTTTTGCTTTGCTATCACCTCTTTGGTGTTTTTCTGCCTTAGTAGACTATTAGTTTTAGGTTTCCTTCATTTTAAGGGGAATTTAGTTCATCGTAAAAAATAACTCAAAATATCGTGACGACGAGCTCAAAGCTGAGCTGGAGAATGAAGAGCTCAGGTAACTCCAAGTCTTTCCCACTTCGTCCACCTCTACCATGACTCGTCATTCCTATAAGGGTCTTACATTATACGTCTCCACTTTCGCACGAATCCTGAAAATATACTGCTTGAAGTTTGTAGCAGAGAAGATCTCGTCAAATGCTCTGTCGTCACCCTGCAAGAAATGGTACAAAAACTGTAGTCTTGTTACGTGAAACAGTCTTGGCAGCGCCGTACAAGTGGTCGAACTCTTACCGAGTCTCTGAGCTGACCGAGGCGATCAGCAGTTGTGTTGAGAACAATTTCCGCTGATTCCTGGAAACAAGTTACCCACTGGTCACAAGTGAAATCTGCCAGGTTTGTCTGCAAAAGCGATAAAAGACCAGTATGAAGCTCTGCTGCAAACAAGAGAAAACCTGCAACTTGTCGCAAGCTCAACACTTCCACAATGTACAGTGTATTTGCTTTAACAGTTGACAATCACAAGCTCATGCATTATCCCCCAGCAAACAATAGACCTTTTTCGCTTGGGCGGTTTGTTGCCCCATGACAGACCATGTGATGACACTCTAGTCTTGCGAATTCTTCCTTTCAAATTTCCCAATAGTTGCGTATATATGAATAAATAATGTTTGGATGGATAAAAGATCAATTCTCTAGAGAATGTCACATGGTATGTAATGGCGCAACAAACACCCAAGCAGAATTTATAATGCTTTAGTGTTTTTTATATAATTAATTAACGAGGGATCCGCTGTAATTGGCTTGGCTGTAGTGGTCTCCCTGCCTAATATTTTTATGTATTCTAGTTAGGCGAAGCTAAATAAATAAATAAAGGTCCAATCAATCAAAATGGCTTCAAAATCTTCTCCAGGTAAAGATCATTTATACCGTCCGCCATCTTGTTTTCCGTTTGCAAGGTTAGTGTCACGTGATGAGCCAGGTAAACTTCAGAGAGCCGCGATTGTTTTGGTGCTTTGACGTTCGCCGAGTTTCCTAACCAATATCCCTCTACTAACTATGATCTTGGTTGTTTAAAAATGCACGTCACATGACACTTACTTGTAACATCAGACGATACTTGAAGTCAGGATAAGTCTTATTACATTTTTCACAACGATAAGAACTGTCTCCCTCCTCGATAACCTTCTTGTTACATTCAGCGGATGGACAAGCCTAAGGCAAACAAAAGCAAAATGCCAATGGTCAAGAAAAAATACGTCGCCTCCAGGTGTCGCGGTATGTCTAGCAGGAGGGGTAGGTCTTATTTGTTTAGTTTCTTTGAGTTCTTCTCGAGGAGAAAACGTGGACACAAAACAGCGTTTTAGACAAAGTCAGCACGGCCGGGTAGCCCGGGTTTCTTTTTCTTTTGTTCAAATGCATTTTCTGCAATAATTTTCGCTTTTCTTTTTAGAGCATCCAAACATCAAAATGTAGACAAAGAGAGTTAACATGCGTTTGCTTTTTAAGCTTTCGTATCTGAATTCAAAATTCGCACTAACCCCGGGTTATCTTAATCTGGCTTTGAACAAACCGGCCCAGGTGGACAGGTTCGAAATACTCACCTTGTATAAACAATTGTCTTTTTTGGTGTACGCAACAGTAGCCTTCACAGTAAAATAATCGGCCTACAACAACGAAACGGAGAGAAGGATATTACAACGCACGCAAATGTTCCAGGAAATTGCGTCGATATAGTTAAAGGGACATTATTACGGGAAATTGATGCATTTTCTCCGGGATTTTTGGTCATAACGAAGCTTAAATTATCGATAAATTATGACTTAGTAGCTTCCCTCATTCACAAGATGCGCCAGGAAGTCAGATGAAGATGTTATGCGAATTATTTAAGAGGGCAAACAGAGTTTTAAGTGATTTATTCAAAACTCAAGAGTTTGAAAAGGTCTTGCTGACCTTTTTAATTTCTGATCAAGCAAAATGCTTGTGTAACCATGAAGACAACGCTTTCGTAACTTCAGGGGACTACTAACCATTGCATTAAACTATAGTCTGCAGAGGACACTATTCCCTATCCTACACAACATACCCAGCAGCCCATACCGGTATTTAGGAGTAACCCCTCCCCTCCCCCAAGATGTCTATCTATAGCCTCAGTAGTAATATAAGTCGTTTACCTTATCTCCCATACCAAGGTTTTCAGCTTTGATTTGATTGAAGGTTTTATAATTTGAACCTGGTGAAATAACAAAATTGCTGTTTTGTAAATAATGCCAGAAATGAAAGGGATATGTATAGTTATCTATCTTCCAGGCATGCAATAGACCTTTTTAGCTACGTATGTAAATTGTCCATTTCAGATCATGTGATGCTCTCCCGAGAATTACTCCTTTGTCCATTTGGAAATTATTCATTCATTTCAGCGTGGATTTGTTTGAATTTAAAAGCAATAAGTCTCACGGGTATCATCACGTGATCTGAAATGGGGCAACAAACAAACGAAGCTAAAAAGGTCTATTATACCTGACTGCATAGGTACTGTTTATTTTTAATGCTAATTTACTGGTAAGGCTCAGTTTTAGATCAAGCTAACCTAAAATGATACTTACAACTGAGTTTTCAGTGTGTACATTTTGAATTTCTTTTTACAACGCAATACTTACCCATAGCTCCTCCTGAGCTTTGTCCAGAAAGTGACTCAACATTTGTATTTTTACCAACATTCTCATACCTGCATCAAGCAATGAACAAGATTAGACACTGCAAAACAATTTGTGAAGCGTTCAGCTTTCATCATGAAAATAGATAGTTAATTTGCATAATTCAATCGTCTTACACCATGTTTTTCTGAAAGGAAATCAAATTCCTTTACTTTTCACTGACTTTACAAAACATCTAACATTTTCCCTGACAAGATTCAGTACCAAAAAATAAGTATTACCATCCACGCAAAACGTACACCTCTTTGACCTCCTTAGGATTAGCTCTCATGTTGGTTGAATTCAAGACTGACAGAGAGCGACCTGGGGACGAGCAAGTTTTGGAGAATTAGGTACTTAATTAATTCCCCAGTATCAGTATTATCATTAACATTTAAAGTATCACAGGTTCTTCTCTACAGTTTGTAGAGTATTAGCTAATTAATCAATTGCCATGTCAGTATTATCATTAGAGAGCTTAGGCAATTATGACGGCGACAGCTGGGACGATGCCTGCTTAAAAATGAATTTATATTTTACACACCAATCTCGCAATTGCCTTGATGTATTCGGTACATCTATCGCTTTCAAACGTAGTTCTTGTAGAAAGTATAAGCATGGTGTTTATTTTCAAACAGAAGTACTCAAAAAGTACTCAAAACTTGGTCATTTCACGTTGTTGTTTTACAGAGGACAGCAGAGAAATGTACAAAAATTATAACACCCAACTAGAGCTATAGCCTATTGTATTGCTCATTTGTTTAGTGACGCTCTCGTTGACATTGTCGTCATGGTTTGCTTAAGCTCCCTAATAACAATTAAGTACTACAAGTTCTACCCTGCAGTTTGTAGAGTAGAATCCTTTGCATCAAAAAGTTAAATACGTATTTACAAAAGTTACATAAAAAGAAAAACAGAACAACATGTAGCTGCAATCACACTAATGTAGTGCAAGTAAACAGCCTTCCCCAGCTTAATGCTAGAAATGGCAAATCCAGATTAGTCTCATTTATATCAAGTTTCAAATAATATCATATTTCTACCTACCTCCAAACTCCGAGACTCTAGCACCTTTCAATGCAAGAACAGGATTCTTTCCAACATGTTCATCAAATTTAATAGCCTTGGAAAAAATAAAAAAGTATTCCAGGTTCGAAGACTGTATTATCTTATAACCTTCCCACCCATCTTTTCGCACTTCATACAAATTTGACACAAACAAACATTTCCACTGGTAACAATGCTCTTGCTTACATTGCTTAGCTCATATCGACATTTATTATATGGTCGTGACTCACATGGACTGGAAACTAGCAAATTCACGAATTTGACTGGCTAAAATCGATATTGACCGTGGTCTAGATTTCCCATCTAGACCGCAATCTAGCTTGGTTGCATTTTGGGGTCAGAAAGTTACAAACAAAACAGAAACACATTGTCTAAATGGAAAATTAAAAAAGCTAGACAAGAATAAAAAGTAAAGATACGACCAAACTTTTGCGAATTTAAGTTCAGCTCATCGCTGTTCGCAAACAAAATGTCAACAAGAATGAAGCAGTGTTGTTAAGCAAATTTAAGTTTCCGTTTTGCCATATATATAATAAACATCTTATTAACTTAGCTTAGTCGGTCTGTATGGGAGAATCTTGACCTCAGTCATGAGTACCGTTGGTAACCACGACCTCAGTCAAGATTCTCCATACAGACCTCCCGCTCAGTTAATAAGAGCTAATTATTCCACTCAGTACTGTCTTACATACATCTTCTCCCCACAGAGTAACTCTGACACTCTTTTCAGATCTGTCTAACAGAGTAATGTCCCTCTTAGAAACCTGAAATATAATTTCACAGAAACACATTCAGGAATACTGGCCATGTGACAAACATGGTTGGTTTAGTCAATCCACAATCTTAAGAAAATTGACACTTACTTTTCCAAAGCGAAACAAGAAACTACAACATGCTTTAGTTTAGAGCCATCTGCCTATCTGCTATCACACCACAAGGGCATGACACATGAATGTTAGCTTGAAAGTTAACCCATTGACTCCAGGAGATTTTTGAATGAGACAGGAAATACTTAACATGGAGTAGCCAAGGGTAAGTGAGGGAAATTTTCCCCCTAGTTTTTGGCGGAAATTTCTAAGCGTTTTTGTGCATATTTCAAGCTCCATTAGCCCAATCAATATCATCTGGTTATCATTGGAAAGCTCTTTCCCTCCTGCAGAACTGGGGTAAATGGGATTCCTATTTTGGTCAAAGCTGATGACGTCAGAAGCAAAACAGAGGCCAAGGTCTGGGTTAAATAACACAATGGGTTAAATAACACATCATTGTCCTCAGAGAAATTCAAAACGTTAAAATTGGAATGTTATTTGCACTCTGTTTATGGGACACCACCTCAGAAATATATAAATATATAATTTTAGTTTCAAACCTGTCTGTTTGTTGTTCTGGTGGTTATTTGTGTGACATCATCACAGCTGATCACAATACCAAGAACATCTGATGAGAAAAACAGATACATGTTTAACTGCCAAGTTACTCACAGCTCTAGGTGAAAGAGGTCTACAAGGAAGAAAATTACCCACCAACAAGAGAATCCGCATTACACTGGGACAAATCACCAATCTGGATAAAGTTGTACTGGATGGTTGGCAAGTTGCAATCATCATTGCACTGGAAAAAAAAGAGTAACAAGGGATTGGTACCCATGGAACTTTACCACATTATTATAGGAGGTCCTGGTCAGGTTTTTCAACACAATGAGCTCAGAATACACAATTAAACATTGAAGTCTTGATGGCCAACAGAGTGTGACATCACAAATTTTTCAATTTTTGAAATTATGGTATTCATTAAGATCTTCAGAAAGAACATGATGAAGAGCCCACTTGCCATAAATCAGCATCTTATTTCAATTTGCCTTTGTTCTAAATGGTTTAGAACAGAGACAAAATTACAAGGATTTGCATGGAGTCACTGAGGCATGAAAGGGCCAATATCTCACCCGCAATTTGAAATAAGATGCTGATTTTTGGCAAGTGGGCTCTTCATCATGTACTTTCAGAATATGTCAGCAAATCCTGTAATTTCGTAAATTTAGTTTTTGCGATGTCATCACTTTACCACTATTGTTTTATCAAAAACTTCTAATAGATTCAGAATAAATCAGCCAACATCATTTATTACAGCCAGGGAACATCGCCATTCCTTTCACTTTTATTTTAAATGAAAGCAATTGGTAGGTCAAAACTATTTAATAGATGCAATGTAAACTTATTTAAGTGAATTTTGAAATGACTTTACTCCACGCCATGATGACAATCTTACCGGCTCAATAACGCTGTCATTGTTTAGATACATCTCATAGTCATTCTTCAGGGATGAGAACTGCCTGTTTGCAGTCCTTAAAGAACATTTGGAGATATAGAACACCTGGAAAAAAGATTTTGAAATACTCCAACCACAGACTTTCTTTACACAATATCTGGCGCTGAGCGACACTTTGTAGACCCGTTTCCCTATTTAAAGGGGCAGTGTCATGGCATTTTGGCGTCATTTTAAAATGCTGAAATGTGTTCCTGCATAAACGGAAATCCAAAAATAATTGTGTAGCTTTGTTAGCAAGGTCTACATCACTACACTGAAACCATTCCTTGTCGCCATGGCAAGGATGGAAGCGAATTAGAGCCATTCCCAGAAAATATTGCCAGAAATTCGTTATGGTTTGCTCACTGAGCCACAATTTGTTTGATATCTTCCTGTTAGTCCACCAGGAGCATTTTGAGAACGAGTAACAAATGTAATTTAAATTTTATTGAAAAAGTATATTCTGAAATAAGAATTTTGCAAAAAAGTTTGCCAATTTTCTTCAGGATGAACTGCTTTTTGTGCAGCTGGTTACGGAGATTAACGGTTTTAATCTAATTGATATTGTACAAACCTTGTTAATTTCAAGCATTTCATAGAACTTGTCAACGGCATCATTAAATCCAGTTGCTCTTATTTCTCCCTGGAAAAGTTACCATATACCAGGTAATACCAATAAGAAGTCTCCACATTTTTAGGCCTATCAGTCTCAGCCTTAACTTTTATGGCTTGAAGAAACTTAGATCTCTGATCTTGCCCTTCAAAAACGGTACTTTTCTTGCCCATGGTAGTTGTAGCTTATCTCAGTTTATACATTTCATGCCAGGTTATTGAGCAGTGAAGTTCGAAGCAAGAATAATGTTTTCCTCTGAGCATATTTTCAGGAAATGCCAGTTTTTTCATTCCAAAATTGTGCCAGGGAGTATCTACAGAGATCTAAGGTTTTCCAGAGCGGCTGTGGACGATTTGAAGGGGACTGGTGACCATATTGACGCAAAGAGGGTTGGTGGTGAATGGACCACATGTTGCCCCGAGAGGACTCTCTGTATCTTAGGAGTCGACAATTTGTGGAGAGGAGAGTGCAGATCCATGGTTCTGGTGTGTCGAGACTGGGGGAGTATGTAGGTGCAATATAGCCAACTGGCCAAAAGGACTGTGTTTTGTATTGTTGTTCTCAAGATGTTTACAAGCATTTTTCAAGGCTTGTGCAAGCCATGTGTCTATATTAATGGTAATTAAAACTTACAGAATTTGATATTATTTTTTTACAAACCGACTCATCCACAAGATCAACATTGAAGACACGCCCTTCCCCTTTTGAATTGCTCCAGGTACGTATGTTGGACTTGCTTGTGACACGGGCACGAATGGTCCACCTGTTAAGTTGAAATATAAACCAGATGAACAAAATGCAGTGCTTCAGTAAGATTTGAATACGGTGGTCATGTAATGTTTTCAACCATTGGAACAATTAAAAGGAGTATCTAACCATTAAATTAATGTGAATTGCTAGTTCCTTTTTATTTGTCCATTTGCTCATTCATATGCGAGAGAGAGAGTAGCCACAGCAAGAGCCAGGTCTTACTGAAAACACTGATAAATATTCATAATCTTTCAAAATCGTTACTTACCCAGGGCTCGACACTAATGGTAGTCAGCTAGCCACAGACCAGTAGAAATTTAGTTTTGGCTGGAAGGTTTAGGCTAGCCACTTGAATTTGGCCGAAGTAGTTTCTGTCTTTCGTCAAGCAAGAGAAACACATTTCTTGGAAATAAGATCAGAATTTTATTGTACACATGTTACCAGGCCACGTGCCACAAAAACTGTTGTTTTATTATTGTAATAGTGTAAATGTTTAAGTTACATTATGAAGAGAATCGCCTGCCTTGTAGCGATATATATATATATTATAATTCTGCTGTTATTGAGGCACCAAGCAGTCACTAGCCACTAGGCTAGTAAGTTGAAAAGTTAGTGTCGAGCCCAGCTTACCTGTTCTGATATGGTGTCACTGACGATATTTGGTGAACTGTTCTTGCGTTTGCCCCTTTAGACTCCAGTGGCTGGTGACTGCAACAAAATACTCTGAAAATAAGTTTTTTTGGCACATTGGTCTGTCCCACTTTTTTGTCAAGTAAAGACTTAAACCTAGTAACAGTACAATGTACAGACAATTAGCCAAAATTCATGCTAGGACATAATTTTTGAAATGTGAACATTGAAATAACGAAGTATGCGTCACTTTGGTCATACATGTATATAATAATGATGACGATAATAATAATAATAATAACAATAATAATTATTATTATTATTAGAATAATAATACAAAAAGCTCTTTACCAATGGCATTTGAGTGAGGAGAATGAAATCTCTAGGTTGTTCCTCGCAGGGGTTACTATTGAGGCAACAGTATTGCAATAGAAGTGATGCTATCGTGATAGCATTGAGGTAGTGACATTTTGTTTAGAGCAACTGCAAATTGAATGTTGCAATGCCTCCTAGAGGGGGGTCTACAAAATGTTTCACCACCATTTTGAATGCGGACAAGAGCCTGGAGACAAATTTAGAAAGCGAACACGACAGACCAAGTTGGGGAAGTTAGTTTTGGCGTAAAATTGTCCTTTGAACTCAGAATAATGAACAGCACAGACAGACGAGAACAAAAGAGGAATTTCTTTATTTAAGAAAGACACCACAGCATTTAAAAACCATCGTAACTATCGAAAATTAAACTTGCTGTCAATGTATTGCTATCTGAACCTTTTCAATCGCGATGCATTGATAGTTCGATGTATCGCTACACCCCTAGTTCCTCGGCTTCAAAGGTCATTCGTAACACAAACCTTCCATATGTCGCAGATGCTAGTCCAGCTCCCCTGGAGGGGCCACCTACTGGCCCACCACTCGTCATCATACCACCTATTTAAAAAACCAACATAAAATATGTTGTTTCTTACTATATACAATAGAAACTTTACAATGTAGCAAATAGAATTTATGCAACCCAAGTATAGCCTCAGCTTATCTTGGCAGGTATTCACAATAAATAAACATTATTAGTCGTATTAGCAAAAAATAAACACTAAAACATTATAAGCTAAAAGATCACGTAGCTACAAGTTAAAAACAATGTCATTATTTTTGTAATCCCTGATTCCCTCTATGAGACTTGCAAGCAGGGAATCATGGTAGTTGCATTCATTTGCGTGCGCAAAACAACTCTCGAGGAAGTCTTGAGGATGTTGCGCATCATGAATACAAGTACCATGATTCCCTGTACACAAATCTCATAGAGGGAATCGAGGATTGATATATTTACAAGAAATCACAGCAGTTAACAGAGATTAGATTACCATTGTGGGAAATTTTCAGTTTGGTCTACCAACAAAGCAAATAAACTGGGTTTGCATTTGATGATAAACACTAATACATGCAATTATTTACCTGGCATACTGGGCTGAACAGTTGCTCCATTTTGTTGTGCTTGACGCTCACTGTTTGAATTTTCATTTACGTTTTTGGGATTTCCAATCCGTCCAGGAACTTCACTTCCAGACTTAATTACAGTCACCTCGAGGAGTATCAATACCTTCCTAAAGGGTAACAAAAGTCATCAACAACTTGTCAGTGGTTTAACAAGGCAAACACAGGGTTAC
>OX393570.1:19630089-19700089 GCA_947652115.1 Blastomussa wellsi | reverse complement strand
AAAGACATTGCTTTTAGCGGATTTATTGCAAATGAAGAGAAGAGCCAGTGGGTTCCTGCTCAATCGGGAGAACTGTTGGGTTTTATAATGGATTTACAGCATGGAATTTTCCAGGTTCCTGCCAGAAGAGTTGAGGCACTGAAGCAGCTGATAGCTACAATCCTAGCAAAGCAATTCGCGGTCTCAGCGAGATGTCTTTCACGTATGACAGGATCCCTAGTTTCCATGGGTCTTGCCCTGGGTCCGGTAGTCCGTCTCTGGACACGAAGCATCTACAGTGACATCTGTCGCGCTGATTACTGGGATAAGCCGTTTGTTATGTCGCAAGAAGGGCAATCCGAAGTGCTGTTCTGGAAGGACAATTTTGACTGCAGTGGGTATCCAATCTGGTCTCCTAGTGCAAAGGTGGAAGTCCTTACTTATTCTGATGCAAGTGGGCAAGGCTGGGGAGGATTTGCAGTGCAGTTTTCGGATAAGGTGGCAAGAGGTAGCTGGTCTTGTGCAGAAAGTGCAAAAAGTTCAACTTTTAGGGAGGTGAAGGCTATTCGGCTAGTGCTGGAGTCCTATTCTGAAGAAGTCAGAGGGAAGGAGGTCCTCCATCGAACTGACAATAAGAACGCAGAAACAGTTTTATCTGTTGGAAGCCGCAACAAGGAGTTACATCAGGAGGCGGTAGCGGTTTATAAACTGTGTAGAGAGTTGAACATACGTCTGTCAGTGCAGTGGGTAAGCAGGGACGAGAATACGGAAGCAGACGAACTGTCAAGGATTGACGACCCTAACGACTACATGCTGGATCCTGCCTGTTTCAATTATATTGATGTCTCATGGGGCCCCCACACAGTGGATCGTTTCGCTAGTGTACAAACAAAGCAACTAGCAAGATATTGTAGTCGATACCGTAACCCAGGATGTGAAGCAGTTGACGCGTTCACAGTCTCTTGGTCGAAAGAGAACAACTGGATTTTTCCTCCTCCATACCTCATCCCACGCATATTGAAGCATATGTCTGCTGGATATGAAGATGGTACGTTACTTGTCCCGCGGTGGCCCTCAGCTATTTGGTGGCCTCTCCTGGTTGATACAAATGGATCCTGGAGAGCCTTTGTTACTAACTCAATGACATTTGATCCCTACGAAGGGATTTTTCTATCAGGATCCGCTGCTAGCAATATCTTCACGACCAGCATCCCATCCTTCCAAATACTGGCGCTCCGTATCCGCTTTAATGCATGATTGACCCACCTGGGCAATAAATTGGATGTGCCAATGCTACCTCTGTGCTGTCTTGGCATAGTGTTCCGCAATGATTGTTATGTTACTGTGACGACAGATAGGCCTAGGCATGCAGGTCAATGTTATGACGAATCATTGATTCTGTAATCGGAAAGCTTGTGCATGCCATTTTTGGCGTGTCCTGGCAATTTACCCTAGCTGTGTTGGCCAAAGGGTTTATTCATGCTTCTGAGATAAGGGTATTCTTTTACCACTTATTGCTGTTTTGGCTATGTGGTACCAGATGATGGAATATGTTTACTTGTAACTGGCAAGTTACCCCTAGCTGTTTTGGCCAAAAGGGGTTACATGTATTCATGCTACTGAGACAAAGATATTCATATACCACTGCTGCCGTGTTGGCTGTGTGGTAGCAGATGATGGTTGCGCAGTTACTTGCAACTGGCAACTTACCCTTAGCTGTTTTGGCCGAAGGGGTTATTCATGTTGCTTAGATAAGGGTGTTCCTCATACTACTCATGCCGTGTTGGTTATGTGGTAGCAGATGACGAAAAGCGTGTTAACGTACAACAATCATGTCGAATGTTTTGTTTGCTGTTAGGGCAATGTGTTATTGTCAGTTTAGGAAAACGTATGGTGTTTTGGAATCAGTTGTTCACTCATGGCCTAATTTAATTGCAGTGCCTGCCTTTGTTGAGGAGGAAGTGAACCTATCGGTTTGGCTGAATGAAGAGACTGTGAGCCATCCCAAACTGAAACAGCTCGCCAAGTCTTTACCAAGTATTTTAGTCCAGGATAGAGCGCCGAAAACAGTGAGTTCATATGTTCGGACATATCAAGCATGGAAGAAATGGGCATTTCAGTTTAGTGCCACTCCTTTGCCAGCTGACCCCAGTGTGTTTTCCCTGTATATGGTGCATCTCATCCAACAAGGGAGCTCAGTTTCATCACTAAACTCTGCTATTTATGGAGCTAGCTGGGTCCACAAGAAGAGTGGTTTCCGGGAGCTGAGCAGTTGCCCAGTAGTCCAACAGGTGGCAGAGGCGGTCGGCTTGGCATGGCTACCAGTGGTGTGTGAGAAATGTCTTCCGCTTGAATACCGTCTGTTGAAAATTAGTTTTTTTTCTAAAGGTTTTCGTATTTATTTTTCAAAACTCCCAATGCTTTAAATATCTTGGAATTAAAGTGTTGTGATAATTTTATATCTCTGCACACCCATGTATTATTCTTTATATCACACCATAAATTACCACTTTGTACTTACATGTATAAAGGTTGATTCCATCAGATAGGACAAGCCTAGGTGATATGAAATAAACAGCAAGTAAACATATTGATATCCAAAACTATAATTAAAAAGAAGTTTACATAATATTATGTTTGATTGTAATAATTCATTTGTATCAATCACAGGACCATTTGTTGAATTTACAGTGTAAACAGTACAATAAATTCTGATCTATGTAGGTCAACTTAAACGAATTTGTAAATCCTTTCAAAATTGGAAAGAATGGTGTTTTCATTTTTGTAATAAGTTCTTTCGTTCCAGAGTTATGTGTTTTTGTATTTTGCAAATGAGATAACTGACGACTTCACGAGTGGTTACAGTATGGGGTGAAACACAAAATGAGCAATACCTCAGCAAATAATAAAGCATTAATTTTAAATCTGTGAGCCCCAAATTTAAACATTGCACATTCTCAGTGTCATCCAGGATTTTAGTCATAACCTGCATGAAGTCAGAATATGTAGGTGTTTTTTTGCTGTTCACACCCTTGCTGGAACATGATTTGTTCTTTAAACTCCTTGATGAAGTCTGTGTAATCAGACAAAACCATTCAGAGAATATAAAGTATAAACAAGTTTCAGTGTGCTGAAGTTAAGAAATTGCTTATTAAAGGTGCCAGAAATATATCCAGGAGCTTTGACTATTGGCAGCCAGCTCCTAGATGGAGGCTGGCAAATAGGATAGGATAGGACAGGATAACTTTATTTAAACACGGTAAACTCATCAGTCACAACTTGTCAATGTTGTAAGCCAAACTATCAGTGAGTAGCTTCAAGTAATGCAGTGACAGTAGAATGAAGAGGTCAAAATCCCGATTGGTGGCTAGAAATGAGTTTGTGTTCAGTAAGGTGATTATAGAGTTCGTCATAAATGATTCTCTTGAAGACCTTGGCTACAACTGGAATTACTGAAATTGGGCAGTAATTATTTAGATCTGAACGATTACCCTGTTTGAACAAGGGGATAACTTGCGAAAGTTTCCATTCATCTGGGAAAATTCCAGAAACCATAGATTGGTTAAAGATAGCACAGAGCGATTCAATACTGGCAACCCAGCCATGAGTCCCCACACAGAAGGGCAGAAGGACACCTGTCACACTGAAAGAACAGTGGAATCAAGGGAGGAGGAATGTCAGCCATGAAGATAGCTACCATGCAGAAATTCATGAGCTCTACAAAAAGACCTCGATAACTGCACATGGTATCCAGGTGTATGTGGATAACTGAAGACCACTCATGCACTTGCGTGGATGCACTGACGCTGGTGCATCACACAACACAACAGGTCACAATCAAACGCTGATGTTCGGTGAATGGACTGGTGCATATGCATTTAACTGCCTGCATCAATGCATTCTTCATTGGTACAAACATGGTAAAAGCAGTGAATGAGCCTGTTAGGTACCTGTATCGATCACTTCCAGTGCCGTCATTTCCTTTTGTTTGGATTTTTTTAATTCCCTGCAATCATTAAATTTCAATGGTTTGCATAACAGTGACAGAATTACTTAATATGTAAACAACAACCTCAATTGGTGCAATATCATACACCAATATTTGTTCAGACATTATCTGTTTTGAAGGGCAAATAGTTTTCAAAGAATGAAGTTCAACAAAAACTGTGATCTTTGAGGGACAGATAACGTCCAACAACAAATACTGTATCAGCGTTTATAATCCGACAAATATTTTTCTCCACCTACGATTCTCCTAAACACGTCATGTGCCAACCCCCCCCCCCCCCCCCCCTCAAAAGCGAAATGGTCCATTCTTGGTGTCATTCAGTCGTCCGTGAATAATAAAATGATTGAAATCGATAAAATCGATACACATACCTCAGTATTTCGTGATTATCGATTTCGTTCGTTAAATTAATTAATTGATTATCATCAAGTAACATCGATTTTATCGATTTATCGGTTAGCTTTACGATGATCGATTTGTAACGTAACGTAACTTTAATAAGCACTGCTTAAGCAAATCGGTGCACTATGAACTTCAAAAGAAATATATTGAACTTCGTAATTTAACAAGAAATGTAAATTTATACCCACCAGAATTTGAAAAACAGGCTTCTGTGGATGCTGTTCCGCAGGTTTGGATAAAATGTCCTGTATTGAAGGTAAGTTAAAATCGAAATTTTCGCGCTATAAAAAAGCTGAAGCTCTGCTTCCATGCGAGGTGAAATGAAAATATCAGCGAAATACCTGAATAGCTCCTTGGCTCAGCATCGTACACGTGTTTGATGACACGCTTAAAGGATGGTGAAAACTGGACAATTCTGGACAAAAGCAACGATGAAACGTTCTCGAACTGCTAGCTCGAGAGGAAAATATGGCGCTCCCGCCAAATTTACAACTCTCACATGCGTTCGTGTTATACGCTGCTGACCAGTAATCCCAAGGCCCTGCCGGCTAAGCAAAACGAAAAGGGCTATGGGGACGAGAATGTAATCTCGTCTCCAGAGTCCGCGTTACCAACCCTTATCAAAGGCTAGAGGAACGTGGACTCTGGGAACGAGATTGTAAGGTCAAATTTTTGTCGATAAAACATTGAAAAAGACGAGTTATATCAGAACAAGGCGCGTATCTGCGTGAATTTGGACGAAGATCCTGCTTGGTTGCACGCTGGATGTCACAGGACATCTAGTCAGCCAAACTTAAGAAATGAATGAACGATGAAAAAGTCAAAGCAGTGGCGGATCCAGGGGGAGGGTAGGGGATCCGGACCCCCCAACTGAGTCAAAGTTTGGACCCCCCTATCAAAAATTCCTGGATCGATCGAAGGGACCTCTGCTCTCAGGGTACTGCAAAGACTACTGCAAGGCTGAAACAACGTGGTATATTTTAAACAATATTTCGGCTGGCCAGACCAGCCTTCTTCAGATTTAGGTGTTAGTAAATTTTGAACATGAAATTTCAATATTATATTATGGTGGTGTCGCAACACGTACTTCGAAACTTAAACCCGGGAAGGGGACTCTCATATGAAAGGGGTTGAGATGCTCGTCGTCTCGCTTAGGGGCGTAAATCTTGGATTTTCGTCTCATAAATTTCCAAGGAGTATCCCCGTCCCTTTCATATGCGACTCCCCCCGGGAACTTAAAGGAGCGGCGGAAAATACGTGGGGGGGGGGGGGGCAAGGGGTCGTCTTGTCACGAAGTCACGATAGTTCAGCTACGAACTCAACTTTAGGGTTCCTTCTGCAGGTACCACACACGGATGACGTAAAACAAAAGGAACACAAGATGAGGAACAATGCTGCCCCAAACTACAAAGAATCAAGAACAACGGTAAAACAATGTGACGACATTTGCATAGCGTACATGCAGAAAGACCCAACTTTAGACATTCACGATCTCTTTCTTATGGGTTTTGCTAAAAGCAGGCCCGCGGCTCACGGCCCGCCAAGGCCCGGAGTCCCGGAGGCCCATTCCTGATTTTCCACAGTTTTTTGTGTCCAGCGATAAAGGTCAGACTGACTTTAAAGATCACACAAGATTACATTTTTTCTAATATAATTTGGTTTTATCAATGTTGATAATGTGAATTGGCCACTGTAAAGAGATTCAAGAGCTGACGTTTCGAGCGTTAGCCCTTGGTCGGAGCGATTCGCTCCGACGAAGGGCTAACGCTCGAAACGGCCGCGGCCTGCTTTTAGCAAAACCCCTTTCTTATCTATTCACGATTCACAGCCAAGGACTTTTGCATTTCACGCCTCACGGAATACACTTCAATCACGATTCACGGAACAGTTTTTTATCAAATCACGATTCACAGAGCACAAAAAAACCCGGATCACGTCGACACGAAAATACCCGGCCAGGAGTTACCCATAATGCGCAGCCGGGCCACCCGCCTCCCCAATAGCTATGGAATTCGGCGACAAGAGCTTACGTCTCTGTCACAGCACTCAAATGCATAAATCCACCCTACCGCCTATCTTTACACTGGACATCCTCTTGAGCGGATTTCTTTTTACGCAAGGTTACGATTCGATGTTTTAAATTGTTAGCGTCTAGTTTTAATGTCAATTTCTTGTGATTATTTTTATTTTTTAGTTTTATCTAATTTTTTTTTGTAAAAAGCGCCTTTGTATCTTGTAGAAAAGGCGCTATATAAATGGTTTATTATTATTATTATTAATGGCAACGTGCTCAGTTTGTTTCTATTATTTAATTTATTTCACATACCTTTACATTCATCAGCTGTCTTACTACTAATAACTATAACATAAATTACACCTACAATCGAGTTAAAATATCAATGGTTTAACAAACTTTTTCATAACGACAACCAACATTCCCTTGGGAATAAAACATATCACCAAAAACTCCAAACATCGTTTTAAGGAGTCAACTTTATAGTTAACATTGTTAATCTATTAAATCTGAGAATGACAGAGCTGCTTTCAATATTGAGTGTCAAAAGTAATTAGTGAATTTCTTTGGTTTTGCATTGAGTATTATGCATGGTGATTGCTTTAAAATCTCCCGACACTTTTTCAACCAATCAGTGACTTACGTGCACATGTTTTCCCGTCCATTAAGGCAGTGTTACATGGGACAACTTACAACGACGATTTTTTGAGCAACATTGCGAACATCGCGTTGTGAGTTTTTGAACCCAAGTCAAAAACTCAAAACATGTTGCCGACTGAAAAGTTGCACGAAAAATCGTCCCCAATAGACATGTGACATGTTACACGGTGTTCGATTTTTCGCGCAACATTAGAAATCGTCGTTGCAAGTTGTCCCGTGTAACACCACCTTTATGTTGGATACGTGTAATTACTTCGAATTTTGATTGGTCACTGGATTGTCTGCGTTCTTTGTGATTGGACAAAGTCGTTACTTTGCTTTTGGTTTCACAACACTCAATCATAAACATTATGATGCCATAAATATAAACGCTAAGTTTGGTTTTCATTATTAGTTCTCTAATTACAATTGTTCGACGTGGAAAAATCCACCATCTAGATTCTAAATACGAGGATTTTCCATACTTTCAAACCACATTTATATTTCTTTGCAATCATTGAGTCTTAACTTTCCCAGCTATTTTAACTGCCCCCTTCTTCCGTCATTCATTCCTGATTCTGCCGCTTAGCTCAGAATTGTATCGGGAATTTCTTTATAGACAATATTTTTCACCATCTCTAGCGAATGTGGACTAAAGCAAAGCTGACTAAAGACAACACCAACAACAATAAAACATGTGTGACCCTAGTTGTCTTTCGCTTTCTGGTATTTTGCCGTTTTCTTGATAAACCCAGCATCAATCAAACTGTAACCCATATCTATTATGCTGCTCTTTAACTCTGTAGTGTTGTATTCCAGATCTTGTTTGACCTTTAAATTAAGGGAAAAGTCCAGTTACATCCATTTGAAAGAACTATTTCAAGCGAAGTACAAGTAGGCTAAAGTAGAGGGTAGTGTAGCAGCTATCCAAAACTACTTTTGTTTGTTATTGTAAGCAGCTTCTATTGTTTTCAAGACAAAGTCATTGTTTCAATTGTTGAGTCTTTTGTTTAGGGCTAGGGTATCAAACCAATCACATTATGTGTTAGGAAGCTACTACATCGCCCAAAATAGAGCCAATATTGCAGTAATAATCTGCATTAATAAAAATGTAAGACTAAAAACCTTCTTTATAGGACCCCTAAGTATCTCTAAAAATATGCACAGAAAAGGGATTTTGATTGGTTCATTTGGAGGGAAATGCTGTTTTTCAACATGTGATTTTTGCAGTCGGCACAGGCATTTTTTGGGTGTTTTTTTTTTGTCTGTGGCCTCAGGCCAGTGCAGGTGCCAAATGGGTTCCGGGTGATTCATCAAAATAGCATGTAAACAGTTTTCACCATGAGTCAACACATTCTCGTTCCCAGAGGCCGCAATTCATTTGGTCAGCACCAAGGAATCGAGACCTCTGGCCGCAACCAAATTGTGAGCATGCGTAGAGAACTCGTTTTGTAGCTTTCAGCCAATCAGATTTGTCAGATTTGATTTTGTGCATGCACAGAGTGACGGGAAGTCCGAAAATCACGGACTTCCGGTGTTGGACCTTCCCAGAGGTCGTGATTGTTGGTGCTGACCAAAAGGATAGGCCTCTGGGGACGAGAATGGAGTCAACATGGGTAACAGCACTTGCCGGCTGAACGGGTGCTCCTGGCACTGTAAATGATGCCCTACCTTGGAGTTATCCATCTTAATTTCCTTGCCAATAGCGGGTAGAATCATCTTTACTGAACCATCAAACAATGCCAGAACTCTCAAACCAAACTTGGGAGCAATTCTTGTGGGTACCTTGTAACCTGAAGAAACGTAAACAACAATTGGAGGACTTTGCTGTGGTCAGTTGTCCTCAAATGCAAAGATCTGCACATATGTGTGAAAAAGAAAAAGCTAATGAATACTTTCATACCAAGTGGCCTGAACTCCTCATCCAGAATTTTTGCCATTTCATGTGCCCACATGGATTCAGTGACCGTGATATATCTGTTACCTACAACACAACAAAAAGCCCAATTGCAAACGACTGCAAATGTCCTTGTCATTTGTTGTGGGGATTACACACATTGGATATGAGATTGACGACAGCAATAAGGCACAAAGTGCTGATACAGACCTACCAACTCAGTGATAAAGGAAAATCTGGAGACCCATGAAAACAAATCTGGAGATTGTACAAAACGTAGTGAGATTTTTCAAATCAAGATTAAACAAACCCATTTTCCATCGAGATAAAGTTTTAAGCATAAGCAAAAATCACAGCAGTTCGGTACAAAATAGCAAGAACAGTGTTCTCCTTTATTAGTTTGTACCTTTATGGCACTAGCATTCCACGTTAATTTTCCTTATTTATTCAACAAGATATTATTTCTTTCATTTCAGAATGATCTTTCGAGCCTTGTCGTGAGACTGTGAGAAATGACAAAAAATCGAGAGACTCACAGCAGAACCGCGAGAGTTGGCAGGTCTGCTGATATCAAATGGCTCTCATCCAATCAAAACCCTGGAAATACATTATCCAATGCCTCAGTTTTTAAAAAGAACTGCTATAAGAACAAAATATTGATATAGAATGGGGGCATGTGGGAGATCAGAGATGCCAAACTAAAAAAATCTGTGAGAACACCAATTTTGCATCAAGATACCTCTGCCCAGTCCTCAAAATGGAGTTTAAAATAGAACTCTGTCAATTCATCCACAAAAAATGCATCAAATGTTTGAAACTTTTTCTCCCAAAATTGACCAAATTAATAGTAAAAACTCAAATTTCAACCATTTCCTTCGTATCCGGGAGATTTGGTGACCTGTATGGGAGACCGGGAGATTCATTCTGTATCTGTGAGACTCCCAGATACAGGGTTCGTACCCAATTTTTGGACTTTTTAGGAATTACTGCAATTTTCAAGGACTTTAAAGGCCTTCAATTTTTATTCTGAGATTCAAGGACAACCCTGCAGACAATCCGGGAGAGTTGGTATAAACAGAGGGTAGAGATATGAAAAACTTAAATTCACTTTTAAGTTTTAGAAACTCATCAACAATGCACCTGTACCCAAACACTGGTTCAATTGAGTTAAAATAAATGTTATTTATCTTACCAGGAGCTTTAGGTGACGTCATTGCTGTTATGTGTGCTCCAGCAACATCTCTAACATCACACATTGCAAAAGATACCTTTGGAACCATTGGCACTTCACGTTGAAGAAGGCGTCTGTGGAACTGAGAAATAGTCATGAACACCTTGTAATAACATTTACGCAAATCATAATCCACAGTGCTTGGCTAGCTGTTTATTTGTGTATGAAACCTGTCCTAATTATAAGCTTTTTATCTTACTGCCATAAAATTAGCGACTCAGTTATTTATCATCTCATAAATGCAATTAATTAAACTGGAAATATTTGATGTTCAGCTGTTTGAGCGATTTTCTTTAAACTTTGTCAACAACCTAGTAACAAATGATCACAATTAAGTGGTCAATTCTATACAAAAGAAAACAATGGAATTAAAGTCCAATATTGCCTAATTATTAATACAGGGCTCGTATCCTTTTTTGGACTAAAAATTCAAAGACTTTCATATAGACATTTTCCATTTTTCAAGGACTCCACGCACTGCAAAATCCAGCATTAATCAGCTGCTCATAGTAGCGAGTGTGCCTACCAGACAGGTACGTCTAGAAGTCTAGGTTGATAATTTGAAATTAGCTACAAATTTCAAGGCCTTTCCTGCACTGACTGCAATTTTCATTAAGGCCTTGAATTTTTATTCCGCAACTTTACAAAATGCATGTAAACCCTGTTAACAATTACCTCATGGTTAATTGAAATAAAACAATTCAAGTGTTGAGATCATGAGTCCAGTAATGTGAATGAATGTACAGACTGAATAAATATGTGTAGTCAACATGAACAATATGAAGTAATCTCTAAAATTTCTATACAAATACTTGAAATCCATCAACAATCAATTTATCGTGTCAAATTAACTCTCTTTATAGAATTATTGTATCCATACAAAAAGACATAGATTTGCCTGGCCACACAATCTTTCCCCAAAAGATTTGTGTAATGAGGTATGTTTCTCTCTTTGCCCCTCAGTTAGCCTGTCACACAGGCTACCCAACAGTGAGGAAACAGCTGACAAACACATAAGGCAAAGTATGCTTAGATCTTGCTGTTGCCACTGCCAGGCTTCATTGTTCCTGGTGGTATTCAAGTATGCCAATTACGTCGAATGCACTCAGGACTCTAATCCCTGATTAGTTCAATGATTCCAGGGTTCTGCATTTGTCCAGATTTTATTCCTTTCCAATATTTTAGTATTTAGGGGGTTGAATGGTATCAGTTGGTCACCGCACATGTACACCCACTGACTGGCCTGGCCATAATAGTTTACAAGTAGTACATGTACCTCCATGCTTGTGCAGGTTGATCCCTGAAGAACAGGCCCCAGGATAAATCCAGGACAGATAGTGCACAGTTCAAACGTCTCATCATCTGCAAAAAAATTTCAAAAATAGTTCAATGTCAATGCCTATCTTCTCATTCTTGCAAACTTTCCTTCCATGAAATTTATGCAACTTTGGAAGAATATGAAAAGCTAGCAGGAGACCTTTGAGAACTGTCAGTTTTATATATTTTATGCTTAAATATTTTAATATTTAATATTTTAATTTAATTTTTTTCAATACTGGTATTTAATATTTTAAGTTTTGACACACCAAATACAAGTGCATGAAGAATATGATGACCCCAAACAATAAGGAAGGACATATTGTGTTACATCTTTGAAGTGTGTGTGTGTGTGTGGGGGGGGGGGGGGGGAGAATACCAGGTTACCCAAAACGACATGACATTCAGTGGTTGAGGATGAAAAAAGGAGAACAGCTGGATGGCACTCTTGAGAGAGAGAGCAGCAAATTTGGATAGATGTAGGGGAAATTTCAAAACCTGACCTGCCTTCTGGCATGAATAGTTATAGGTGTAGGCAGGTATGTAGGTATAGTAATTTCATTAATGAAAGGAACAAACATTTTTTGTTAAATTAAAGGGACAGTTTCAGGGTTTGGTGCACGTGCAAGCCCACTCCACTCTATTTCTACGGACCAATCGGTTTTGAGTTGTGAACTCATGCCTGTGTCCAGAATAAATCCATCGGCTCACAATGAATTCAATGTTCAACACTAAGTTTCACATTTTCTGTGAATACCTGTTAACATTTCCAAAAAATGTGTGCATCATTCTTTCTGGCTGCACTCATGATAGCCTGTACAATCATACATAAGTGCATAAACTTTTTTGAACTTGAGTCTTTCAGGACTTAAAGCATCAGAGTTCCTACCATAGTCATTTGCACGCTTAATCAACACTGGGATATAATGGGATAATGCAATAGCATGCACAAAACCATAAAACTGTCTCTTTAACAATTACATGTTTTGCCAGCCCCACCATATCAAACCACTGTATTTCAAAAAGATACCAAATGAAATAATTTCTATCAATACGGTGACAAAAGTAAATTTAAACATTGACTAGATAAATGCATGTACAAACCAGGCAAGTTTTTGACTAGTTCCCAGGCAGCTTTCTCAGCAAGATTCTTGCTCTTCTCATAAGGGTTACACCCTTCTTCTAAGGCCCAGTCTTCCTCTGTGAAACACTTTCCTTCATCATGTCTTCCACCTTCACAGTCAAGATATGTGATGTTCAAAACGCTTTTTTACTTAAATTAGCGCATTAACGTCCATTATGGACTCAATAGCTAACAATTATTAACAAATTATTGTTAAAGGGGGAGTATCAAGGTTTTCAGGGCTTGGGGGAGGGGTTCAACATTTTGTCCAGTTTTGAACCTTATGCGAGTAGCAGTTTGATAAAATTAATTCAAATGACCTATTTTCCTGATTATTTGGTTGCAAAAATACTAAAATTTCTGAAATGCTAGTTAAAAGAAAGTCACTCCAATTTTTTTACCAATGCTAATTCAAAAAGCTTGCATCAAGTTTAGCTACTCACCAAAGTTTCAGCCTCAGTGTATAGGTTTTCCTAATAAAATGGACCTCCAAAGAAGCTCAAAACTCGACATTGTTGCCACCATTTCTCAATTCTCAGCAAGGCCATGTTTTCATTCAATCCGAGGGATTTGGTCCCTCGAGGTAACGGCTGCCTTTGAACTGCATTATTTTGAGCCAAACATGCATCAAACCCCAAAAATTATGGCAGTGAAGATAGTAAAGTGAATAATTGGTTGGAAATATATTTTGGTGAGCTTGTGAGGGGTGCCTAGACAGTTGCAGTTTTTCTTCTTCTCACCAATACTTTGAGTTTGATGAAATGACATCAGGTACATATAGGCCTGGCTGACGAATACAATTTCAAAATGGCAGTATCAAATGTCAAATTTTGGGCTTCATTGGATAGCATGCACTTTTTGAAGTGACATTCTCCTTAATTATAATGTTATGTTTACTTCAACTGGGCTCTGAAAATGAAAAGTTCATTTACTATAATTAGTAATAACAATCTCTCACCATAAATTGCAACCACAGAGCTTGTAAATACCACCCTTTTAACACCACCCTTTGTCTTGGCACATGCTTGAAGCACATTTTTAGTTCCTTCTACTGCAGGTCCTATAACTTCCATCTCATCTGCTGGATTTGACGCTGGGAAAGGTGATGCCACATGAATCACATAGCTGCAGTCTTTGACAGCACTATTGGTACAAAATGAATTTCTTAGTATAATTAAAAGTAGCACATCACTACAGATGTTGGAAATAAACTGTACAAATATATTATATTAAGCCTGCACTTGTAGAATTTAAGGTGAAGTCAGCATATGTGTCAAGTGGCCCAGCAGAGCTTATCACGGATTCCTTAGTATGCAATGACTAGGAGTATTTCTACTCCCCCTGGATGGGACGGCAGTCCATCGCAGCATTAAAATTTGCTAGTACCCATTTATACTCCTGGGTGAAGAAAGGCACTGTGAGAGGAAAGTGTCTTAACCAAGAACACAACACAGTACCCGTGCCAGCTGGATGCAAACCTAGACTGTCTGATCTGAAGTCTAGCTCACTAATCATAATGCCACCATGCCTAGGCCTCCAACACGCTTGCAAAATTTTAATCAACTTCTATTAAATTTGTGTAATAATAATAATAATAATAATAATAATAATAATAATAATAATAATAATAATAATAATAATAATGAAATTGACCACTTCCAATAGGGCTTTCCAGGGCCAAAAAATAAACAATCGTCAAAACAAATATTTTAAACAAATCCATCCTGGCTGCAGTATATTCGCATCTGTGATCAGTCCTGTATAAAAGCAGCGTAAAACCACTTACTAAGAGTTTAAATGTAACAATACCAGTCATACACTTTACACTTTGCAGATTGTTCAGTTTAAACAGACCATTTTCTTTTCGTTTAGCTTGCTGTTTACAAACTGGAATTTTTGACAATACAATTATTTAGGTACCTTATCTAAGGAACAATGCCAAAAGGGAAAAAATGATACCCTATATATTTAAAGGCCAAGAACCTCAAAAACAATACCCAGGTATCCCATGCACCATCCTACTCTCCAATAAGCTTTTTTCTTTTGTCTCCACCTATATATAGCAAGTAAACATCATTTTTTCTACTCACCGAAGTTTCAGCCTCTAAAGTGCATGCTACCCAGGGGGGGGGGAATACTTGCATTATACATGATGGGGGGTCTGACAGAGCTTCATATTGCAAGCCCACAAGCCTGAAATTTTAGACCCCCAAACATACCTGGCATCAAAATTTTCTACCCAAACAAATACAAATTTCGCTCAGAAATGTGACCCCAAAAAGACCTAAAAACTATGTGACAGATTGCTTGACTCAAAAAAATACCGAATGTGTAAGTTTTTTCAATGTGTAGTTCCAGAAAATATCCATACTCCCCCCACGGAAAGGGATTGGAAATTCCTGGGGGGAGGAGGGTTACCAAAGACAAAACAATTTAAAGAAATGTATGAGGTTGAATTGGAATTTCCAGAGGGGTGGGGGCTCTTATAAAAATCCTTTCCGTGGGGGAGGTATGGATATTTTATGGAACTACACATATCCAAAAAAAAAAATGTCATGTATATGCGAGTACCCCCTTCCCCTTTGTCTCAAAAGAAGCCCCAGATTGACTATTTACTTCACTATCTTCACTGCCATCATTTTCTGGGTTTGAAACATGTTTGGCTCAAAATAATATGGTTCAGGGCCAGCCATAATCTAGAGTGGTGGCTCATAGGCTTGCATGAAGGTTGGGACAAAGTCTCTCAGACGGAATGACATCACGAAAACACCCACCCCCCTCCCCACAACCACCATCACGAAGAACATAATCTTTTTTGACGAAATGATTCTTCCTGAATCATTTGTACTAAAAATATTTTAGAACTGTATCTTGATAATCATGTATTAAAGTGTGAATAAACAATACGATCTCACGTACTCTTGCCAACATGCCTCATCCATCAAGTCTGCCTCGACCAGTTCCAGCTCATATCGTGCATTTTCTGGGCACAGACGCCTCAAAGGTGCGACTTTCTTCTCGTTCGTAAGGCTTCTTACAGTTCCACGCACCCTGTATTTTCCGGTTTCAAGCAATTGCTTCACAACATGGCTCGCGAGAAAGCCCGAAGCACCTGTCACCAAAACACGAGACATAGAAATTTCCCTGCCTATAATTGTATAAAAACGTTACTTCGATTTCCTTGCTACTTCAGCAAGAGTCACGACTTGTTTGTACGACACAGCAACAATTAAAATCACCACCTGGTAATATTTTTGTCTTTTCTCACATACTTTGACGACAATTGCTGACAAGACTTCGGGTAATATGCAAATGAGGGTAAAAACGGGGGGCAGTAACAACACATAAATTTACCATATTAAACTCCAAACGAAAATAACCCTTACAAAGACCCAAAAAAACGTTGTTGTCGGGAGCTGCTTTTCCTGGATTACAGACGCCCCTGTAATGGGAAAAGCTTGAAGAAAACGGATTCCCTTTTGCTGCTGTTCACCTGGTCACGTAGTTTCCTATGCAGACGTTATTAGGGGATTGCGTAGAAGGCTACTGGTCACGCAACGCCAGTCTCGTCACCAATGCCCCCAGCGAGGCTGATGAAGGAAAGGGTTTCCTTCCCACCTCCCCAAAGGAAGGTTATCACATATTCATCATTTGGCGTAGGGGGGAGGGGTATTTCTCTCTTTATTCTTAAGCAATAAGCAATAGACCACAAGTTACTATGGTTTATGGGCTGATAAACCACACAGGATGTTGGTAGAACATGAGAAGAATTTATGAATCACAAGCTGCAGGCAAGTGATTTACAAATTCTTTGAGTGTTCTACCAACATCCCAAGTGGTTTATCAGCCTATAAACCATAGCAACTTGTGGTCTATTGCTTTTATATAATAATTCAGAAAATGTCCGATTTTTCCATGAGTTTACTGGCACAACAAACTATAGCTGATTGACCAATCATAGCACGCGCATTTTAAACTTGGTTATCATATAAAGCCCACTATGCATGTCTTGGACTTATTCTTCTATACAGGTCATTCATTACTACCTGCGAGTTTTTGTTTTCACTTTATACTTGTCTGGAAAAAATTCACACAATATTTGATAACCATTTAAACACAATGGCTTGAATCTTTATTTTTGACAACCTGTTTATTTATTTCCCATACAAATAATTAAGAAGATAAATAAAAACATTACGTAAATATATAAATAAATCTTTATATAATTAATTTTGTTCATAATTAAAAGTTTAAGCACTTTATGATAAAAGCATTGTGGATGCATGTTTTCGACTTCTAGTGTGATAGCTAAAACTTGAGCAAAAGAGTAAAATTAGGAATTGCATTTAGACCAATATATGACCATGTATGGTCAATTCCCACTTAAGAAAGGCAGGCACGTTTAGAAACCGTGCATACCGACTGTAAGCCTTCCTTGCAATCCCTGGAAAGAGAAGTTGCAACTTTCACAAAAATTCAAAGATTGACGTGACTTTTATATTGTGCTTTGCAATGACTTTCAACTTTCATGACTTTTTTAGTGATATTTGTGCAATAAAGGCAATTTATAAATTGCAACTTAAGCTATCACTATTATTATTGATGTAGAGTATATGAAATAGTTCATATATATGCACTGCTTCCAATTTAAGCAATTGGGATAAAGGATCCTGAAAAAGTGAGGTCTTCTTTATTCCAGTTGCTTAATTAATGATAAACAGGACTGAGTGGAGTCCAATTTGCGAGAGTCCAATTTGATTAATCATAAGTATGAGGACTTGACGACACAACATCTTGTTACCAATTAATCATAACTATAACTAAATTTGAGAAAAACTTCCACAAAGCAATTTATCATCATTCTGATAAAAAAGCATTCTCACACACCACTGGTAGCCATGCCAAGCCGACCGCCGCAACTCGACCTTTATTGTAAATCTCAAAAAACTGAATGCATACAACTCTACCAACAAGTTCAAACCGAGAAAAATTACAAGGTTTGCACATTCAAAATATGACACAGAAAAAACTGAAAATCTCTGGGTGGGCGGGTGGGAAGGTCGATAATGGCGGACGCAACAAAAACAACTGCCCGCCCCACGGTCACGTGACCTATTCCCAGGCTCCATCGGTGTGTGAGAAAAACATTTTCCACTTCTTTCGTTTCACTCAGCCAGTGGAAAATAACCCATCTTTGAAACAGAAAGTTCTATAGAAATATGAAGAGAGTTCCAGTCATAAGGAACCAAAGAAAGAGTGCATGCATGTGCAGCACGCAAAACCTTGTTATTGGACACTTAAGCTGTGCACACTCCAATTTGGTCAAAAATATCACGTGCTAAGCACCAATCACATTCACGATTTTGTTATGGAATATGATTAAATTGGAAATTCACTGCAATTCTCTACTTGCACAATAACATAATAATACACCGCTTCTACCTCCCAAAACATTTGCATAGGCATTGTTTTAGATTTCCCTTGGGACATCTTCATGTCCCAGGAGAAATTGCAAACAATGATTATGCAAAATTTTGAGGGGTAAAAGAGCTGTATTATGGGATTTGTGCAAGTAGAGAATGATTTTTTCTTACTTTCACTGTTATTATTACCAGACATATATTTGATAAATATTAAATAAATATTAAGAAAGACCACCTGATATTGTTCTGTGTTGTGCTGTGACACTATAAGCAAGGGCAGTGAAAAGATCAAGGGTTGATTATCTTATCTCAAAATATGTTCTACAATGACAATCAGTGGACACAGCGGAACCCGGCCATAACTATTAGCGTCCTCTTGTAGCTATTCTTCCTTGTGGAATGCGTCTGCCTCTGCTTGATTGTTCATGCAGTGGAACAGCAAAAATCTAAAACACAGCAAGAAACATGATCAGTAAAAAGGCCACTTTTCATACATTCCCTCAGTTCCCTCACACCTCTCTAACCAAACCCCACAGTTCCTACACTCCTCTCTAACCAAACCCCACAGTTCCTACACTCCTCTCTAACCAAACCACACAGTTCCTACACTCCTCTCTAACCAAACCCCACAGTTCCAGCACTCCTCTGCAAACAAACCCCACAGTTCCTGCACCCCTCTCCAACCAAACCCCACAGTTCCTGCACTCCTCTCCAACCAACCCCCACAGTTCCTGCACTCCTCCCTCTCCAACCAAACCCTGCAGTTCCTTCACTCCTCTTCAAACAAACCCCACAGTTCCTGCACCCCTCTCCAACCAAAAACCCCACAGTTCCTGCACCCCTCTCCAACCAAACACCCCACAGTTCCTGCACTCCTCTCCAACCAACCCCCACAGCTCCTGTACTCCTCCCTCTCCAACCAAACTCTGCAGTTCCTTCACCCCTCTCCAAGCAAACTCCACAGTTCCTGCACTCCCCTCCAACCAAACCCCGCATTTCCTTCAGTCACCCCCATTATACGAGTTTGCCTCACTTTCCCTCACTTCACAACCACACCTTCATTAAACTCCAAATTAATTAAAACTGAGTGATACAAAATGGCACATTCAGTGAACCTGGCTCCATCTGATTTCCTCTTGCAATTGCTTTTGTTGTTTTTCCTTATACACCACACCAACAGCCTTTTTCCTTAGAGTTTCCTCAAGCTTTTGAATCTGATGAAAAGTAAGCAGGAGAAAAAATAAATAACACTTTCCACTATCCATCTCAGATGTCCGTGGACAAAATACAGGTCTCAAGCTTCACAGGCGAATTCCTGTTAAGTAATAAGTTCAAACCTTTCTGTTTTCACATTCGATGCATTTTGATAAAAGATCTTCAACTGCACAGAGGACATCTTTCCTTCCTCTTGACTTTGACAAAGGCAAGAAAAAGATGAGAAAGGCAGTTCACTTTTAGCGGCCGTGGGAACAACCAAAATGGCATCACGTGATCAGTGTTTTGCACACCGCCGAGCCTCAAAAATGTTATCATGTGACCGGAATTTCTGAACCGCAGACAAAAACCAACAGTCCGTGAAGCGGACCGAAAAAGCCCTTGTCCACGGACGTCTGAGATGGATAGTAACACTGTCTAACAGAAATATCCTGACTTTGACAAGAAAAAGTGGACACTCTAATATACACAGTAATCTATTGCCTGCTGTTTTGATTTCTGTAATTTCTTCTGTAGTTCATCTCTGTCAGCTTTCACTACAAACTTGTTCTAGGATAAGAAAATAAATATTAAAGCATAATAATAATTAATAATTATTATTAAAGTAAAGTAAAGTATGTGAATGAGCCAAGTGGCTTATCAGGCCAGAGTTTATCACAGTTTCTTTAGCATGAAATGAACAGGCATATTTCTACTCCCCCCAGCCCCTGGATGGGAAGCCAGTCTATCACAGGGTTATATACACTGGTTGTCAGGGTTATAAACACCAGTGTGTGATTGACGTTTTCCACCTGCAGGCACGGGACTCACACATACTGCATGAGCAGGACTGTCGTTACGGGCTGAAACTTGTAACACCTGTTATGGCTGAGGCCACATGATTTTGTGGGTGAAGATGTCAATTGGTATTATATTAGTTACACATGCGTATGTATTTCACTGCTGTTTTTGATATCTTCAATGTTTCCATTGCTGGAAACCTAACAACAGCCCGAGAGTTGGCAGGTTTGCAATAGCTTACTATTTAATTAAAATAATTTATAGCTTATTTATACTTAATTTAATCACCTTCATGTAGAATACCTCAGAGCTAGCTTCATTTGCCCTCTTCAACAATGCAGAGTTTACATTCTTTAGAAACTGAATCTCCTCCCTCAGCTTGGAAATGCCATCAAGTAATGCCTGAAAATAATAATATAATTTAGAGTACGAAAATTATGATATAATTTGGTAATGCCAAACAAAGCTTTATGAAGTTGCTGAGTTGATTCCATTAATTGCACCAACAATAATGGTAAAAATCTGTCCTGTGGTGAGCCTTGTATAAATTAACTGTAAATGTTGACTTATGACTGGCTAAATAAATAGTGAGTGTTTCACATTTCGGATTACTTAAAGGAGCAGTATGACGCTATTTTTAGTAACACATCCAAAATCCAGGGGATGCTTTTTGGGTAATAGAAGAAACATGACAATGATAAAAAAATCATTTGAAAGACTATAATTGTAATGTATACTACTGGTACAACACTGTAGAAACTGTTTATAGACGTTTTTGCGGGCAGATGGCCAGAGATTGATACCAACTTCAAAAAGTCAGACAGACATTATCAAGTTTTCCCATTGTATCTCATATGAAATCAGTACTAACATATTTTGTCTTGTCCTTCTGTTCTGAATTCACTCAATGTTATAAAATTAGCGATTAGAAATGATTTCAGTATTGATGAGGTGTTAGTATAAACTTAGCTAATTCTTACCAAAAATTGTAAAAAAAAACTCTGCGATACCCCCCCTTTAAGACTCAAAGAAAGCCATGTCCTGTCTATTCAAACCCTGAATAAGACTCACTTGAAATTATAAATCCTATTTAGGATTGAGGGGTCAAAAACCTTACCCTACTTACCCTTACCCCAATACGAAGCTCCTCCCTCCCCCATCATGAATAATGCCATTACCCCCCAGGTGCTGAACAGAGGCTGAAAATATTATTGGGGTTAGAGTTTACAGGGGTGGATCCAGAGTAGTTCAAGTTATTTGCACAAATCACTCAAATTTTTTCCAAATCCTATTTCTCAGCTCTTAGTAATAATTTATTGCTGTTGACGAAATCAATTATCCTCCTTTTTTATTGTTTATTATGAAATAAAACAACTGAGAGATTATTCCGTCGATCACACAGCAAACCCAGCCCCTCCCGAGCAAAGTGGACGAGTCACCGTTCGCGCGGTTTCGTCAAATTGGTGTCCTTTCGAGAACCACACGAAAAAAATTTGCAGGCACCGCCGAACAAAGTTTCTACATAGAGGGTAGGGACTGGAGGCATGGATCTTTTCACAAATCACTCAAAACCCACTTCGATTTGTCAGAATCAGTCGCATTGTCTTGCGAACTACTCAAACTCGATTGTGATTGGCTATTCAGGTCGCAAACTACCGTGCAAACTACTGACAATCATATATAAAGAGAAGCCTCTCCCTCAGAAGTCCCTTCGTTCTTGTTGAATTCGTAAACTCGCTTCGCGAAGACAAGAATACTTTGATTTATAAACCATGGTTCGAGGCGATCCAGTTTGTCGGAAGGAGGACTGTTCTCAGTATGATATTGGCTTGGTTTTCAAGGAAATCAGCTTGTATTCGGACCAGGATAAGCTGAAGTTCATAGACAATGCATGGAAACCAGGTGAGCTATTTGATTTCCCAGTGTCAGTGGAATGTTCGAATTCTAAGCGTCACTTTGTGTGGGGCTGGCTGAAAAGATTTCCCTGGCTAGCATACTCAGAATTTCTCGATGGTGCATTTTGTTTACCTTGTGTTTTGTTTGGAGTCCAGTGTGGGAGGAATTCGAATAAACTCGATAAATTGTACAAAATCCCACTCACACTGTGGACGTCTGCCTTGTCACGTTTTACCAAACATGCGAGCGGGAAATGTGAGATGCATAACTTTTCAGTGATTGCAATGGATAATTTTTTGAGAAATATGAGAAGAGAATCTGTCCCAATTGATAAACAGATCAACAACTTACTTCAGGAGCAAATCAAAAGAAATCGCAAAATTCTGAAATCTCTGTTCAAGACAATAATTTTCTGTGGAAGAAACAACATAGCCCTCAGGGGTCCACGAGATGATGATCCACAAAATGCCAGTCTTTCTGGAAACTTTCAGGCACTATTAGAATTTCGAATTGACAGCGGCGACCAAACACTGCAACATCACCTGAAAACTGCACCCAGAAATGCGACATACATTTCTAAAACCATTCAAAACGAGACGATCACAACTGTGGGTGCTATCATAGTAAATAATTTGTCACAGGAAATCAGGGATAGCAAATATTTTTCTTTTATGTCTGACAAAGCAGCTGACATATCAAACAAGGAAAATCTTTCAGTGGTGATCAGATTTCTTGATTCAACCAAAACAGTCAGAGAAGAGTTTGTTGGATTCTACCTCTGTGAGGATGGAACAACAGGAGCGGCTATCAAAGATTTAATAATTGGTGCTGTGGCTGATTTAGGACTATCTATGGATGACTGTCGTGGTCAGTGTTTTGATGGTGCGGGTAATGTCTGGGCGCGGAAAATGGCAGTCTAAATTTGAGAGCACTAAATTTCAAATTTTCTTGGGGGAGCATGCCCCAAACCCCCTAGTTTAGTTGGTGCAAATCACTCATGTAAAATCCTGGATCCACCCCTGGTTTACTAGCAATTCTCTCATATATCTAAGATATTTTCATTTCCTTGTTAAATACCTTGTGTATTGTAACAGCATGTCCTTGTTTTGAGAGCAGCAAAGCTTCAGCTTTTGACACTGGGGCAGTAAGAACTCGTTGCTGTCTGCCATTAACTGCTGCTGATCTTACTTGTAATCTGCAAGGCTGCAACAAATAGTGATTTTCTTTTCCAAATTTTTCATGCATGTTATTAACAGCAAGCGACTGAAAGAAAAAGGTTATTTAATATATTTAACAATTATCCTGCAAAATCACGTGGAATATCGGCCGTAGGCCGAGTTAGCTAAAATCAGGCAACATTCTGCAAGATTGAGCAGGATAATTGTTTTATTATTCAACAAATTGTCAATGCAGTACTTTTAAAGGTAAGGTAAGTCTGCAGTCGGGCCTAGTGGCCCATCAGGCCGGAGCTTATCCCAGTTTCTGTAGTATGAAGCGACAGAGAGTATTGCTACTCCCCCCTGGATGGGATGCTGGTCCATCGCAGGGTTACCCCCGACTTTGCAAGACCGAATTATCATAACTTATGTACTTATCGCAGAATATCTGTCAGCAGCAGTTAACGGATATTAACAGCATAATGACCATATATGGGCAGCCTGATAATTTGTTGAATAATAATATATAATATAACTAATGACTAATGATTCATGGCACAAATAATTTTTATAGCAAATATGGTTGTATAAACCCAAAGGACAAAATCAAATGACAGGCTGCCACTTTGTAACCTGGATCTTCCCTGAACTCACCTGATTAAAAGGATTGTCTTTATTGTAGTCTTGTTCTTTGTTGATTTTTAATTCCTCAATTAATTCTGTCTGACATTGAGCATCACATGTTTCTAAATAAAAACGAATATATATCAAGAATCTGAACAGGAATCAGATGTTTGACATTCATACAAATATGCTTTCACTTTAAAAGAAAGACAACAACAACTGTCTCAGAAATTTTCATGTCAGGTCATCACAAATCCCCTAGCCTCCCACACAGGCATTATTATTTACCCCCTCCCCTCCCTATGGGAGGCGCAGTGGCCTAATGGTTTAATAGTGCGCTGGACTCCGGATCGGACGGTCCGGGTTCGAGCCTCTAGCCGGGGCACTGCGTTGTGTTCTTGGGCAAGACACTAGTCTCACAGTGCCTCTCTTCACCCAGGTGTATAAATGGGTACCGGCGAATTTACTGCTGGGGGATAACCCTGCGATGGACTAGCATCCCATCCAGGGGGGAGTAGAAATACCATCTGTCGCTTCATGCTACGGAAACAGGGATAAGCTCCAGCCTGATGGGCCACTAGGCCCGACTGCAGACTTACCCTCCCCTCCCCACCTAGCTAAAATGAACAGTTGGTGCAAGTCCCAGACAGAAAGGGGGTGACAGGAACAGGGGTAGCCTCTCCAGTAGGGATGTTTGGTGGTAAAATTTTGGCAAACGAAGAAAAGCGAAATTGTGAGCAAAGCAAGCAGAGCATGACCTCATTCTCTTCCCCAGTGGCTGCAATTCCTCACTCATATTGGGCGGGGAATTTGAACGTTAGCCTTGATTTCACATTACGAGTCCTAGCGATTCCACTTGGGTTGATAAATCATGGCGGAGGCAAGCGGCGGCCGACAAGGCGAATTTTGAGGGTTTTAAAGGAAAAGATTACAGCTTCTTGGTGGCTTAGCTAAGGCTTTGGGCCCCTTATAGATCTTTGAGAGGTTGAGATATTATCCCGTTCTCGGAGCTAAAATGGCACCAACAGATGTCTGATCCTGACTTCTGGAGCATGATAGAAGCTACTAAAAAGTTGAAACGGTGATCTGGTCACTTATTAATTTTCCTGGTGGTGGTGGCATTGAACGGCTTCTTGGCCTGGGGAGGGGGCAATTTGAACACAATTTTTTCAAAAATTCAAATGCCCGGGGGGGGGGGGGGAGGGGATGTTGAAGCTTCGATTTGACTGGTGCATTTAATAGAAAACAAGTCGAGAAACACCGGAGGTAGAAGATTATTATGATAGCATTTAGCTATTTGAAACGTACTGATTTGAAAAATGTCTAAGATTCGTAGTTTGGAGAAGAGTGCGGTCTATAGTTTCTTTCCTTCTCCAGGAATGTCTGTCAATGTCATAGTTTTACAAGTTTACTTACTTACCCACGCTTGAATTCAAATCGGTATGTATTTTTTCGTTATCTTTGTGCTCTTCTGATTTTCCAGTATCATCAGTGTTTTCTTCTGTTTCCAGATTTCTTGTCGCTGCTAAGGGAAGACCATCAAAATAATCTTCGCGTTCCAAATTGAACTTTTCACGTTCCTTTAGGAACTCTACTTTTTCGCGTCGTAATTTTTCGCGATCTCTCTCCAGCTCTTTCGCCCACAACTCTAAATCTTTTTTTACTTGATCGTGAGCATTAAATACGTTTTCCACGAAAGTTTTGAGATTAAATTTAAATTTAACGAGTTCCGTAGTCAAAGATTCATGTGGTCCTTGAGTCGCGGCAAGTCTATCTTTTAGGCTTCGAAGGACAGAGTATTCTTCATTCAGCACAGTGTATTTTTCCTGAGAGCCTTCGACAGTTTCAATAAGCAGCTTAGATTTCGTAATAGCTTCTTCTAATTTTTCTTGAAGACGAGTTACACCTTCCAACACAGAACCAACGTCGAACACCGCCATTTTTGTTTTGCTGTGAATGCATCAGATGCATGTGCGAGTTGCGTTGGCGACAGAACCGAGTAGTCATGTCACGAAATTGTCGTCACGTAATCTCAATCTCGACCGATTGACGCAAACTGATGGTACAAAATCCGCCCTGCTGGGAAGCTTATTTGGGACTTTACGAAACCATGACGGCGACGTCAACGAGGACGTCGCCAAACAAAAGATTTAATGAGTAGAACAATAGTACCCAATCAGTGGTAAATGAGGGGGAATCATCTGCACCTGTAGTTACGACATCCGGTGTTCCCCAAGGAACAGTCTTAGGATCGCTATTGTTTTTAATGTATATAAATGATTTACCTGATGGTCTAAACTCTACCGTTAGACTTTTTGCTGATGGTGCGCTGTTATATGGGACAGTTTGTTGTGATGAAGACACAGCCGATCTCCAAGATGATTTGTATAGATTAAAAGATTGGCAACAAAAGTGGCAGATGGAATTTAATCCTTCAAAGTGCAAGATCATGTCCACCAGGAGAGATCCACCAAAGCGGGAATACGTATTCTGTGGAGAAATCCTAGAAGAAGTGGAATGTCACCCTTATATGTGGTCACCACGTATTGAAACAATCACACCCAAGGCAAATAAGGTCTTGGGACTTATCAAGCGAAACCTGTGGAACTGTCCAAAGTCAGTGAAAGAAACCGCGTACAAGACTCTTGTGAGGCCAAAACTCCAGTATGCCTGTAGTGCATGGGACCCACACTACCAGAAAGATAAAGCCGCTCTAGAAAGGGTACAGCGGAAAGCAGCCCGCTTTGTCACTGGAAATTACGATCGAACAACGAGCGTGACGGAAATGCTGCAAGACCTACAGTGGGACACGCTTGAAACGATGAGAAGACACGCAAGGCTCTCCACTATATATAAGATGTGCCACGGCCTCCTGGATGGGGACTGGGGGGATTATTTGATAACAAGCAGAGAAAGGAGGACTCAGGGAAGCCATGATTTTAAGTTTATTGTGCCGAAAGGACATAAAGATATTTTTAGATTTTCTTTCTTCCCCAGGACAATAACTGAATGGAACTACAGGCAGCCCAAGCTCACGTTGTGATCAGGATCATATTGCATAACAGCTGTCATGGCAAAAATATAAGAGTTTGTATGGGAATATTTTACAACACCTTTTAGCAAACCGAAATACTGCCAAATCTTAAATAAAATTGCCTTACCTTACTTTCACTGTGCTTTTCTTCTTGTCTGAACGCTTATTTTGCCGATTCTTGGCCATTTAGGCGAGTTATCGCTTTCTGGGTTCCCCACTACAAAGAAAAAGAACAAGGCTGCACACTCCAGTTCGGAACGCCCGACGAGCCAAGCGAAAAATCCCAGCTTAAAATGGTCAAACGGCCTCAAATCCATCGCGAATTCCAAGAAGAGATGTTCTAGTTTCAGTTTAACTCAACAACAACTCAGTCCAGGCTCTGACATCGATGCTAAGCGGCCGTTTGCTTTCAAAAATCCAAGGTAAAAAGATCTCCATTGTGCCTGTACACGCTCGTCACGACACACGACCGTTAAAAAAAAACTCCTTGGTAACCCCTCCTCGATAATCATCCTGAAGGTACCAGGGGAGTAACACAAAACTTGTTGAGAGCAATTGACGGTGTTGTACTCCGGTATAGTTTTAAGATTTGGCAGTATTTCGGTTTGCTAAAAGGTGTTGTAAAATATTCCCATCCAAACTCTTATATTTTGTGATCCTGATCATAACGTGAGCTTGGGCTGCCTGTGGGTGCACGAGTGTTGCATGGTAAAATATGTAACTGTCTCACCATTGTCTCACATTCCTTTGACCACGTGAACTGAGTGCCTTGCCACTACAACCAGCGAATTTTGGACTCGATTTTTACTCGACCATACTCATCTCTCTCTCTCTCTCTCTCTCTCTCTCTCTCTCTCTCTCTCTCTCTCTCTCTCTCTCTGGACTCTCTTGAGTCCGATATATATTACATTCTCAACACCCTGCAACAATAAATCATAAATGATCAGAGTTTGATCCGCTGGCCGCAATTAGCAATTCGCATTTTAATGAAAATTTTTCTTTTACCGGACACACAACATTTTGTTCATTTTTTTAAAGAAAAGCAATAATGAGTCGCAAATTTTGAGCAAATACTAAAATTTGTTTTACAGAATGTCGCATTACTGTAAATTGATTTTAAATATTAACTGCAGGATCACTAAAGGAAATTTCTTGATCAAAGTGCAATGTTGTTTTTAATTCTTTATCGCAATTCAGTATTTCGAAGTTTTGTTTTTACGCTCTAGTCTTGTAAAGTATTGCGTAGCTGTAATAAAACCATGTTTTTAATATCGTTCAAATTTGGAGTAATAACGAATAACAACAAGACGTGCTTTCGAAAAACGCAAGGCAGTCAAAATAAACATATTATTAAATACTTTGTTCCCTTCCTGTCTGTTTTGACACATTCTGGGTAACCTTTGATCAAGGGTTTGTTAAAACGAGTGCATGATCGCACTCCATGTGCACGGTAACAACTCGTGGATTTGCGGACTTTATGTCACATAACAGATCCCACGACTCAATAGCTCGATAGACTTCGATATCCAAAACACTTTTTCTGTCGGGCTATTTACATGACATTTCGTAATTTTAGCTGGTAGCAGGGGAGCCAATGGCATTACAGCATTACCGGTGGCAAGAATGGAGTTAGCTGTGCATCGCTCTACTTCAGGAATTATCTTGTGGTGAATTGCACCCGATAAAAAACCACTCGTGCAAACCACCGTTTCTGGGAAAAGCAATATGACCACAGACTACATAACTACGTCGCCTGCCTCAGAAGAAGCAGCTTTTTCAGTTTGTGGAAGTTTTCCGTCGGTTCCGCACGTACCTCTAGAATGCCATGAAGAAACAACAGCAGAAATCTCAGACGACTATACAGCCTTCATTCCACCTCTTCGAAAGCGGTTTAAAGGCGCAACTCTTTTAATGGCTATCGCAATCGCTGTCGTTGTTTACCAGCTGGAGTGCGTGGTAACATGTCTCGTCTTTTGCCTTGTAATCCCGTTTTTGCTGTTTGGGTTAGCCATTTTGAAGTTAGGAAAATATGTCGTCGAACGCTATATCGCGTCGACATGGAAATGCATTCCTTTTCGCGAAGATGACGCTGTCTGGCAGCAAGATCGTGCGACAAATCGCCATATTATCCACGCTCTGATGGTTATTGAAGGTTCACCAGACATCGGCAAGCTCCGCAAGATGATATGCGAACGTCTGGTTTATGGAAAAGATGGAAAAGGTGAACGCATTTGCCCGCGACTGACACAAATCATACAAAAACATTTAGGGTATTTCGTTTGGAAGGAGGACGAGGAATTTAGCGTGGAAAAACATATTGTAAACTGGAAAGGAAAATGTCCAAAGCGTTTGGAAGATCTGGATGAAACGATTTCCGAAATCTGTTCAACCGCGTTACCTGAAATTCTATCCCCCTGGCAATTCCTGGTGGTTCCGATACTCGAAGAAAATTTCTTCGGCCTTATGCTCCGCGTTCACCATAGTGTTGGAGATGGAGTTGCTCTAACAAGGGTTTTTGTAAAAAATCTTTACGATGTACCACCCCAAGGGCCAGAGCTTAGGAAATTCTCTACCAAACAGCGATTCTACATGTGGTGTAAAGCGATAATCGTGGGCCCTTTGATGGTACTCACGAAGCTCTTTTCCAAAGCAGATCACTCTAGCATTCACGGACAAGAACTCTGCGGAAAGAAAGTTGTAGCGTGGTCCAAGAATATTGACCTGTCGTTAGTTAAACAAGTTAAAAACATGGCTGGCACGACAGTTAACGATGTTATGGTTTCGTGTTTAGCGGGGGCTCTGCATGATTATGTGAAGCGGCAAGACAAGAGCGCAGATGTTGCGCAAGTCGAAGATATGTGGGCCTCTGTGCCGGTGGACATACGCGCCTCAACACATTCTGTCAAGCTCAAGAACAAGTTTGCGCTGGTGTTCCTGCGGCTACCGATTGTGGCTAAAAACGCCGTCGACCGACTTCTAGCAACAAAGCAACGAATGGACATCATCAAGACCTCAGCCGAGCCGCTTGTGACAGCAACCACTGTGCAGATATTGATGATGTTACCCGAGTGTATTTCTAGGGCTCTCATTGACTTATTTTCCAGGAAGATGTCATGCGTCCTGAGCAATGTCCCTGGACCACAACAGACTCTGTATCTCGGTGGCCAGAAAATTGCTGAAGGAATTTTCTGGGTTCCTCAAAGAGCAAATATTGGCGTAGGCCTTTCTATATTTAGTTATGGCGGGGGAATTCGGGTTGGGGTGTACTCGGATGAATGCGTTATTCGAAATCCAAAGGAAGTCGTAGAGGAATTTGAAAAGAATTTCTGGCAATTAGTTAATGAACTAAATATAAATGAAAATCAAGAGTCGGACTGAGTGTACAATAGCGAGTTTCAATAGACCTTATTCACGATAGCCGTCATGTTTGTTTTCACATTGTAATGCAAATTTCAAACTATTTCAAACTAACCTTATAATGAAATCATTATTGCATAATTTGGCTCTCAAATGCGGCTTTACTTTACTGCCCCCTGGCTGACAACGTGGCTAATTTGCATTACAATATGAAAACCATCATGACGGCTATGGTGAATATTATGGTCTATTGAGTATCGTAAAACCAAAGTAATTACTTTGGCCAATCACAAAGAACGAGAACAATCCAGTCACCCAATCAAAACTTGAAGAAATTACACGTAGCCGACACAAAGCGCGAGTCCGATTGGTTTTGGTTTACTGCTGTTTTACTTCTAATTGGTTGAAAAAGTGGCGAGAGATTTTTAAACCAATCACTGAGCGAAGTAATGCGAAGCCAAAGCAAACGTAGAATTGCTTTCGACGCTGAAGTGAAAATCGCTAAAACCTAGACTTGCTTCTGTATGTGGAGTAAACTCGGGTAATAACGTCAAAGAGAAAAAATAGAAGCTGTTTTTGGAAATTAATATTTTAATTCTCTTTCGACGTAATTAGTTTTTAATGATTAAAAATTGATACAACAATACCACTAAAAAGAGCGCAAGGGAAAACGGTTATAAAATTATTCACATTACGTTTACAAACTAAGATAAAAATCAAGCAGGTTCTGTTACATCGGATTGTACTCTGGAACCTCTCTACAGTAATGTAAACTGGCGTTCCCCTTGAGCTAATTCAGTTCTATTGCAGCCGGTGATGACTGAGTGTTGTAAACTGGACCAGTATTAAAAAAACTATGGTATCATGCATGTGTTTTTCACGATGCCGTACGTACTTGGCTGACAAAATGTGTTTGGCTCGACCAAAAATCTCGACAAAGTTTGCCTCCACTTGAAAACATCAAAATGTTCCATAGCAACAGGACCCGACAGAGAGCTAATCACTTTGCAATCGAAGACGGACCGAAAGTTCTTTTTTGACTGACATTTTCCTTTACTCGCCCAGTGCGAATGACGCACAAGTTTAGCGCAAGATACTATTATGATTATCCACTGGCTTTGATAACGGAACTTTGTATTTCTGGTTACTTTACTGCTCAATCAAGAATTCTCACCAGCATATACCAAAAGACAACCTCACATTAATCAACAATAAAAAATGATCACGATCGCTTGACCTGATCACAATCTATGCGATCAATTATTCTTTCCAAGCACGTACAGCACTGTTGGAAAAGTTCAACAGTTATAAACAATTAATGGCAACAAAATCACTTGGCTGTTGCTGCAATTTTAAATTTTACAATAATTAGTGCATATTTGTTGGTAATTATTTTGAGAAAGTTTTATTGCAAAGAAACTTTACATTACTGCTGTAAGAAACAAATGCTAAGTTTTAAACAGTGGACAAAGTAAATTAGAAGTATGATAATATTTGATTTGTAATGGAGAAATCCTTTCCATTTTGCAATCAAGCTCACAAAGTTGTGCCATAATCAAAGATCTACGTTTAGCTACAAATCGTATTTTTAAGACAAACAGATCAAACCATCATTACAGTTAGCGAATGGATATGCCTTATTTTTTTACTTTAACCAATTCTCAGCCCATGTTCATCAATATACACAGTTACATGAATTATATAATTGAATTTCCTGTAGAACAGGCGGTTTAGGCGGGCAGAGCGTGAACACGAGCGCTAAAGGCGAAGCAAAAACAAATATATGTATGCAATGTCTGCAGGCAGTTTGTTTGGTTCGTGTTTGTATTGCCCGAAACGCTCTATCCGTTAAACCGTCTCTTTTACAGGCTAATAACTGAAAAATATGCATATTTTCTACTTTTTTTCAATAAAATTTGTTGTTTTTCCCGCTTTCATAGTCTTGTATGTGTTTCTGAGCTCAGGGATTCACCTTGCTACTGCTAAATGTCAGTTTTCACATTGAAAGAGCGATTTTTTGGGGTCATATACTTTATGCGTGAAGAGTGATTGGAACTATTTACTTTCCCGTGAAATTTGCTTCTATTTTTCCGTGATACGCAATTCCCAATTTTAAGAACTTTTCAAGTGCACGTGAACGCAAATTTCGACTTAAACGTGACCCGTGAACGAATAGTTCAATTAGCCGTGGTTCGTGAATCATCTTGTTTTGCGTTACTTTATTTTTGATTCCTGAGTGTTCTAATAAAATTATGTCTTTGTTTCCAGCTCCAATGTTGGGTTTGAACAGATGAAGCTTCTGTCATAACATGCAAAACGTAAGTCAGTTTTTAGTGGTTTTACGCCTTCCGAGTGTGGCAGTCTAAACAGGAATCGCCGTGATTTTTGCGCGAACGTGGAAACAGTTTGGTTATTATTCGTGAAGCGAAAATGCCAAATATTTTTACGTGATTCGACTTTGCAAGGGGGTATAGGGGACACTCGTTTTTGACTGACTCGTAAAAATCCAAAGTAACCACTCTGTCCAATCACAAAAGACACAGGCAATCCAATGAACCGATCAAAACTCGAAACAAATACATGTTGCCCACGTGGAGCGCGGGAAAACGGGCGCGGGAGAATCGCGATTGGTTGATTGGTTGAGGAAGTGCACAAGGTTTTTTTCAAAACCAATCACTTGAGTGTAGTAATGCAAAACTAAACACGATTACTTTCCGCACTTTCAAAAATATTAAAATGTATGTTTCAGTTAATTTAATTTAGGATGAAAATTTTGACCCAAAACTAACAAAATAATTATAGTTTTTATCTATCAATCAAAGTTATAAATAGCACCACTGCAACAATTCATAAATTAATTTCGTAATAGCAATCCAGAATTATTTTGTCGATATTGAAAATTGAACATATTGCTAACATGCCAACCTTGACAAAAAAGCTGAATTATTTCTTTCCTACTTCAAAGTCTTGTCTCCAAACTTCTTGTACTGTTCAAATGACATGAAGAACTGTGGAGGAGTTAAAGAATTGCAGTAACTGTTGTAACAAAGCTAGCAAAGCCATGCAATTAAATTTAATAGTCATAAGCATGCTCCATAATCCAATGCTGGTAACGAGAGCAAATCGCTTCGCAATATTTTTTTCTGGCATGGGTTTTTTACGTACATTTCCAACGGCAATGGTTTAAAAATATTGGTTCATGCTTTTAGCTGTGCACCATCAAGTTAAGCTGAGAGCAGTTCTCTCGGCTATCACCTCAAGGAACGCTTTGGCTTCTTTTGTGCCCTCCAAACTTCCTGCAAGCACCATTGCATTATGACCCAATTGTTAATTAGCAATTAATTGCAAGTCTTTTTCACATAAGAGACCTGGGCAGTAGTATGTAATAGTTAGCATGCTGGACCGTAGATCAGGAGGGCTGGGTTCTAGCCCTGGGTGGGGTCCCTGCATGGTGTCTTGGCAAATAAAGTTTACACTCTCTTCATCCACATGTGTAAAAGAGTGGTGGCAAATTAACGCTGGCGGTAACCCATGCAATGGACTGGCATCCCACTCCCATCTAGTGAGGGCTAGAAATACACCTTGTCACTCAATGCCACACATATCAGGATAAGCTTCAGCAGCATGGATCATTTGACCCAATGCACTGCTTTACCTTTTAGCAAACCCATCCCCCACCCACCCCAGCCTCAGAACATCCACAATTGCAGGATACTAGTCCACTGCGCATGTTAGCCTCCCAGTTAGTTGTCTGGTTGCCATAACAACAATTTGCTGGTCAACCTTAACACTACTAACATGGAAAGAAGCACAGTCCAGTACAAACATGTCTCGTCCAAAAACACAACACAGGTGGGATATTCATAAAGGTAAAGGTAAGTCTGCTGTCGGGCCTAGTGGCCCATCAGGCCGGAGCTTATCCCCGGTTTCTGAAGCATGAAGCGACAGAGAGTATTTCTACTCCCCCCTGGATGGGATGCTAGTCCATCGCAGGGTTACCCCCCAGCAGTAAATTCGCCGGTACCCATTTGTACACCTGGGTGAAGAGAGGCACTGTGAGAGTAAAGTGTCTTGCCCAAGAACACAACGCAGTGCCCCGGCCAGGACTCGAACCCGGACCGTCCCATCCAGAGTCCAGCGCACTAACCATTAGGCCACTGCGCCTCCCGGGATATTCATAGCCTATCATTAAAATCAGCTTCAATGGATTGGATTTAACGAAACATGTACATTATGTAACTATTTACTAGTTTTTTCCTAGTATGTATTCAAAAGAGAAAATTCACTGATTTACTGAGACAAACATCACAAAGAAAGCAAGAAATTTACAAAAGGATACAAATACATTCCACGGGAATAATCTCAAAAACTGTGGTACAAAACCTCTGTAGAGAGCAAAAAACCCCTCGGACTTGACTGTCTACAAAAAAAGAAAAAAACAGATACAAGAAAAATGATAAACACACACACTGGAGGGGGTTAAACAATGACAAAAATTACTGACTTTGATAACAACGAACAAAATAGCTCAATTTGATTTGCATATACATCACATAATGTTGATTTGCTTAGTATCAAGCACTGTATGTAATGCGCAAAACAAACATAAATTTGTGTCGTTAGCAGCAGTCAAAATAGTATCAAGCACTGTATGTAATGCGCAAAACAAACATAAATTTGTGTCGTTAGCGGCAGTCAAAATAAAATTTAAAACTGACTCATGGAGGGCGAGGGCGAGGGCGTGGCCGAGTGGTTAGGGCGCCGGACTTGAAATCCGGAGGTCACGGGTTCAAGTCCCGCTCTGACCACTTAGCTGGAGTTGTTTCTTGGTGGACCCTAGTTCAACTCCTCGGTCATGCTTGTTTTTAGCCAACTGGTCCACCTCCCGCCAGTTGGGATTTTCAAGCTTGTTATGTTTATTTGAAATATTTGTTTCCCTCAGTTTGAGTGGCATGTCTGAGAATTAGCTTGATGTAGCTAAGTGCATGACCACTATAATCATTCATTTGACATTTGATTTTGACATTTGACATTTTTTGACATTTGACATTTTTTGAGTGGAGTGATCCTGGCTGCTTCTGATTGGCTGCACAGAATTTGTTTTCATTCCTGCACTTGGTAACCAGCACAACAGATCTCTTGTTTAGATCTATCAGCAGACAGTATTTGCTTCTTTGTCAGACACAAATTGCAACATAACGAAGGTTTTCCCTTGAACAGGCTTGCTCATGTTACAATAGACCACTTAATCAAGAAATCAAAATACACATACATACTGCTAATTATTGGGGAAATTTCTTTTCAGCCTGAGACAGATAGAAATAAATTAACAACTAAAATTAAACAAGGGAAACTTACTGTAACTAAACAGTGTGCAGCGCTTCTATAGATGACAGTCCCATCACCAGGTTTAAATTTCAAATTTCTTTGATTCATCATCCTTGTCTGGAACAATAAGTTTATCATTCAAATAAATGATTTAGCTGATGGCAACTGCATTTGCGACAAATGGGTGAAATTTGTTACTGAGATCATTGGTGAAGAGAAATAGCTTTGGGAGCATTCACTTTTTAGAAAGGGGGTGGGCCAGAGAAATTGAGCACCAGAGAGGGTCATCAGTTTTTCATATTATACAGGTTGATATAAAATAGTGATTTTTGAACTCATAACTTTACAGAGCTATCATTTTGCCACTGAGATGAATTAAGCTTGACAAGTTTCCAATAGACACAATGTCTAAGACATCAACTGAATTCATTTAAGATCCCATTTAACCTTGACACAAACTACAACAAACTGCAATTTTTAGAAAGATCACTGACAATACGTTTTAATCTATAAATACTCAAATCGAATACAACAACAAATTGACATCAACAAATCATTTTTGTCAGGAGGAAAGGGGTTGGTCACGGGGTTACTACAAATTTAACTAATTCCCATGGGAGGGACTCAAAGGAGGCCCTCAATAAATGACATTTATGCTCATAGCGATTCCTCTGGCCTATCCCCCCTTTATATGCCTGAACAAACTAGGTGACATAAGTTGTTGCAACACGCTGTAGGAACAAATTGAAACAAATCGTCTTGCCTGACATCAACACAAGTTTGTCATTGCCATCACTCACACAAATTTAATCCAGATCGAATTCATGTGACTGATCACAGTGACAAAATTCTGTCGCAGTGAGAAAGATTTTCACAGCAATTCATGTCATACAGGGTGACTTGTCACCACAGCATGTCAAAGTGAATTGTTTCAGAAGCAGTACACATAGAGTGATTTGTTGCAGAGACCTGTCCCTGGAACACGTCACCTAGTATTCCTGCCTTATAAGTTTGCAATCTGACCAACCTTGACTACGTCGATGGGATTTGATGAAACAGCACCTGCAAACCCGGCGACACCACTAGCACTAAAAAAATCACAGAATACATACGTGTACTGTATATCAAAAAGTCTAATAAAACTTTGCACAGGCAAGAATAAAAAGAGTTATAATCGACACATGAACTTGAAACATTCCTTTGTGCATGGCATGTCACCTCACACAGGTTACAATACAATACAATACAATATTCTTTTAGTTGTACCCACCCGTGTCAACTTTCCTTACAGTTCACAAGTAGATTAGTGGAAGGAAACAACACAGGGATCCCAGCAAAGCACTTTAATTTTATATTACCGGTAGTCCTTAATTCAGCATCCTAAACTCAAATTACTAGAACCAAGATAGATCAACATCTAATTCCTCCTTTAACACCAGGAGAAACTATATAGGGCTGGGACCTTTCACTTTTTAACAAGCATTAATTCCATGAAATACACTTAATAATCACAGAACAATGTGAAACACTTACCAGAAATGAGTATATGGGTTGTCTCCCATGATGTTGTAATCCAAAATCATCTTTTTACACCAGTCATAAACTGGAAGCTCAACACCTGCAACAACTGCAGCTCTCTGTGCTGTGGGACCAACTCCCTGCAAGAACATTAACAGGAAAACCTTGTTCATTATTCTATTCTCTACTTGCACAATACCATAATACACCGCTTCTATCCCTCAAAAAATTTGCATAGGCATTGTTTTAGATTTCCCTTGGGACATCTTTATGTCCCAGAAGAAATTGCAAACAATGATTATGCAAAATTGTGGGGGTAAAAGAGGTGTATTATGGAATTTGTGCAAGTAGCGAATAACCAGAAATATCAGAACACCATTGTCCCCATAGCAACTTACTCAAAACAAGCAAGGGTACATATATATGTGAACTTGAGACATTACATGATGCTGATAATAATGACATATGTGAAATACATTTTCCAGGGTACAAAGAAGTTCAATTTTCTAACTTGCCCTTTGGGTAAGCTGTAACCAGGATTTACTAGCCCAGAGGTGATTTCCACTAGCCTGAAAAAATTCTCAGAAGTGTGATGAATTAATCAATTAATAACATAATTCGTAAAACGTTCACTTGCCCTTTGGGTGAATCATTCCTTCGGGCAACTGAAGGATAAAATCCACTAGCCTGATGGCAAAATCCACTAGCCCCGGGCTATCGGACACTAACTTCCATATACGCTTTGTTCTTAACTTGAACTTTTCTCCTCAGTTTAGTTACCAAATAATTAAGTCTTATCGTGTAATGGAAATAACAAAACAAATAAAACTGCAGCAAATTACCCGATAGAGTCCCCTCATTCCTTCTTCCTTGAAAATAGACATAAAAGAACGGATCATTCCTTTTCTGACCACATTAGCACCTGACTGATATTCTGCCTGCATACGAATCTGTACAACAAAAAGAATTTATCGGATATAGTATGAATTATATTATTTTATAGAGCTTCCTTAAAACAATTTGGAACTTTTACAGCTATTTTACGTCACATATAACCACAATTTGCTGCCCGATTTCAAACAAACATTCCAACTCCTACTTGTAATGTCTGACATTTTAATGGAATGTTGAAGGTTTCGAAGAAAATCCCTCTAAAGGTTGCGAATTATAGGCTGTAAGTACAAAAATTAATGTTCCCTAAAAAGATAAAAATAATCTAATACCTCATATTTTCCGAAAATGTTATTTTGGAGCTATTTATCTTTCATTTGATAGACTGACAAAGTCAGCATTGAAATTTCAATCTTGCAACCAGTGTGTTCAAAAGTGGCACACAGATTTGAACATTTCAGTCAAATCTCAAAAATACTGGTCGGCGTGAAATAGAATGACTTTAAGGTGAATTCTCCCAAACTTGTCATGAATATGGTATTCTCTTGTCTGTCACATTGGGTTTGAAAGAAATGACCCTTGCATTTAATCACCCTTAGCTAACAGTTCAATTTAACAGTTTTTGTTCCTTGGTGACATCTTTAATTCTCGTAGCATTAAGCTACAAAAAAAAAAAAAAAGAGATGAACATCACTCACAATTCACTTTTTGCATTACCTTTAAAACATCAGTTGGGTTACAAATTGCTGATGAAACAGCTCCAGCAATAACACCAGCAATTACATTGTAATACAAGGTTTCATCTGCAAAATAATATAAACAAATTTAGCATTGTTCAAATGGCAATTCATACCATCATTCAGAAGTCTCCACATACATGTGCAAAGTGCCAGCTGGTTGTCAATTACCCCTGGTTTCCATAGAAACTGCCAGTATTTGTACTGTTCTGGGCCTGGTTGGTCAAATGGTGGATAAGGCTGTCAACCGGATTGATCAATATCCAGTAGATAAGTGTTGACAACACAAACTATATGTGTTATCCACTGCAGATAGTGTTATCCAGCCTTTGTGAACAACTAGGCCCTGGTTAGTAGTTTAGTTGACAGTACGCCAGGATACATAGCTCTTATGTGAGCTTGAAATTACACTCCCGAGTAGAAAGAGGACCTGTTAGAGAACAAGTAGATTATAAAGACAAAGTGGCAACACTCCTACACTTGGCAGTTCTAATTATCAAACACTAGTGACTTACTATAGTCATAAACTAGCAGGATTACGGAAATCAACATTCGGGGCTTTCAGGGGCAGACCCAGGATTTTTCTCAGGAGGGGTGCACCACTAAGGAATGATGTAATTGATGGGTGACATTAGCAGAAGACCAGCTGTATAAGAAAGCCACAGGTCATCTCAAGAGGGGGTGCTCACCCCCTGCACCCTCCCCTAGTTCTGCCCCTGGATTTTATCAATGGTAGAGACAAGACCACATGTACTGAACTTACCTTTTGGGTTTTTAACCAGCCTTCTCTTGAGAGCATGATAGAAGCCAAGTTTCAGAGATCCATAAGTCGCTTGACGCAACAGTGCTGGGGCTACACTAGCATCAGTGATAGAAAGTCAGAAGGTTAGCGGAACCATATGCAGGAGATTAAGACCTGCCTGTCCCCTTCCACCACTTCAAGAATGGAATAATTATGTTTCCAGGAAATACTGTCACGAACAGTCACGCATAACCATTATTACTGTATGTAACGTTTAGTCACAAAGTTTCGGTTTTGTTTGTACAGTTAGTATTTATAACCTGTATATTTTTATCACACGTGCGATATTTTCAGTAAGAGACACGTTTCTATAGATCAATAAACAAGTTCAAATTTACGATTGTAGTTACAAGTTTATAACAAATACTACTAACCCATTAAACAAAGCCTTGATGCCATCTTCTTTAGCAATTCTCACAAAAGCATGAAGCATTCCTCTGTATCTGATCTCTTTCTGTTTGACATCTATGACTTGACCTTGAAGCTGTAGTCGTGTTTTTGTAGTGTCAATGGGAAAGGTTCCTGTTGCAAAAACACAGATTTTTACACAAATAACAACTCCAAGTCTAATACCTGGTCTGAGTTTGGGCCTCTGCGCACTGCATTGTGTTCTTGGGTAAGATGATTCACTGTCATAGTACCTCTCTTCATCCAGGTGTATAAATGGGTATCAGTAAATGTGATGCTGAGTGGTTAACCCTGCGATGGACTTGCAACCCATGCAGGGGGGGGGGGGGAGTAGAAATACTCCTAGTCACTTCAGCAACAGAAACTGGGATAAGCTTGTCCCTGATGGGCCACTAGGCTCACATCCAGACTTCACCTTTTTATCTCCAAGCTCACAGAAGAGGAACAGCTATGATGTAATGGGACCAATGTGGCCTGGGTTGCATTCCCGGCTCCAAGAGGTTTTTCTCCAGGTCCTCAGGTTTTGTCTTCTCCACAAAAGCCAACATTTACATTTGATTTGATTTAATGCAATATACTTTAATTTGATTTAATTTGTACTTTACAGTGTCCCCAATTAGTACGCTAGTGCTAGATACAGTTAACACTCAAATGAAGTTCACTATTATTTAATAACACTCGTCTACCACCACTGTGGCCGAACAGTTTTGATTCCCACACCCAGAGTCATATATGGGTCAAGTTTTATGTTGGTTCTTGTCCTTGCTCCAAGGGTTTATCTCCATGTTTTCTGTTTTTCTTCCCTCCAGAAAAACCAACAGTCCAAATTCAAATTTGAATCCCAGGCACATGCACCTTCTAACAAGCTCCTGAAAAGCTCTTCCATGTTATGCGGGTATAAACAAATTACATGCACATTTTGTTCTAGTAAATCTCCTTTTATTTGAACACAAGATTTGAAATTCTCTTGTCGAGGGTTCTCAGTAAGTAAGGTACGCCACAGTTTGGAAGATCTCAGGAAGGACTGTCTTGTAGTTCTGTATAGCTTAAATTCTCTCTCTGTTTCTTTTTTTTTTTTCATTTTGCCTTTGTTTTTGTTTAGGTTGCTAACCTTTGATGTTGATCTGGCCCTTTTGTAGGCTAACCTTACAATATATTTTCCCTATGATTATAAGAACTATTTAGTATGTTCTTGTTGTAAATATATATAAAATACAAACTGCCTCCAGTCCTGCGCCCCAACCCACCCACCCATCCCCTAAAAAACTATTGGTGTTTGTTCCAAAAAAATAATATATTCTTTATTTGTACTCCCTTGCCTATGACAAATTAAAAATAATAATGAAAATAATTGCTACATGTACTGCCTAAGACAAGCGACAAGTGGGATTTTCCTATGTTTCTTCTGCTTCTCTATGCCATTTGTATAGTACGGGCGGACTGCTTTTCTGTAGTTTTCTGGCCTGGGGTGATCAAAAAGGGTCCTGTCCATTGGATAATTCATTGTAAAAATTGAACTGCTACATGATCTTACCGAACTCGGCTGTCATGGAAGCCAACCCTCCATAGATAAACGGCCTGTAATCCATAAAGCTGATGCTTGCAAAATGACGAGAAAAATGAGAAAATCGTGCCCTTATAATCGAAGAGGTCCCGCGCGCGAACTTGACTCGTGTCTCTTTTTCGTCTGCAAACTTTGAGATCAGCGGATTTCGTAGCCTGGAAAAGAGGCTGACGTTTTCATGGAAACGTATCATGGTAAGCGATTACTGCCTTCTGATTGGTTTATACCAGAAGCTTTGGCCAATCAAACATCGCGTGGTTTAAACCCGCAAAATCCAAATCGTTTTCACCAAGAAGCCACTGAAATAGATAGGCACTCCAGAATATTAGTGTGCGGCAAACAGAAATTGAGCAAGTATTTTAAACTTTGTTGAGTGGAATTGTACATCTTATTCAGTTGAAAATGGTCAAGACACGCTCCAGACCTTCTAACTCGGTATTTCATAAGAAACCCAAGGTCAGAGATGCGAGACTCTCGAACACGTTTGCTTTTCTTGACAAAGTGCGGTCGTTCCGTCTGTGTTCTACAAACTCGCGTTCACTCAAATCTTTTTTATCCGTACACACAGGATGGTGGCTTGGATGAAAATGAAATCCCCATACAGATAACAAAAGCCGTCGAGCAAGTGAAGCGTTCTGCTGAAAGTTCTCCTGACAACGTCCCCTCGAGAAAGAGGGCCGCGTTCGGCGACATTACGAATGTAAGTTTAAGCTTAAGTTTTGGTAAAATTGCCATGTCATTTTGGGTCTTTACTTTTTGGTTGGCCTAATATGACCGTTTTCTTTGGCTTTTAGGCGACTTTTAATCAGCTTGGAGGTGATCAGGGATTGAAGAAGAAACAGAGCGGCGTTCTTCGAAAGGAGGCACAACAATGCAAGACGAAAACTTCAACGAAGGCAAAACCAAAACAGAGAAGAAGTAAAGGCAAAGAATCATCCCTTAAACAGGCACCAGTTCCTGAAGTTCTTTCCGAACCTTTGTCTCCATCTGGTGAGATTTCAAGCTCGCAAGATTCAGTTGAAGAATCAGTACGTTCCGAAGACTCGTTGCAAGTATCTGCAAGGTTTGTGTTGTAATTATTTCACACCGTGTGTATTTTTTGAGACAAAACTTGTCAGATTTTTTCTACAAAATAATAACAAGTCTTTTTGCTCGGTTTTTATATTGAACAAATTAGGAATAGTCAGACATTTTTCTGATACGTGTATGTCAACGTTTAGCCCGGGGGGGGGGGGGGGGGGGGCTGGCATAGGTCTAGGTGGGCACAGTAGTCATTGTCCCATTGTGGGGACTTTGGACCGTTTAAGTTAACTGTGTAGCAACATTTTATTAACTTTAAGTGACTATTTTGACCATCCACAAAGGAACAGGAAATCTTATCCCAGTTGACAATGCCCGAACCCAATGCCCCACCCATGCCTGCCCCCCCCCCCCTCCAGCTTAACACCCTGTTACGGCTGAGTATCCTGAGTATACATTTGCAATGTATATGTATACCAGTCAGTAGGTTTTGGCCACTGTGATTTTGATACATCTTGCCCAGATCTAGCCATAAATCACGCAAGAGCTTGTTGAGATTGAGGCAAGATCTCTGGATTGGTTCATGGTTGAGATCTCACCAATAGCAAAGAGTATAAAGTCGAAAAGTAGAATACAAAGATCCCTGAAAGACTTGGACAACAGTAATGTTGCTGAATTCTTGGTAACATCTCAGAGTTCTCAAAAAAAAATTGGTATTGGTAGGTACCCCAGCATTTACTAACCATAGATAAACTTTTAGATTCAACTCAGATGCATATAACGGTAACAATGATGATTCAAAGCAGCAACAGGAGAAGAAAAATGTAAGCCTTGGTATTCAATTGTTTCACATGTGGCTAATTTGTCTTAGGTCTATTAGTAAGAACTGTTCAGCGAGGTTGGTCCATGCAGAAAGAGAATTGTTATTGACAAAACTGTTTGGCCAGACCAGTTAGTTCAAAAACTTTATTCACTTTTCTGTTGAAGTTATACATATTATAAAATTATCTCGAGACAAAGACCTAAATCAGTTTCAGATATACTGGTCTAGCCGGCCAGTTCTGACCAATGGTACGTGTTTTTATCAGGACAGCTTTTGATTAGACAACACTTCACGATAGAAAGTGATTTACTTAACGTCCAGCACCACACTCCTAGTCAAGACTTACCTTTGTTTTTTTTGACATGAGATATTTTGGGAACTTGGTACTAGATTAGATGCACAACATGTCCAAGCAAGACATTGTCACAGAACTGCTCATTCCACAAGTTTATTTTAACAGTTGAGAGTTTGAATAATTACTACTTGAGGTGATTCATTAAGATTTCTCCAATATACAATTTTCATTATTCCAGTGACATCAATAATGGCAATCTCCTTCATAGTTGTTTTTTTTGATGCCACACAATGCTTCCCCAAAGAAACACTGGGAAAGAAATGCGGCTCAGTTGTTAACAGCCTTTTTTAGGGAGGGAGCATTGCAATCAAAACGACATCACAAAAAATGGCTGCAAAGGTCGGACTGTAAAAATGGTGGATTACATGGATTTAAAGATGCGACATGGTCCTTCAATGTGAGTAACTCAGAACCTGGATCAGACTGGAGTGATACATGAAATTGCCCAAATTATTTTGCAGGTTGAAGAATCAGTTGATGACGGTGTGATTGATATTGATGCTGACACATCAGACCCGGTTACTGTATCTGAATATGCGAACGAGATCTTTGTCAATATGAAGAGAAGAGAGGTAATATTTTTAACAACCTTATCTTCCAGAGCTTGCTTTTCTTTCAGTCAGCACCAAACATGCAGACTCTAGATTTTGTGCAGCGATGCCACACTCTGCTGATTGTCTACAATTCAGCTTTGAGCATTAAAAACTGGCTATCCGTGAATCAAATTGGCACTGGCCATAGTTGGAATCCTTGGCACTGCAGACCGAGGGAACATCGGACTCTGGATGAGATTGGATTCTCATTCTTCCTTTCTTAAAATTCTCAAATAAAGTAGTTGCTACAAACATGAGTGTTTTGATTGGAGAGTTTTGATGTAGAGCTTGTTCATTTGAATTTAACAGGGACTATTCCCACTATCCAATTACATGGAAACACAACAAGACATCACTCCTCAGATGCGAGCTATCTTAGTGGACTGGTTGGTAGAAGTTCAAGAGTGTTTTGAATTGTACCATGAGACCCTTTATCTTGGTGTTAAACTTCTCGATCATTTCCTTGAGAGGAACACAATCAAACGTGATGAACTGCAGCTTGTTGGTGCTACAACTCTTCTTATCTCATCTAAAATTGAGGTATTAAAAAATTTATTAACCACGACCGAGGTCAAGATTCTCCCATACAGACCAACTAAGCTCAGTTGATAAGATGTTTATGATATGGCCAAACAGAAACTTAAATTTGGTTAATGACACTGCTTCATTCTCGTTGATGTTTTGTTTTGCGAACGGTTATGAAATTAATTTAAATTGCAAAAGTTTGGTTGTATTTTACTTTTTATTCTTGTCAAGCTTTTTTAATTTCCCATTGAGCATTTTTTAGAGAAAAAGGGGACAATGTGTTCCCGTTTAGTTTGTAACTTTCTGACCCCAAAATGCAGATGCCGGTCTAGATGAGAAAATCTAGGACGAGGTCAATATCGATTTTGAGCTAATCAAATTTGTGACTTCATAAGTTTCCAGTCCATGTGAGACACAGCCATATAATAACCTGCTATAACAATTGGTACACAATGTGTACAAGTGTCTACGCGTTAATCGTCTAATTTCCGAGCTGCATTCTATTTTGAATAGCATGTTTTTCTCTTTATTTTTTCCGATGGGATAATCGCGTCTAATAAGGAGTGTAGAAAAGGAAACCATTGTAAATTTTAAGTTCATTCCATGACATAATGGTATTTATTTATAAATCTTTCACACCAAACTCACAGTTGTACAACATATCGTGATAGATATGACAACCCATCTGCCAATGAGTTATTTATAGTTACTGTAACATACCCTTATATGGTCAAAAAACCCTATTTTTAGCAACACAGAGCTTTAGGGATTCTCCAGCATGGTGGCTATGCCGCATGCGTGCATAGCCACACACCATGCTTCTTGAATTTCAGCAAGCGTATCAGTAACAATAATACTGTGTTCAATTTTTAAGGAGCGGCACCCACCCTGTATGGATGATTTCATCTACATCTGTGATGATGCATACCAACAAAAGCAATTTATTGCAATGGAGAGCAGAATCATTCGCAGCCTTGGATTTGACATCAACATACCTATTCCATACAGATTCCTAAGAAGATACGCAAAGGTGAGGTGTTATCTCAATCCAGTAATAGCTTAATTAGATCTCGAAATAACAAAACCCAGAAAAACCCGAGGCATTGTTGGGTGAATTTGATGACTAAATTTATATGAACTTGTATAATGTCTGCCTGACTTTTATCAATTTGAAATCAGAAATCATCCCAGTTTTAGACACTAAGGGCGCGATCCATTGGACCAAACTTTCTGGAAATTCCGGTACAGAATCAAATGGAACGGTCATTTTCGAAATGTCTCGAGGTTGTCCACTTTTCTGGAAAATTGGAAATTCCGGAAATTTTCTGTTCCATTTGACATTTCCACTCAGTTTCGTTTCTAAAGCTGCTGGATAGAGCTCTCGTCAAGACCCGGCATTTTGACTTGACCGGTTCAGTCAAGTGGAAAACACCGTTCCTTTCGGCACATGGAAATTTCGGAAATTCAAACCGGAATTTTTGGTCCAATGGTCACTTGTCAGAGCTTTACCTCGCGCTTGGGGCAACACTATTCTCCAACTGTAAATGTCTTATTAAACTAGCATTACTATCAAAATCACAAGAGTGGTAAAACTGCGGTTAGAAATTTGAATTCGAAGCAGTTTGATTCTTAACACGTGATCTGAAAAAAATTGTCACATGGTTTTGAGTTTGTGAGCATCCTGTCAGCGATGATGTGATTTTAACGGTCGCTTCATGGTCATGTGAACATCGTTTTTCCAGAATGTCGCAACAATAATGACGCTATTAAGCAAACAGTCGGAAAACTCACGGGATGTGTTCAGGATGAAAGAGAGGCAGGTTTTGTTTCATTTTAATGGATTTCATATTGTTTTAAAGCAAAGAGTATCTGAAAGTCACAAAGCTTTCTGTTTGCTTTTAGACAAATGAACAGTGAGCACATCATAAAATTTTTTAACTCGCATGATCGAGATTGGCGCTGTGAGAGATGAACACACTCACTCAATCACAATCACACTCAATCACTCAATCACTCTAGTGATTTTGATAGTATTATGCAATGTTTTATTGATTGAGTTGTACAGTCATGTGTTCAGTAAATTACTGCGGTTTTCAATAACATGCGAACTCTGAAGTTCAAAACCCAACCAACGATTGCGTTTTTCGCTACCGTCAATCATAATTACGGTAAAAGTTAATGAACCTTGAAAATCAGAAACAAACAAAATGGATCGAAGTCTACCAATCACAACTGACAGACGTGACCTTTTGACCCTGTTGAAGCGTACCTCTGTTTTCTGAGAGGTCCGCCTGATGATTGACGGCAGCGAAAAACGTAACCGTCGACATGAACAGAGTTCGCATGTTTCTGAAAACCGCAGTAAGTGTTAAGTAGTATATCTGGAATGTTTTGAGTGGTTGCTTACAATTACAATGTTTAACAAGCTTTTCTGACAAGTTATAATTAGCCAATCAGATAGCACAAATCTGTTTGAGCTGTCCGGCCTCCTTGCTATGTTCAAAGCTTTTGTCATGAAACCTGTCAAACTTTTAACAAGGAGGTGGGACAACTCAAACAAATTCACACTCTCTGATTGGCAAACATGTCAAAAAAAGTTTGTTGAGAGGCCACACTGTAATTCCCACTGATGGTCGATGATCAGGTCCTTGTACACATATTTTTAAGCTTCGACTCGTTAATCTTTGTAAATACTTCTTAAACTTCATTTATTTTTAGTTTTATTGATTACAAATTTTAGACAATGTTGTAAATGTTTTCTTAAACTTAATTAATTTTAATTGTATAGTTATTAGTAATGTTAGTAATTTAAATAATTGTTCCTGAAAAGCCCCATTGGGGAGGCAACAATAAAGTTTTACTATGACGATCTGTTTTTCTAGGCTGCATTTGTAAGCATTGAAACACTCACATTGGCTCGCTTCCTCCTTGAATCGTCACTCCTTGAAAGTCGCTTTCTGGCGAACAGAGCGTCATTCATGGCAGCAGCATGTCTCCGCCTTGCAATGATGATGAAAAATTGCGGGGAATGGACACCCACACTGGTACATTATACAGGCTACACCCATGATGAATTGCGTGATTGTGTGTTGCAGCTTAATTCAATCAATAGTGCACCACCAAACAAGAACTTGATGACTGTGAGAAACAAGTATTCACATAAAGTGTTTCATGAAGTTGCTACGATTCCAGCCCTGGATACATTGACCATTCATATATAGATTATTTTTGTAAATTTCTGCATATGAGGTTTTTTGATATTGTATATAGAAGATCTTGTAACATCTCTATTCAAATTTTAGGTAATGGGAGAAGTTTATTTTGAATTTGAAAAGTGCTCTTCAGAATTTTTATTTTATGCATGTAAAAACCAGTTACTGAAACTGGGTTATTACTATTTCTATCTTTTAACAAGAAATGAATTTTCTCAATTTTTTTTTGTTTTTTGCTTTAGGGCAAGCTTTTACTGAGATATAATCGACAAAGATGGTTACATAATCTTGATTTTATTATTATGTTGAATTAATTACTAACTAAAGGTTGCATTCCTTTGAAATGATCCAGATCAGGATCAGTGATCCAAGATCACTTGGTCATGGTGCATAGAGGGATTTGTGACTCCTTGTCCAGAGTGGATTCATTAGTATCTTCGATGCACTGAGTGATCTTGGATCAGGGATCTTCATCCGGACCATCCCAAAGGAAAACAGCCGAAGATATAATTTTATAAGAAAGTAAGTGTGGCAGCATGGAATCCTGATTAATATACCTTGTATTGCTTCAAAATTCTTCAAAAGAAATTGCAGCAGGTCCTTTTTAAGTTAGATTTTGTCAATAGTTTTTATGCTTACTTCAAAAGGATAATTAATTGCACTTTTTATTCTGCAGATAGACACAAAATAACACATTATGGGCAATTAAGATTAAAATTCACTAGTTAAAAACTAGCTAATTTTTTTTCTATAACTTCAATAACACACAAACTCTAAAGTTCAAAACCCAACGATTACATTTTTCACAGCCATCGATCATTTTTATCTTGGCAGTGAGTAACAATATTGCAGTTAAAAACCAAGCAAACCAAATGGCTAAATAGTCAAAACCATCAGATGTTGTTACTTTTGAACTGGCTGAAGTTAGGTCAAATGAGATGTTTGATGGGAATAAAAAATGAACCATTGACTTTGAGCAGGGTTTGTGTTGTTGAAGGCTAATGGGACGTTGCAAAAATTTTCCGCACCTGGGGATGGAGGGACAGATTCTGACACCCTAGCTTTTTGTTGTTGGAACCTTTGAAGCCAGAGGGGTTCAAAATTTTGTCGGCTTCTTTAAAAAAGTATTCCGACAGGCCCTGTGCCAGAGGTTACCCACCATAGGGGGTTGGGAAAATTTTTGGAACGTCCAAATTTAGTGTGAAAACATTACTTTCACAAGCATTCATGAAAAACAAAATTATGTCTTTTACACAGCAGATAAAAATAGCATGACCTTTTAACATGTGAACTCTATTAACTACCACACTTTATCAATGCTTGTAAATAAAATATCTAAATATTGTTAATAAGTTGTGACATGCAATACATTTTGTGTGTATTGAAGGTTTCCAACCACTCGCTGCCTGAAAATTACACTGGACCCTTACTCCGACGACTTTGGAACTGCAGACACAGAATTTCGGCATCAAATTAGTCTTAAAAAAATTCAGAATTCCCTTCCCTGGGTCTGCCGTGATGCAATCCATCTTGTGTGACATCTCATTTACCGGTAGTTCTTGACGTCGTGCATTTCAGCATTCTCGTGCCCAGAGGCCACAATCGTTTTTGTCAGCACCAAGAATTTCGACCAAGAATCTTAACTGATCGTTGAAGGTCCAACACCAGAAGTCTGCGATTCATGGACTCCCCGTCACTCTGCGTATGCAGTACGTCACATCTGACAAATCGGATTGGCTGAAAGCTGCGAAACGAGTTCTACGCATACTTTGCTGCCAAAGGTCTCGATTCCTTGGTGCTGACTTACAGACTTTGTATGGGAACTTCACTTCAGTTCTAAAAAGGCAAAAAACAACCATGAATGCATCAATAAATTTCCACCTACCTCTAAATGGAATTGTGTTTGTTGTTTCCGTGCAATCCGGAGTTAATTTTGGGCCATTTGAAGCTAGCTTCGTCGTCTTTGCAGTGACGACTCTGATTTTTCCTTAAAATCAGAGGAAATGTGCAATTTCTTCGACAAACGCGGCTGTCCTGCTTCTGTTGTTCAAGTGGGCCATCGTCGCGCCCAGCAAATTGATCGACAGTCAGCACTACAAACGTCACAGAGAGAAAACAACGATAGAATTCTATTCACCCTCACATTTCACATTTCTCAAAAACTTTAAATTACTTCCAAACGATCCCGACACTGGTAGAATCTTTTCGCAACCTCCATTAATTTCATTTAAACGCCACAAAAACATAGGTAACTTTTTAGTCAGAAGTGCATTCCAAACTAGTGATCAACCCGGAACTTTTAAATGCGCTTGCGCACGATGCAAAACATGCCCTTTCATTCACAACGTTGACAAAATATCGGGACCCAAGCGATCTATCAAAATCACTGATCATTTCACCTGTACCTCAGCCAATGCCATCTACTGTATAATTTGCACTCTTTGCAAAAAGTTATACATCGGCGAAACAGGGAGACGACTTGGTGACCGATTCCGAGAACACCTTCGTGACGTAGAGAAAGACGACAAAAATGCATCGAAACCGGTCGCGAGACACTTCAATCTCCCAAATCATTCTAAGCAACATATGGCAGTCTGCGGCCTTTCCCTTCACCAAGGAAACACGGAAAGCCGTAAAACTCTGGAACAAAAATTTATTTTTCAAATCGGCACTCTTAATCCTCACGGTATCAACGAACGCTTTTCATTCAACTAATTTATTCCAAAGTTTTCACGTTACCAGGCACCAGCCAATAGCGAAGCTCCATCTTTCTGTTTGATTCGCTCCGACGAAGGGCTAACGCTCGAAACGTCAGCTCTTGAATCTCTTTACGGTGGCCAATTGACACTATCAACCCAGTTGATAAAACCAAATTATATTGTTGTACTTCCCACCGACGCAGCACCACAGTTTCTTTAGAAACTAACCCCTCTATTCATTGTTCGGTGTAGTCTCCTACAAGAACGAAGTTATTGGAGGCTACACCGAACAATGCCCGACTCAAAAGCTAGCTTCAAATCATGAAATGGCCCGTACTTTTTTCTATGAACTGATTTTATTTACAATTCTAGAAAGATTGCCAAAACATGAGCAAAATTTCAATGTGTGAAGTTTCAAGTTTTCCGCCACGACTTGGTATCTAGTGGCTGTCAGGTTAGTGGAAATGCGGTCGTCTGCCGCCATTTTGAACGCACGAACAAGAGAGAAACTGGGGAGAGAGAAATAGAGAAAGGGTTGCCTTCCCTTATTCTCCCTCCCCATCCTAGTCTCTTTTCTTCTCCCCAGTGTTCGTGATCGCTGTTCATGTTTTCGAAGTATTCCCAACCCCCCTCCCCCGCAAAACCCGCCTGGGGACGAGAGCCTATTTTGGGGGAGCCACAGGCTAAGTAGTGGGTGGGGGTCCGCTGAAGATGCACTCATGGCGGAGAAAGGGCGCCAGAGCTAATGGTACAGAAATTTTATTGGGAAGGTTTACAGAAAATAACCAATTTTTGGTCGCCCAAGGTAGACCCAAATTTTCGAAATTTTCTTTCCCGAAAATTCCGGAACTTTAGAACAATCCGCATTCTCATGCGCCTTGTCTCTCCAGGAACAATACGTCATTATATTAATTGGCCATTGTGATTTGTCTCAGCTCAAGGGACACTAGTGCATCAATGATTACGTATTTTCTTTTTTGCCGAAGAATGAAATGTAAAATACAAATTGTTTTCGGTTGTTTGGATGAATTTGCTGCAATAAAAATCACAAATACCAGAATTTGATGATTTTACAGTATACAAGAGAAATGTATCAAAAAACCAACAGGGCGTGAAAAGCTTTTCACCTTTTGTTCTCCTCAAGGTTTCTCTGGCAACTTGTCGCGATAATTTTGGGTCGCTTTGCACGCACTGTTTGTCAGATGTCCCTTGGGGTATTATCAATTAGTCTATATAATCATCGAATTAATGCGAGTTGTCTGTATTACACGTGGTTCAAGGAGATTTTTTTCACCATGGAGTGCGTTGCAACAGGCTAGGTAAGGGAATGCCTTTTTTTCTAGTTGCCTTTATTTACTTAAAATTTGTACGGAAATAGCTGTAGTTTGTCGCCGTGTGTTCGCCACTTTTACGCTCAATGTGAGCTTGCTTTTTGACCGGAGAACGAGACAGGGCGGTCAGAAGAGGGAAATTTCTTCGTCCAGCAGTTGACTAAGGCAATAAAATGGCCGCGAATATTTCGGTCAGCTTTCTTATTCTCTCGCTGTTCTCGCAAATTAATACTTCTGGGCTGAAAGTGCACTGTTTCTGTGTACAGTAGTTTTGATATGTTGTCTATATTTTGGAACAAAGATATGAATGGTCACTAAAACAAATTGTCCAATGGTAAAACTCTCTAGTGACAGACCGCGAAAATTCCAGGAAACTTTTGCCTCGCTACAGCACATCCAAGGCTCAGTTGAATTCTCTATTTTAGGAAAGAACAACTCGTGAAACGTGAGAATTGTCCGTGGCCGAGTTCGAGAGAGACGTTTCTAACCATGAACAGACTGAGTTGTCTTACACGAAGTGTGGGATCGTTGAGTTTCAGCCCTGGTTAGAAACGTCTCTCTCGGCGATGCCTTTTTGGTATGCTTTAGGTGTGAGTCTACTGCGCTTCGGAGTGCTCGTTAAGCAGGGAATACGTCCTCAAAAAGTCTTCCTGGTTTGCTTCCCTGCAGAAGCAAATTTGAATGTTCCGAGGGGAAAAAGGTAATCTTGACCGTGGCGGGAAATTTAGATTGAAGTGTAATCGTGCAATGTCTACGATTGAATTTCTGCCTTTATTTAATTCTTTAGGTCAAGTTGAAACCCAGGATTCAGCTGAGATCATTAAGCTCAACCCCTCAAGGCACTGTTTTGTGCTAATTGAACTGAGGTCGCCAGGCATGATATGAATGTATCCATGTGGAAAAACGTTGGTAGGGCTATTTATAAGCACTTTACAGCCGACTCCGCTTAAACTTGTCAGAGTATTGGGGAAAAATGGGACCTTTCTCGAGCTAGATTTAAAAGGTGTACTTACAGAAAATATCCATACTCCCCCCCACAAAAGGGATTGGAAATTCCTGGTGTGTGGAGAGTTCTCAATACACCTCCTCTTCTTGAATGGCATGGTACAACAAACGAACAAACAACGTTTGACAAATGGCCGTGAACTATAACTTGATTCTGTAAAATAAAGAAAATGAATACTAGCCTTCTGGAGAACTTCAAGGCCTTTAATTCCACTGCTAATTCTTTTCATTTTATTAATACTGAATAACATAACAAGTTAACCTCAAATATTTTACCTCTATATAAACTTTTACCTCTATATAACATTTTTATGGTGTAGTTGCATTTCAATTTTCAATTATAGTTGCTAGGTTTGTCTCTATTTAAAAGCTATGTAATAACTATTTCAATTGTAGTTAACTTGACTGCCAAATACTATTTTAAAATTATATAAATTGTATTCAAAATCTATTCACACCCTATTAACAATTTTTTTCTCAGTGCGTAAGTGGGCGGAATTCAACAAATCCTGCAATTTGATTGATTCTGGGAGAGTGGGTGGAATTGGTCCAATACAAAAATTTTCAGCGATGCTGCACAATATTATCCAATATGCCAAATTGTTTTTACTATGTCTGTTACAATTTGACTAAAATAGAGTTGGTAAAATGCATTTCCAGTTGTTGGCATGGCAGCTTACTGGCAGCTCCATCGTTCTCGAACAATATTTATTCACTTTCAGCCATCTCGGTTGAAATCCAGCCTCCTGATTGTCCGAGAGCAATCACCTGTGCTATGTACTGCTTTCTGATTGGTTACGGGCCATACGAGTGTCCTGTACTACTGTTGCACATGGCATATAGAATATGCATGATTGGTCCAAACCATTGCAATAATCAAAGATGTGAGTTTTATCGTCCAGACGTAAAATATACGAGTTCTATATCAATCTTGAGATTTAGATTTTCAGCTGTAGTTTTGTAGAAAAGAAAAATATCGTCCTACAACCCAATCACTCTTCAAATTACTTTGAAAGACATTAAGGTGATCCCCTTGTTTTGTTGGTACATTTAGGTGAATATAAAATACCAGAAACTGTGGAACAACGCATCGAGGGAATGAGAAAGAAAGACCAAAGTAAAGTGTGCCTGACGCTGGTTAGTGCTATATTTGACGTAAGACCTGGCAGCATCAACAACACATGGGAAAAGGAAGAAAATAGCGGTTAGACCAATGGCCATGAAAGGCGTTGTACAAAACTGAAACATTTGCAACTAGCCGTGCTAATACTGTTTGATAACAAGTTTTTGTTTTCAGAATTTTCTTGATTTACATTTACCATATTCAACGTTTTGCACATTAATTTGATTCTGCAGAAATTGATTAACTTCACATTTAAAGTTTCCTCAGTTAAAGGCCAAAAGAGAGGGAAAAAATGAGCTGCAGTTGGGAAAGTTGATGGGTAAATGTGCTGAAATTAAATTCTGAATATGCTAAAACTAATTGGCCCTTCCAAGTATTAAAGATTATGTGGCCCTCATCTTTGATGGAAGGCGTACAAAAAACATCTTAAGAATAATAACGAAATGTAAATATAGCAAAGATGCTGGAAAAGTCTGTTTAGAACTTGGATGCACTATTCAACCCCATGATGCTGGCATCTTCAACCGTCTCAGGAAGAGGAGGAAAGAATAAATTAGACAAAAAAATCATGGCAATACACTGTATAATTTTTAATTGGTTGAGAGCAATCACCTGTGCTATGTTCTCCTTTCTGATTGGTTACGGGCCATACGAGTGTCCAGTACTACTGTTGCACATGGCATATAGAATATGCATGATTGGTCCAACCCATTGCAATAATCGATGCAAGTTTTTAATTTTAATAGTCCAGACATAAAATATACGAGTTCTATATCAATCTTGAGATTTAGATTTTCAGCTGTAGTTTTGTAGAAAAGAAAAATATCGTCCTACAACCCAATCACTCTTCAAATTACTTTGAAAGACATGAAGGTGATCCCCTTGTTTTGTTGGTACATTTAGGTGAATATAAAATACCCAGGACAGTACGTGCATGCATCGCAAGGATGAAAACCAAAGATACGCCAAAAGTGTGCTTGGCACTGGTTAGTGCTATATCCACGTCAGACCTGGCACCCTCGAAAACTAAAGGCCATAAAAGGTGTTGTACAAAACTGAAAAATTTACAACTAGCTGTGCTAATACTGTTCAATAATTTGTTAAAGTTACAGGAACATTTTTGTATACTCCTATCTGCAACTTACAAAAAACAAGGAAAACAAGATACAACTGTGAAGCTAATAAAAATATCCACATTACTGTGGTTATCCACACAGACTGGACCATTACAGCACTCAGTGGATAATGTGCTAAAGAAGCTGGTGTGAAATTCCTACTGATTGGTTCTCCAAAAAATACATCGTAAAGTCGTACAATGGGAAATTCTATGGTCAGACCAACTTGCCGGGATGCCAAAAGAAAAATATTCTGAATTTTGCAAGAGCCTCGCATGCCTTCATGCGTATCTGAGAAACATGCGGCTACCCAGAGGGTTTATTTCCAGTTGTGGACTCGTGGTGAGCGAAGCCCATTTACTAGTTTCATACATACATCCATCCTGTATAGTGCTAGGATTAGCAATGTTGAAGGGTGACCCTATTCGGCAAAATGACGGAATGGTAGTAGTATTGCCCTTACCAACATGTAAACGCTAATAGGAAGCAAACTAGCCCTTGAAAGTGAACCGGTGTGAAAGCTAACCGTGTGCAATTCAAGGGCCAGTTTGCTTGCTATTAGGTTTTACATGTTGATAAGGACAATAACACTGCCATTCCGCCGATAGGGTCACCCATGTTGAAGCAACGTGTGTGATAAATCAGGCCTGTAGGGAGGGGGTGTGATGGATGTGCTCACACCCCCTCCCTCCCCCCCCCACAGGCTGCAGAGGTCCACTTTGTTCACAAACGATTCCAAAAACCTGTATAGTATTTACTATTAATATTATGGTTCTGTTCAGATATTCAACTTTATTTCTATTTTTGTTCATTTTAAATAGTGACGTCTTCTAATACTGTAAAATACATGCACAAAATAGTATCTGTGCCCAAAAAAATTCAATTTTGGATTTGGGATTGTTGGATTACACCCACATGAAACAAACTGGCTATGGGCCTGTAAATATGGTGGTAAATTTTCAGTTCTTTGTCCCATGCTTCAGTGTCATTACTGATTATCAAAAAATTAAAACCTTAAATTATGCAAAACTTGGCACATGGACATCATGTCACCTTTCTCTTTTCAGACGTGGCCTAATCGGCAAGACTTTTGGAATTTCACAAATGATTGTTCATTCTCTTGCTCTACTAGAAATCCAAGAGGTTCATGCTTCAAAGTTAATCCTTGATTTTCAAATTTATGTGGAAGGTGGAAACTGAAGACAAAATCATTGTGTGTTTCACTGCTATCCTGCAAACAAATGGTGAGCACACTGATTCTTCAAACTTAAATTATTAATAAGCCACATTCAGTTTAGAGGAAAAACAATCCAGATTTGTTACCAAATCAAAAATGCTCTGGATGCCTCGGTATGCCTGGCCACTTGACAGCATTATTAATCACTTTTATGAATTCCTTTGAAATGTAATCCTGCAGAGGTTATTGGGATTGAATTTCTTCCTTCATTTTTTTTCCTTAGATAAAGACACAATAATAAAAATGTTTTTGAAGTGAACAAAAAGCTTGATAAGGTACTTACTATTTTGATGTATACTAAACTATTCCAGCCAGTTTTACTTTATGGGACTACGTCACATAGAGAATGTACTCAAAGTTACACATACTTTTCATGTTCTATATACAAAAGAACACTTCAAGTTAAAACAAAGAAAATCATGTTGTAATGAGGGTTTTGATAACTGGGAATTTATAGCTTAGATTTTTTCCAGGGGCAAGTAGATTGAAATACTCTCTGTTGCTTCATGCAGAGGATACTGGGATAAGCTCTTCCCTGGGTCACTAGGCTCGTGTACAGACTTCTCACATTTGGATATTACAATGAAGCACTATCTCGATGTCAACTCAATTATCTTTTACCATAATAGATGTCTTATTGTGGTGCTTAGTTCGTCTTCAGTGTGCGTTCAGACCTCACTGCATTTGTTCTGTGCTTGTGACCTCAGTCACTTTCTACTATGTGGTATGATGATGTTAATCAGCTTTTCTAATTTGTTTTGTTTTTCCTAGGCACATGTAGCATGCAAAGAGTGCCCTAATTGTAGGTTTCATTTAAAAAAGACTGCTCTCTTAGAAACGAATAGTAATCAACATTGGGAAACCACTGGCACTAATGGCCTGCAACAATCAGTCAGAAATAACTTCGCATGAATTGAGTAATGTACGATTGCATGTCAAGTGACAATGATATTCAAATCTCAAGGAACAAAAATTCGGTCAACATAGGGGTCCTGTCCTTGTGTACCAATGCACAAGGGAATAACCATTGTATTTTCTCTGTTTAGGATTCATTGGTTAGCTGTACAGTGGCACCTCCAACGTTTAAAACTATGGCGCAAATATTTTATCGTCCTCCCTGATGATGCCGTAGATCGGCGAAAGCTCGGAGTAGGCTTCACTTAACATGCCGCACAGGAAATGTCCAGCATGCCAGGAAAAGGTAAGTGTCAATGAACGAGTTAAACTTCAATCGTTTATCTGAAATGGAATACATTTTGACACAAACGGCATAACAATTATTTCCGAGGCTACAGACACTTGTCATGATGGTCAGGTTACGCTACTATCCACTCGATGTCAATCGCAACCAGTCCTGATTGATCCAAAAAATTATGTAATATCGATTGGCAAAATCAAAAACAATATAATTCAAATTGTCGTGTATTGATCGCAAGTTTGCAGCGGAGATAAATTTGCAAAATGCCGAATACATCGGTCAGTATAAAACAGACTATGGACTGGATATAAAACACTGGTATAAAATACAGACTAGGATAAAAATGCGGTAAATTTATTTATTATATCGTAATTCACAAAGGTTTCCCATCACTATGAATATCAAATAAATATAGTGCCATAGATATTCAATATTAAATTGATACACTGTCTCTGTCAATTCAATTATCTTTTTGCCATCTTGTTATGGTGCTCAGTTTGTTAGTAAAAATTGTCCTCAGTGTGGGTACAGACCTCGCTGCATTTGTTCTGTACTTGTGACCTCAGTCACGATTCTCCCATGCAGGTCTACGGTGATGTTAATCAGCTTGTTTCATTTGTTTTGTTCTACCTAGGCACGTGACATGCAAAAAGTGCCCATTTTGCGGATTAAAATTAAAGAAGATGGCTGTTCTAGAGATGAATGGTGAGCACACTGATTCTTCAAAATTAAATTATAAATAAGCCACATTCAGTTTAGAGGAAACACAATCCAGATTTGTTACCATTTTTTATATTGGGCCTACATTACAAGATCAGGAAAGACAAGCGGCTACACAGAGGGTTTAGTTCCAATAGTGGACTATATAGGAAGGCTCTGTAGGTATTATATCTAGGTATATAAAAGGGTCAACATTTTATGAGTTGGATGATACAAAAGAGTAGGACAAACTCTTATGAATTAAGTATTTAAAAGGCTCTTTCAAAATATTCCATACAGACCCACCTAAAAATCAATTCATTTTAGTAAGAAGGCAGCGTAGCCAAGTGGTTAGAGCATTGGACTTCAAATCTGAAAGTCACGGTTCAAGTCCTGTTCTGACCACTAGCTGGTGTTGTTCTCAGTAGCCCCACTCCCAATTCGATGAACTGTCGTGCAACTATTAGCCTGCATGCAGCCGTCTCCTATTTCCTAAAGCGGAAAAGTTGCGTCTGCAAAACGGCATCGTTAATCGTGTTTCAGTATCCTGCTGTTCCTCCAGGATCTGGGGACCACTCTCTCATCGGTTCCTTTGACGGTAGGCATTGTTAGAATCAACCCTGATTGGCTGTCATCGTAAAATACTCAACATAATTATGCGTTGTGTTTTCATTAACATGCAAGAGGAAAACATTAACCGTAACTCGCTTGTCATTTTGTGCAGTTAATGTCGCAGTTCCTATCTTTCGACTTTTATGTATGTAATGCACACAATAAGCACACAGTATATGGCGTTAAGGGGGGAACACCACTTCGCGATCGGCGTGACAAGCGAACTTCTATTGCGTGACCGAAATCCAAACTTTTGCTTGTTGTGAATCGCAACTACAGAAGTCTGGTTCGGCTCTCTAATTGATTCTATTTGATTCAGCAAAATTCTTGAATTAAAGCTATAATTTATGCTAAATTTAATCTCTAACAGCAGGATACTGGAACACGATTCGCGACGCCGTTTCGCAGACGTCCCTTTTCCACTTTAGGAAATAGGAGACGGTTGCACGCAGGCTATTCTACCAGGGAATCACCTTAAAGGGGTTTTGTTATAAGGAAATGTATGGCCATCTCACTGGGACCAAAAAAGACCGTAATATTAGGGCGACTGCAAGGAAGGGTACCACTGCATCATCTTTTATACAACTGTTCTCATAACAATCATTTGAGTCCTGTTGGTAACTTTTATCAAATCAACAAATACCTCCACCTCCATCGTGTCTTTCTAGATGGTATCATATTTATCAAAATTGCTTTGTGAATTTCACTTTGTTTTGCTGCAAGTTCTGTTCCTGGAAGTATACATCCTCATTAATTTTAAAAGCTTCTCTGCAATCTTTTTTGGTTAGAGATTAACCATGTTGATTATAAAACCAATAATCCTGTATGTCAACCAAAACAAAAGTATGACTGACTATAATTAGGGTCTAGCCAAATATTATTTTGTTTCAGTGTTTGAAGCCATCTTCACTGCAGAGACACTGGCCAAAGAACAAGTCAGCTGGGAACAACATCATCCCAAAATTTATTCTTTAGCATTCCATGTCACTTAAATTTCCCCTTTTGTACATTTTTTAAGAATGAGACAGAATCCATGGGGCATCTATTTTTCTTCTGTGGAATAGTCCTGTGCACATACTCAAACAATAACTGTTTAAAAGTAATGAAGATGTCCTTAGGGATGGACCATCTTATTATTGAAGGGTGGGGCTTGGGCAATTACCAAAGAACATTCCTGTACAAAAAAAAGTGCCACAAAATGTCGTGCAAAGGGAGCCATGGAAAAGAAGTGTAAGCATTTTCCGCTATCCGGGACCTGTTGTGAGAAAAAAATCTTGCAGAAGCTCGCCGTCAAAACAAATTCTTGCACAACTGCAAGGTCATAAGTAAATATTGCCCACAAAATTTCTCACCTCCTCAAAAATAAGATTGTTCCTACATTGCCTAAAAAAACTGTAAAGTATTTTCCCGCCAACGGCAAAAATTGAACTTTCGGTTTGCTGTTAGGCGCTTGAAAGCGAAATAAGTCGTTTCATGTTTTCTGTGAACAAGTGAATTTTCCTATTATTTTTTCTGGGAAATTCATTTAAGAATTGGATAAAAAAAGATACAAAATGAAAGGCAAGCTCACGTTTGCCGTATAACGTCATGCTTAATCTCTTTATTATCTCGTTTTTACTGCAGAGTACCTCAACGAACAGTTTGGGACTGCAGACTGGGCACAAATGCTTGGGAAAATTTCCCAAAAATGCCGTGATACGAGGTGGCATCTTTCAAGGAGAAAGTAAATATATATAATAAGCAATATGCTTGCTCATACTGCCATGTTTTGTTTACAATCTGGTCACTAACTGTTTCATTTCATGAGGTGGTAGACCAACAGCGGTTAGGAATGTTAACGAGTGCATAGAACATAATACTTAATGTACATATTATTTATTATTCTTTTTATCTTTTCTTTAACAAATGTAGGCCGAAAGTGCAATCACGTTTTCAGAGAGAAAGGAAGGCCCCCTACAACTGACAACCTCACGTTGTTGTTTTTGCTTTACCAGGGCTGTTTATTTTTGAATACTGCGTTAGACTTGCTGTTTCTTTTCACCTTTTTAATTTCCAGGAGAGAAATGTAATGGTTTTTGTCAGTGGTATTTTTACCCATACATCTGGGTATTTTGTTTAATCCAGATTCATATCAAACGAAACGCGTCTTGAGAAAGAAAAGCAAGGCTACGGACAGATCGTGTCCTGTGTGAAGGAAAAACGGAAGTGATTCCGTACCTCTATGAGCCTTGAGAGCCAGGAATTATGGTAGTTGTATTCAACTTTGCATGCCAAGGCTCAAGTATTGTGATGTTGAGAGTTGGCCATGGATGGAATCTGAACGAGTGCTAGTCATTTAATTAACTCAAACTTAAATATCGCAGATATTCATTCTTATATGTTTTTCCAAACCTTCTGTCATTCGGTATTAACAAGCTTGTTTGATTTGTTTTGTTTAATCCAGAACCATGTACGGCGGGGAAAATGCACTTTCTGCAACTATTCCTTCAGGGAAGGACGACCGTCTAAAAGAATAAGTGTCAAGAAAAGGGCTGATTACCAAGGCTCAAGTATTTTGATTCATATCAAACGAAACGTGTGTACGGCATGCAATTGTGACCAGAACGAAAGGGAAGCCTACAGACAGATTGTGTCCTGTGTGCAGAACAAATGTAAGTGTTGAGATAATGGCCGATTCCCTAGCTCTCCGAGACTTGCAAGCCAGGAATTATGGTAGTTGTATTCAACTTTGCATGCCAAGGCTCAAGTATTGTGATAAGAGTTGGTCATGGATAGAATCTGAATGAGTGCTAGTCATTTAATCAACTTGATAATGACAGAGTCATTCAAGTGTCACTCAAAAACTTTAAATATATTACAGATATTCAATCTTTTATGTTTTGCCAAACTTCTGTTATTCAGTATTAATAAGCTTGTTTGATTTGTTTTGTTTAACCCAGAACCATGTAAGGAGAAATAATTGCACCAAGTGCAGTTATTCGTTCCGGGAAGGAGGACCCTCTAAAAGAGTAAGTGGCGAGATAATGGCCGCTTCCCTAGCTCTACGAGACTTGCAAGCCAGGAATCATGATAGTTGTATTCAACTTTGCATGCCAAGGCTCAAGTATTGTGATGTTGAGAGTTGGGCATGGATGGAATCTGAATGAGTGCTAGTCATTTTATCAACTTGATAATGATGACATGCAGTCATTCAAACGTCGCTCAAAAATTTATATTGTACAAGACATGTAGAGATTAAATGGCTCGTTTTTGACGCCCGGTTATAGGCCCATCTGCCTGTAAACAAAAATACATTCGTTCATTAAGCCTCCTGGATATAATCCCCTACCTGTCAAGCCATGTAACCTGGCCAGTGTTAATCACCCTATCAACTTTATTTACAAGCATTCCAAACTCACGATCGATTTTGGATGATTTATGGAGTCGTATCGAGTGGTTCATGACTTAATGCAGGGTTGGACATTAGCGCTCGCCCGCTCGCCCAGGCGAGTGTCAAAAGTGTCGGGCGAGTGCAAATCACAGATCACTCGCCCGTTTGGCGAGTGCGATTTTACAACGCCAAAAATAATTAAATTGCAAAATAAGGGATGTTTTTTATATTCTGTTTTGCCGAGAAATCTCTAAACACAAACTTACCATAGTCCATATCTGTATGGCAAAGTTTTATATTCCAAATTGTCCAATAAATTGGCGTTGAAGCGCAACATTGGGCTTCGCAAAAAAGAAAACAATAATGGCTTCCTCCTTGTGATAATTACATAACCCGTGTACTTCTGCAAAGTGATACTGCTGGTCACTAGCGAGCCCTCGGTGATCACGTAAACATGGCGTTCAAGGTGGAAGTACAGACATGTTTTGCCGCAAACTGCAGGGAGTTCACCAAGATTCATCAATAAAAAACTACTTAAAAAATAAAGTAAGTGCCTCTATTGTGATTTCTTGGGGTATAAGTTCTTAAACTAGAATTTTTCATTGAAGTTAAAAACCGCTCGGCTACCACGTGCGCGACAACGTTGCAATCGAATTGTTCATGATCAATGCGTGTTCCCCTGGTAAGTTAGAAAATGACTAAAATGGTTGGAGTGACGGGGGGAGGGGGGGGGGTTAAACTTTTGGGCGAGTGAAAACTTATCCGGGCGAGTGCATTTTGAGGGTTACTCGCCCGAATGGCGAGTGCTATCAAAATTGAGTGTCCAACCCTGTAATGAAGTGAAAATCTGAATGGCATGGGTGGCGGGTTAGCGTTAGGTTTTATGGGATTTGTTGTTATCAGGTTTAACTTATTTCACGTCACATGGAAATTGTCACTGGTCATGGGTAAATTGTCACGGGTTAGGGTTAGTTATGGGATTTTCTTATCAGGGTAATCTAATTTTAGCGATCACAAGAAAGTGCTACTAAGATCAAATTTTTACACCTTGCACTACTTCATGTGAGATTCAAAATCCTTTCTTTCTTTCTTCATTGTCAGAGTGGAGTAACGGTAACAGCGAAGTTCGCGAACCCTGCAGCTGGAACACCATCGGCAGTGTTACCAACAGATGTAAGTACCTAGCTTTCAACTAAATTTGTTAAGAACTTCTCCTACTTCTACTTATCCTGTAGTGGATTCTTTGAATCTTAAAATACGAATCGGACCCACCCAATTTGCATAGCATGCTTGCTCGAGTCAAAGCACCATTTTTGGGCAACCAACATCAACAACCATCATCGCCATTAAACGATTTAAAGCAGAAATATGCTCCTTGCTATAATTTCTTTCTTTGGAGTTTGTTGTTTTTTGTGATTTGCCGTTTGTGAAAACAATAACAAAAATAGAGGTGTGTGATGCAAAGTGGGTGGATCAGATTCTTTTTAACAATGCTCCTTTAAACGGCCCTAGTCAGCCACACCTTTGTGTTAAATGTTTGCAGGCGAAAGTTTTAGCACTATATTTTATGTGGAGCGCATCCAAACGAAAGAGATCACTGAAAAACTTGCTAAAAGTAATTTAAACATTTTCAGCAACTTACAGCAATGCAACAAGATTTCGTTTAACCATACAGTTTCCATAATTTCGATGGCATCAAAAAAAAAATGGCAGAGGCTCACTAGGGCCCTTCAAAGGGAACCTCGGCTCTTAAAAAAAGTGGACGTTAAGTTGTCTAAAATAGGGGCTAAATTACAAATTTTACTGGTGAGGAAGATACAACATTTCATAGTAGGAAAGCGAGAAAAATATTGCTTTTAAATTTCACAAAAACCAACATCCAATGTGCTAAATACATAACGCTTATGCAAATGTTTCGTTACATGATTAACATTGGATAGCTCATTTGATATAGCATGGTTCTTGAGAAGTTCACAAAGAAATGTTCGCTCGTAAATTGATCTATCATAAAGTCCGCGGAGCGACCCTTTAAAACGCTCAAATGTTCAATGTGGGTCCACCGCAAACGGTCTGTGCATTTGCATGTGGCTTGAGCGGAGAAGAAATCATAGTATTCGTGGTTCCTTTAAAGGACGACGCTTGATATAAATCCACCATATCTTTTAACCATGTGCGTGTTCTCTAATCATGTGCATGCGCAGAGACAATAAGAAAGCACGCAAGCGTTTTAGGGCCCAGACAGCGATTTGTGACTGAAGGAAGAAAAAAATAACGGAGGGCATTTTTAACCTTGGGCTCCCTTGGGAAGCCCACGTAATGAGCTAAAACTGATTTTGAGTGTGTTCATTTTGCCAGCTTTTTAAAATAATAAGAGAATTTTTCTCTAGTGCTGGGTAAACTTCACTGTAGGTCTTATTGACATGTTGATTCCTCTTCATTTTCACTGACAGCTGAGAGAAGATAGAGACGGCCAGCATTGGAGAAGAGAATAGAAGGCTGTCAAGTTATTACAGAAATGAAATTTGCAATAAATATTTTCAATATTAACTATGAGATGAAGTGAGAAGTCTCCGTATTTTGTTACTCTTTATTACCAATCTCAGACAGTAAAACATGCAAATTATTTTACCATCGTTTTGACCGGTAATTCATTTGGGTGATTTGAGCTGGTCGAGTCATTTGAAATAGCTTGTTCATTGGAATCGTTATGGTCGCTTTTGCCGGTTGGGGTAATTGGAGTGGCTTGAATACAGGTCATTTGTGCTGACTGCGCATACCGTTGTGCCCTGATTACCTTAAATTTGGGTTTTCTCCAACCGAAACACCCTGTGGTTGCTCACTCATAGTCACGGTTCTCTCGATCCTGTGTGCTTATCTGTACTGGGAGAATATCGGCCTTCACTCTTCTCTGTACAGACCTCACTGCGTTTAATCCGAACTGTCGAGACCTTGGGTCGATATTCTGCCAGTACGGCCTCCACAATGGCCTGGTGCATTTTCTGTACAGCAACATGAATTGTATCCACATAACAAACTGAGGTCAACTAGCAATAGAGTTATTTCGGTAGAGTTATGGCTTAGTCAGAGTTAAGGACTGCCTGAATTCAACATTTTGGCAGTCCTCAACTTAACTCCACGCTATAACTCTAAGAACTCTAACGGTAGCCACCCCCCAACACACTACTTCTCCTTCAATCTTTATCTTAACAGGTCTATGAAAAAAATGAATCCTCATTCACGCTTCACGCAAGCAAAAATGCCCATTCACGCATCACGAAAAAAGAATAGGGGACCCTCTTATTACTGTTGCCGAGTATCCTGAGTTAAGGCTGGTTCTCACTAGCGCATAAGCATAAGCACAAGCATAAACATAAGCAAGTGAGAACACTCGCGACATAAGCATAAGGACATACGCAGGCGTAGAATACATTTTTTGACGCAATACTCGATGCCAGGTCTCCTCGATGTTTGAAAACAAGATGGCTGACGTCTACAGATGTCATAGCGTCCGCCATTTTGCTTGTGATATTTTCCGCAGGAGTCTGGGTAAAAGTGACATGTGATTGATTGAAAGGCTTGAGCTTGTGCTTATGCTTATGTCGCAGGTGTTCTCACTTGCTTATGCTTATGCTTGTGCTTATGCTTATGCTTATGCGCTAGTGAGAACAGGCCTTAAGACAACATGAAAGCAGTATTAAAACACGAGAAGAATCTGAATGTAGCAGGAGGCAGAATTCCGTTCAAAGAGCTGCAACGTGAGGAGAAATTTCCCATTTTATTATATGGCAAGGAAAATCTGGGTGTTCCAATTGGTCTTTTCTTGCTCGGGATTTTGCCAAACGGTTCTAAGTTGCATATTTTTAAGTTGGATAATTTAAAACGTACAACTAGAACTGCAGATCAAAAACTTTTAACATACTCTAACTTAAAGAAAAATGTTCTTGCTAAGTTGTTTGCAGCTTCTCAAACTCATTAATAATTCATCGAGTTAAAACAAAGAAAGTCATAACCGTGAAGGAGGTTTTGATACCCGATCTTAATTAGCATAGATTTTGACGATTTTATTTCTCCGTTTACTCCTTGGTTTTTGTTTCTATTGAGAAGATATATCAAAGACTCGAGACAATGTTTCATCGGCTATCCAAACACCTCGAAGTTCATTAAAAATACTCCGCTGCGCGTCGTGTTTTCAACTCTCTTCTCGGTGTTTGGATATCCCGATGAAACACTGTCTCTCGTGTTTGATATATTACATCAAAACACAAGTGACAGTAGAAAACCTGACCAGACCCCCACAATGTCATGACTATTCATGATTTTTGTCAGGTTTCATTTTGATATTTCTCGGTGCTGCCTCGTTAAAGTGTCATAAGTAGCCTACTTGACCCAATTTCATTTTTCGGGGATGTGCTGATAACGAAGCATAAAAATACAAGTTCGGAGGGGAAGTGTCGGGTGGTTGTGCGCCTATGTTCGTTCTAACACGAATTGAGTGATAAAACAAGTGTGTAAACTTTGTTACCTTTACAGGATATATTATTGGATATATTCGCGGGATAATCATATATCAGAGATTTTTAGCACCTCGTTTTCGCACGATACGGCAAACCGCAGTCTGAGGTTAGACGTTTACAATAATTTCAACTTTAGCAACATGTCCCATACTATTTCCTGAAATCAAACGGCTCATGGTTAATTTTATCGATTTGACCACGAGGCAGATTAATAAAACCTTGCAAAATCAATGCGTGACAATTGTACTAACGTTCCAGTCGACACCTTTTGTAAACAGTGTAAAGTTAAGTTGTGCTATCTTTATTTTTCCTCTAATCCAACTACGAGTTCAATAAAAATCAAAGGGTGGAAGGATTGTGTGTTTATTAGTCCAAACTAAGAGGAAATGTCGGTTCTCTCCGGCTCGAAGGAAATGACATTATGTACCATTGGGTTAAAGCAGTCCTTGTTTACGCAAGGATACAATGCCTTGAAGTCAACGTACTGGATCTTTTCATTTTCAGCAGCCACATGATGTAGTTTGATGGCATTGGTTCTACCACCAAAGAAAGCTTCGCTCGGTTCCAAGCGAGTGCATGACGAGATAAAGGGAGTCGACGAAGGCGTATACTGTTTCAATTTCTTTTTTCAGTTGGGTCCACTTGCACTCCCACATATTGACCACACATCTGCACGTCTGCTTGGGTGAGACGATTCGCGCGTTCTTGAGCGGCTTCGTACTCCTCCTGCATGCTTAAATCTTTCAACTTTTGGTGGTATTCGTGACGACTGGGATGACAATTTGGACAGTCGTGCCAATAACACATTCAATTCGTAGGCTCTTCCAAGTGTCTTTAACCAACCCATACTGGTACGTTTTACGTGCTCCGTGCGTGATCACTCGTTCGTCACCGTTACGAGCGATGTGTGCCTTGGCGTCATGGTTGAGGTAACACAACCATTCCAAGGCAGCATGGGCATGTGGTATCCCCTGATTGTGCCGTCCATCTGCAGGTTCCAAGGCCATCGTGTTCACTTGCAGACACATGGAACGTTAGTATAAGTTGCACGCGGACGCGATCATGAGAATTTCTCCATGGGTTTGAATTTTGCAATGACCTCGAACTGTTCGCAGAAGACGTAGCATCCGTCTTGCAGCAATTTGACGTCAGATTGGCAGTAGCCTATCAGCTCTCTCTTGATGTCTAAGATGTTGTTAGGTTCAGGCAAACGTTATGCATACCACTTCTTAAACTCTGTTTTGCGAGTAGGAGACGTGTATAATCATAATAAGCCTTATAGTCTCTGCCTGGCATGGGTCCCACAAACTCTTGATTCTCCACGATATTAAAGAAATAAGGAAAGAACCCCTCCTTCCGTTCCGTTAATCCAAAGGGTTGAGGGAAAGGCGACAGTGGCATTTGGAAGACGCAGAGTGGATCTGCTGAGCTTTGGCTCCGTTGACGATTTGCTCTGAAAAGATACCTCCTGATACCTTCCTGATAAAGTTTGTCTAACATGAAATAAGAGACAAAACCTTCGAAATTTTGGGCTAGGACACCGAGTTTTCATCCTGGCTCAGTTCTCGCAATCAATCGAGAAAATCGTCAATGCAGGTGGTGCCAGGGGCAATGTAATTCGACTTACTGTTCCAGGTTCTGGCACAGACAAGATTAGGAACGTGTAAACTGCCGTCTTGCATATATTCAGTGTCCCAACTGACGCAGATGGTTTCTTTTCAGGTGTGCTTTCGCTCCCGTCCGCTTTGCGTTTGCGTTGTTTTCTTTTCTTCGTTTTGTCTTGGATTTTGTATGTGGCGTTGATGCCGATAAGGGTTGAAGTAGTTTTTGCAAGAAGGGCATTCTGAGGTATCGAAGACATAACGATTGTTCAGTTCCCATTCACTGAATACTTTACGGCAAGTGACACATTTTCGATTGGTTTGACAAACTTTCTTTTTTTTTCATCGGGTTTAAAAGGCCCTAGTCAGCCTCCGCCATTTTCGATGGCATCGAAGTTATAGAAATTGTATGGTGAAGCGCAATTATACGTATTTCTGTAGGTTATGCTACTGGAAGTGTTTAAATGACATTGATCGTCGGGAAAACAGTGTTTACCACCAAACTCTTACTGAACGATCTCGAGTTGTCTCGTACTCCACCCTCAAAAATACGTTATTGTTATGGAGCTTGGCAAGAAGGATTCCGACCCATGAAGGAAAATGGCATAAAGTTTCACGAAGGGATACCCGATACAGACCAATTGAAAACATGGTTTCCGAAAGGTGGTTTACTGGTGTTGGACGCTTTAATGGAAGAAGGCGGTAACGATCAATGCGTGTTAGATCTGTTCACCAGAAATTCACATCACCAGAACGTAACAGTGTTGTATTTGTGCCAGGATATGTTCCCACCCGGAAAATACGGAAAGAGCACACGTTTTAACGCTTGACCCAACGTCCTTTTGGATACATGGTCTTGGATTTACACCCTGGTAGTTCCAATGATAGCCGGATTCTCAGCCACTTTTTAAAAGACGAGGGATGCACGCTTGGTCAAGTTATTACAAGAAGCCAACGAGAGCGAAGACAAGTTGCAGGGAAGTGTGTACCGATGGCATAAAGCCCACGACCGGATCCAACTAGATTATTTGGCTTTAATGTACGATAACGTGTGTCAGAGCTGTCAAGAGAACCGTGCCAGTACCCATGACGGAAAAAACGATCACGGTGTGTAGAGAGTGTAGCGACGCAAGGCGTGATTGGAAGAAAGAAGTGAAAACATTGACGTAGCAACTGGAGTATTGGCAAGTGTGTTACGAAACGTTACTCGAACAATGACAGAAGAGGGGATGATGGTGCCCACGAAAGAGTTTGACCAATTGGTTCAGAATTACAAAGGAGAAATCACGGGCAATACATTGTTGAACAAAGCGGGACGTTTGGCAGCCGAAGGCTTTAGCCGTCAAGAGAATCAAACCGTTGGCTCTTGAGAGAGGTCGTTTGACCAAACGTATCAGACGAGTGGTTCCTTTGTCGAGCTGTGGTACCGGTGACGGTGAAGAAGAAGAGGAAGGAGGGGTATTGGTGAGTGGACCGTGTTGAAACAATTGATCAAGAACACTTCCTAAGGTACGATGAAACCAGCGATCAAGGAAGAACCCTCCATGTCAGATGTTAAAAAGAAACCACCTCCTACCAAATCACCCATTCCACCCGATTCAGAACTGGGAACGCTTTTAAGAA